>JAEIHA010000995.1:0-386346 GCA_018904595.1 Zaprionus indianus | reverse complement strand
CGTGTGCCTACCCAGTGTCTAACCCGATGCCTAGCCTGTGCCTAGCCTGTGTCTAGCCTGTGTCTAGCCTGTGTCTAGCCTGTGTCTTGCCTGTGTCTAGCCTCTGTCTAGCCTGTGTCTAGTCTGTGTCTTGACGGTGTCTAGCCTGTGCATAGCCTGTGCCTAGCCTGTGCCTAGCTTGTGCCTAGCCTGTGTCTAGCCTGTGCCTAGCCTGTGTCTAGCCTGTGTCTAGCCTGTGTCTAGCCTGTGTCTAGCCTGTGTCTAGCCTGTGTCTAGCCTGTGTCTAGCCTGTGTCTAGCCTGTGTCTAGCGTGTGTCTAGCCTGTGTCTAGCCTGTGTCTAGCCTGTGTCTAGCCTGTGTCTAGCCTGTGTCTGGCCTGTGTCTAGCCTGTGTCTAGCCTGTGTCTAGCCTGTGTCTAGCCTGTGTCTAGCCTGTGTCTAGCCTGTGTCTAGCCTGTGTCTAGCCTGTGTCTAGCCTGTGTCTAGCCTGTGTCTAGCCTGTGTCTAGCCAGTGTCTAGACTGTACCCAGCCAGTCTCTAGCCTTTGTCTAGCCTGTGTCTAGCCTGTGTCTAGCCTGTGTCTTGCCTGTGTCTAGCCTCTGTCTAGCCTGTGTCTAGTCTGTGTCTTGACGGTGTCTAGCCTGTGCATAGCCTGTGCCTAGCCTGTGCCTAGCCTGTGCCTAGCTTGTGCCTAGCCTGTGCCTAGCTTGTGCCTAGCCTGTGTCTAGCCTGTGTCTAGCCTGTGTCTAGCCTGTGTCTAGCCTGTGTCTAGCCTGTGTCTAGCCTGTGTCTAGCGTGTGTCTAGCGTGTGTCTAGCCTGTGTCTAGCCTGTGTCTAGCCTGTGTCTTGCCTGTGTCTAGCCTCTGTCTAGCCTGTGGCTTGCCTGTGTCTAGCCTGAGTCTAGCCTGTGTCTAGCCTGTGTCTAGCCTGTGTCTAGCCTGTGTCTAGCTTGTGTCTAGCCTGTGTCTAGCCTGTGTCTAGCCTGTGTCTAGCCTGTGTCTAGCCTGTGTCTAGCCTGTGTCTCAGCCTGTGTCTAGCCTGTGTCTAGCCTGTGTCTAGCCTGTGTCTAGCCTGTGTCTAGCCTGTGTCTAGCCTGTGTCTAGCCTGTGTCTAGCCTGTGTCTAGCCTGTGTCTAGCGTGTGTCTAGCGTGTGTCTAGCCTGTGTCTAGCCTGTGTCTAGCCTGTGTCTTGCCTGTGTCTAGCCTCTGTCTAGCCTGTGGCTTGCCTGTGTCTAGCCTGAGTCTAGCCTGTGTCTAGCCTGTGTCTAGCCTGTGTCTAGCCTGTGTCTAGCTTGTGTCTAGCCTGTGTCTAGCTTGTGTCTAGCCTGTGTCTAGCCTGTGTCTAGCCTGTGTCTTGCCTGTGTCTAGCCTCTGTCTAGCTTGTGGCTTGCCTGTGTCTAGCCTGAGTCTAGCCTGTGTCTAGCCTGTGTCTAGCCTGTGTCTAGCCTGTGTCTAGCTTGTGTCTAGCCTGTGTCTAGCTTGTGTCTAGCCTGTGTCTAGCCTGTGTCTAGCCTGTGTCTAGCCTGTGTCTGGCTTGTGGCTAGCCTGTGTCTAGCCTGTGTCTAGCCTGTGTCTAGCTTGTGTCTAGCCTGTGTCTAGCTTGTGTCTAGCCTGTGTCTAGCCTGTGTCTAGCCTGTGTCTAGCCTGTGTCTAGCTTGTGGCTAGCCTGTGTCTAGCCTGTGTCTAGCCTGTGTCTAGCCTGTGTCTAGCCTGTGTCTAGCCTGTGTCTAGCCTGTGTCTAGCCTGTGTCTTGCCTGTGTCTAGCCTCTGTCTAGCCTGTGTCTAGCCTGTGTCTAGCGTGTGTCTAGCGTGTGTCTAGCCTGTGTCTAGCCTGTGTCTAGCCTGTGTCTTGCCTGTGTCTAGCCTCTGTCTAGCCTGTGGCTTGCCTGTGTCTAGCCTGTGTCTAGCCTGTGTCTAGCCTGTGTCTAGCCTGTGTCTAGCCTGTGTCTAGCCTGTGTCTAGCCTGTGTCTAGCCTGTGTCTAGCCTGTGTCTAGCCTGTGTCTAGCCTGTGTCTAGCCTGTGTCTAGCCTGTGTCTAGCCTGTGTCTAGCCTGTGTCTAGCCTGTGTCTAGACTGTGTCTAGCCTGTGTCTAGCCTGTGTCTAGCCTGTGTCTAGCCTCTGTCTAGCCTGTGTCTAGCCTGTGTCTAGCCTGTGTCTAGCCTGTGTCTAGCCTGTGTCTTGCCTGTGTCTAGCCTGTGCCTTGCCTGAGACTGGCATGTGGATAGCGTGTGCCTACCCAGTGTCTAACCAATGCCTAGCCTGTGCCTAGCCTGTGCCTAGCCTGTGCCTAGCCTGTGCCTAGCCTGTGCCTAGCCTGTGCCTAGCCAGTGTCTAGCCTTTGTCTAGCCTGTGCATAGCCAGAGTCTAGCCAGTGTATAGCCTCTGTCTAGCCTGTGTCTAGTCTGTGTCTTGACGGTGTCTAGCCTGTGCATAGCCTGTGCCTAGCCTGTGCCTAGCCTGTGCCTAGCTTGTGCCTAGCCTGTGCCTAGCCTGTGCCTAGCTTGTGCCTAGCCTGTGTCTAGCCTGTGTCTAGCCTGTGTCTAGCCTGTGTCTAGCCTGTGTCTAGCCTGTGTCTAGCGTGTGTCTAGCGTGTGTCTTGCCTGTGTCTAGCCTGTGTCTAGCCTGTGTCTTGCCTGTGTCTAGCCTCTGTCTAGCCTGTGGCTTGCCTGTGTCTAGCCTGTGTCTAGCCTGTGTCTAGCCTGTGTCTAGCCTGTGTCTAACCTGTGTCTATCCTGTGTCTAGCCTGTGTCTAGTCTGTGTCTAGCCTGTGTCTAGCCTGTGTCTAGCCTGTGCTTTGCCTGAGACTGGCATGTGGATAGCGTGTGCCTAGCCAGTGTCTAGCCAGTGCCTAGCCTGCGCCTAGCCTGTGCCTAGCCAGTGTCTAGCCTTTGTCTAGCCTGTGCATAGCCAGAGTCTAGCCAGTGTATAGCCTCTGTCTAGCCTGTGTCTAGTCTGTATCTTGACGGTGTCTAGCCTGTGCATAGCCTGTGCCTAGCCTGTGCCTAGCCTGTGCCTGGCTTGTGCCTAGCCTGTGTCTAGCCTGTGTCTAGCCTGTGCCTAGCCTGTGTCTAGCCTGTGTCTAGCCTGTGTCTAGCCTGTGTCTAGCCTGTGTCTAGCCTGTGTCTAGCCTGTGTCTAGCCTGTGTCTAGCCTGTGTCTAGCCTGTGTCTAGCCTGTGTCTAGCCTGTGTCTAGCCTGTGTCTAGCCTGTGTCTAGGCCTGTGTCTAGCCTGTGTCTAGCCTGTGTCTAGCCTGTGTCTAGCCTGTGTCTAGCCTGTGTCTAGCCTGTGTCTAGCCTGTGTCTAGCCTGTGTCTAGCCTGTGTCTAGCCTGTGTCTAGCCTGTGTCTAGCCTGTGTCTAGCCTCTGTCTAGCCTGTGTCTAGCCTGTGTCTGAGCCTGTGTCTAGCCTGTGTCTAGCCTGTGTCTAGCCTGTGTCTTGCCTGTGTCTAGCCTGTGCCTTGCCTGAGACTGGCATGTGGATAGCGTGTGCCTACCCAGTGTCTAACCAATGCCTAGCCTGTGCCTAGCCTGTGCCTAGCCAGTGTCTAGCCTTTGTCTAGCCTGTGCATAGCCAGAGTCTAGCCAGTGTATAGCCTCTGTCTAGCCTGTGTCTAGTCTGTGTCTTGACGGTGTCTAGCCTGTGCATAGCCTGTGCCTAGCCTGTGCCTAGCCTGTGCCTAGCTTGTGCCTAGCCTGTGCCTAGCCTGTGCCTAGCTTGTGCCTAGCCTGTGTCTAGCCTGTGTCTAGCCTGTGTCTAGCCTGTGTCTAGCCTGTGTCTAGCCTGTGTCTAGCCTGTGTCTAGCCTGTGTCTAGCCTGTGTCTAGCGTGTGTCTAGCGTGTGTCTAGCCTGTGTCTAGCCTGTGTCTAGCCTGTGTCTTGCCTGTGTCTAGCCTCTGTCTAGCCTGTGGCTTGCCTGTGTCTAGCCTGAGTCTAGCCTGTGTCTAGCCTGTGTCTAGCCTGTGTCTAGCCTGTGTCTAGCTTGTGTCTAGCCTGTGTCTAGCTTGTGTCTAGCCTGTGTCTAGCCTGTGTCTAGCCTGTGTCTAGCCTGTGTCTAGCTTGTGGCTCTGTGTCTAGCCTGTGTCTAGCCTGTGTCTAGCCTGTGTCTAGCCTGTGTCTAGCCTGTGTCTAGCCTGTGTCTAGCCAGTGTCTAGACTGTACCCAGCCAGTCTCTAGCCTTTGTCTAGCATTTGCCTAGCCAGTTTCTAGCCTGTGCCTAGCCAGTGTCTAGCCTGTACCTAGCTAGTTTCTAGCCTGTGTCTAGCCTGTGCTTAGCCAGTGTCTAGTCTGTGCCAAGCCAGTGTCTAGCCTGTGCCTAGCCAGTGTCTAGCCTGTGTCTAGCCTGTGTCTAGCGTGTGTATAGCCTCTGCCTTGCCTGTGACTGGCATGTGCATAGCCTGTGCCTAGCTAGTGTCTAGCCTGTGCCTTGCCTTAGACTGGCATGTGTATAGCGTGTTCCGAGCCAGTGTCTAGCCAGTGTCTAGCCTTTGTCTACCCATTGTCTAGCCTGTGCCCAGCCAGTGTCTAGCCTGTGCCCAGCCAGTGTCTAGCCTGTGTCTAGCCTGTGCCTAGCCTATGCCTAGCCAGTGCCTAGCCTATGCCTAGCCTATGCCTAGCCTGTGCCTAGCCTGTGCCTCGCCTGTGCCTAGCCTGTGCCGAGCCTGTGCCTGTGTCTAGCCTGTGTCTAGCCTGTGTCTAGCCTGTGGGTAGCCTGTGTCTTGCCTGTGTCTAGCCTGTGTCTAGCCTGTGTCTAGTCTGTGTCTAGCCTGTGGGTAGCCTGTGTCTTGCCTGTGTCTAGCCTGTGTCTAGCCTGTGTCTAGTCTGTGTCTAGCCTGTGTCTAGCCTGTGTCTAGCCTGTGCCTAGCCTGTGCCTCGCCTGTGCCTAGCCTGTGCCGAGCCTGTGTCTAGCCTGTGTCTAGCCTGTGGGTAGCCTGTGTCTTGCCTGTGTCTAGCCTGTGTCTAGCCTGTGTCTAGTCTGTGTCTAGCCTGTGTCTAGCCTGTGTCTAGCCTGTGTCTAGCCTGTGTCTAGCCTGTGTCTAGCCTGTGTCTAGCCTGTGTCTAGCCTGTGTCTAGCCTGTGCCTTGCCTGAGACTGGCATGTGGATAGCGTGTGCCTAGCCAGTGTCTAGCCAGTGCCTAGCCTGTGCCTAGCCTGTGCCTAGCCAGTGTCTAGCCTTTGTCTAGCCTGTGCATAGCCAGAGTCTAGCAGTGTATAGCCTCTGTCTAGCCTGTGTCTAGTCTGTATCTCGACGGTGTCTAGCCTGTTTCTAGCCTGTGCCTATCCTGTGCCTAGCCTGTGCCTAGCCTGTGCCTAGCCTGTGCCTAGCCTGTGTCTAGCCTGTGTCTAGCCTGTGCCTAGCCTGTATCTAGCCTGTGCCTAGCCTGTGTCTAGCTTGTGCCTAACCTGTGTCTAGCCTGTGTCTCGCCTGTGTCTAGCCTGTGTCTAGCCTGCGTCTAGCCTGTGTCTAGCCTGTGCCCAACCTGTGTCTAGCCTGTGTCTAGCCTGTGTCTAGCCTGTGTCTAGCCTGTGTTTAGCCTGTGTCTAGCCTGTGTCTAGCCTGTGTCTAGCCTGTGTCTAGCTTGTGTCTAGCCTGTGTCAAGCCTGTGTCTAGCCTGTGTCTAGCCTGTGTCTAGCCTGTGTCTAGCCTGTGTCTAGCCTGTGTCTAGCCTGTGTCTAGCCTGTGTCTAGCCTGTGTCTAGCCTGTGTCTAGCCTGTGTCTAGCCTGTGTCTAGCCTGTGTCTTGCCTGTGTCTTGCCTGTGTCTAGCCTGTGTCTAGCCTGTGTCTTGCCTGTGTCTTGCCTGTGTCTAGCCTGTGCCTTCCCTGAGACTGGCATGTGGATAGCGTGTGCCTACCCAGTGTCTAACCAATGCCTAGCCTGTGCCTAGCCTGTGCCTAGCCAGTGTCTAGCCTTTGTCTAGCCTGTGCATAGCCAGAGTCTAGCCAGTGTATAGCCTCTGTCTAGCCTGTGTCTAGTCTGTGTCTTGACGGTGTCTAGCCTGTGCCTAGCCTGTGCCTAGCCTGTGCCTAGCCTGTGCCTAGCCTGTGCCTAGCCTGTGCCTAGCCTGTGCCTAGCCTGTGCCTAGCCTGTGCCTAGCCTGTGTCTAGCCTGTGTCTAGCCTGTGTCTAGCCTGTGTCTAGCGTGTGTCTAGCGTGTGTCTAGCCTGTGTCTAGCCTGTGTCTAGCCTGTGTCTAGCCTGTGTCTAGCCTGTGTCTAGCCTGTGTCTAGCCTGTGTCTAGCCTGTGTCTAGCCTCTGTCTAGCCTGTGGCTTGCCTGTGTCTAGCCTGAGTCTAGCCTGTGTCTAGCCTGTGTCTAGCCTATGTCTAGCCTGTGTCTAGCTTGTGTCTAGAGTGTGTCTAGCCTGTGTCTAGCCTGTGTCTAGCCTGTGTCTAGCCTGTGTCTAGCCTGTGTCTAGCCTGTGTCTAGCACGTGTCTAGCCTGTGTCTAGCTTGTGGCTAGCCTGTGTCTAGCCTGTGTCTAGCCTGTGTCTAGCCTGTGTCTAGCCTGTGTCTAGCCTGTGTCTAGCCTGTGTCTAGCCTGTGTCTAGCCAGTGTCTAGCCTGTACCCAGCCAGTGTCTAGCCTTTGTCTAGCATTTGCCAAGCAAGTTTCTAGTCTGTGCCAAGCCAGTGTCTAGCCTGTGCCTAGCCAGTGTCTAGCATGTGTCTAGCCTGTGTCTAGCCTGTTTCTAGCCTGTGTCTAGCCTGTTTATAGAGTGTCTAGCCTGTTTATAGAGTGTGTCTAGCCTGTGTCTAGCCTGTGTCTAGCCTGTGTCTAGCCTGTTTCTAACCTGTGTCTAGCCTGTGTCTAGCCTCTGTCTAGCCTGTGTCTAACCTGTGTCTAGCCTGTGTCTAGCTTGTGTCTAGCCTGTGTCTAGCCTGTGTCTAGCCTGTGTCTAGCCTGTGTCTAGCCTGTGTCTAGCCTGTGTCTAGCCTGTGTCTAGCCTGTGTCTAGCCTGTGTCTAGCCTGTGTCTAGCCTGTGTCTAGCCTGTGTCTAGCCTGTGTCTAGCCTGTGTCTAGCCTGTGTCTAGCCTGTGTCTAGCCTCTGTCTAGCCTGTGTCTAGCCTGTGTCTAGCCTGTGTCTAGCCTGTGTCTATCTTGTGTTTAGCCTGTGTGTAGCCTGTGTCTAGCCTGTGTCTAGCCTGTGTCTAACCTGTGTCTAGCCTGTTTCTAGCCTGTGTCTAGCCTGTGTCTAGCCTGTGTCTAGCCTGTGTCTAGCCTGTGTCTAGCCTGTGTCTAGCCTGTGTCTTGCCTGTGTCTAGCCTGTGTCTAGCCTGTGTCTAGCCTGTGTCTAGCCTGTGTCTAGCCTGTGTCTAGCCTGTGTCTAACCTGTGTCTATCCTGTGTCTAGCCTGTGTCTAGTCTGTGTCTAGCCTGTGTCTAGCCTGTGCCTTGCCTGAGACTGGCATGTGGATAGCGTGTGCCTAGCCAGTGTCTAGCCAGTGCCTAGCCTGCGCCTAGCCTGTGCCTAGCCAGTGTCTAGCCTTTGTCTAGCCTGTGCATAGCCAGAGTCTAGCCAGTGTATAGCCTCTGTCTAGCCTGTGTCTAGTCTGTATCTTGACGGTGTCTAGCCTGTTTCTAGCCTGTGCCTAGCCTGTGCCTAGCCTGTGCCTAGCTTGTGCCTAGCCTGTGTCTAGCCTGTGTCTAGCCTGTGCCTAGCCTGTGTCTAGCCTGTGCCTAGCCTGTGTCTAGCTTGTGCCTAGCCTGTGTCTAGCTTGTGCCTAGCCTGTGTCTAGCCTGTGTCTAGCCTGTGTCTAGCCTGTGTCTAGCCTGTGTCTAGCCTGTGTCTAGCCTGTGTCTAGCCTGTGTCTAGCCTGTGTCTAGCCTGTGTCTAGCCTGTGTCTAGCCTGTGTCTAGCCTGTGTCTAGCCTGTGTCTAGCCTATGCCTAGCCTGTGCCTAGCCTGTGCCTAGGCCTGTGCCTCAGCCTGTGCCTAGCCTGTGCCGAGCCTGTGTCTAGCCTGTGTCTAGCCTGTGTCTAGCCTGTGTCTAGCCTGTGTCTAGCCTGTGTCTAGCCTGTGTCTAGCCTGTGTCTAGCCTGTGTCTAGCCTGTGTCTAGCCTGTGTCTAGCCTGTGTCTAGCCTGTGTCTAGCCTGTGTCTAGCCTGTGTCTAGCCTGTGTCTAGCCTGTGTCTAGCCTGTGTCTAGCCTGTGTCTAGCCTGTGTCTAGCCTGTGTCTAGCCTGTGTCTAGCCTGTGTCTAGCCTGTGTCTAGCCTGTGTCTAGCCTGTGTCTAGCCTGTGTCTAGCCTGTGTCTAGCCTGTGTCTAGCCTGTGTCTAGCCTGTGTCTAGCCTGTGTCTAGCCTGTGTCTAGCCTGTGTCTTGCCTGTGTCTTGCCTGTGTCTAGCCTGTGCCTTGCCTGAGACTGGCATGTGGATAGCGTGTGCCTACCCAGTGTCTAACCAATGCCTAGCCTGTGCCTAGCCTGTGCCTAGCCAGTGTCTAGCCTGTGTCTAGCCTGTGCATAGCCAGAGTCTAGCCTGTGTCTAGCCTGTGTCTAGCCTGTGTCTAGCCTGTGTCTAGCCTGTGTCTAGCCTGTGCCTAGCCTGTGCCTAGCCTGTGCCTAGCCTGTGCCTAGCCTGTGCCTAGCCTGTGCCTTGCCTGTGCCTAGCCTGTGCCTAGCCTGTGTCTAGCCTGTGTCTAGCCTGTGTCTAGCCTGTGTCTAGCCTGTGTCTAGCCTGTGTCTAGCCTGTGTCTAGCCTGTGTCTAGCCTGTGTCTAGCCTGTGTCTAGCCTGTG
The DNA here is from genome assembly GCA_018904595.1 of Zaprionus indianus. Taxonomy (NCBI): domain Eukaryota; kingdom Metazoa; phylum Arthropoda; class Insecta; order Diptera; family Drosophilidae; genus Zaprionus; species Zaprionus indianus. The sequence continues at coordinate 377,622 of JAEIHA010000995.1, read as the reverse complement.
TCTAGCCTGTGTCTTGCCTGTGTCTAGCCTCTGTCTAGCCTGTGGCTTGCCTGTGTCTAGCCTGAGTCTAGCCTGTGTCTAGCCTGTGTCTAGCCTGTGTCTAGCCTGTGTCTAGCTTGTGTCTAGCCTGTGTCTAGCTTGTGTCTAGCCTGTGTCTAGCCTGTGTCTAGCCTGTGTCTAGCCTGTGTCTTGCCTGTGTCTAGCCTCTGTCTAGCCTGTGGCTTGCCTGTGTCTAGCCTGAGTCTAGCCTGTGTCTAGCCTGTGTCTAGCCTGTGTCTAGCCTGTGTCTAGCCTGTGTCTAGCCTGTGTCTAGCCTGTGTCTAGCCTGTGTCTAGCCTGTGTCTAGCCTGTGCCTAGCCTGTGCCTAGCCTGTGCCTAGCCTGTGCCTAGCCTGTGCCTAGCCTGTGCCTAGCCTGTGTCTAGCCTGTGCCTAGCCTGTGTCTAGCCTGTGTCTAGCCTGTGCCTAGCCTGTGTCTAGCCTGTGCCTAGCCTGTGTCTTGCCTGTGTCTAGCCTGTGCCTAGCCTGTGTTTAGCCTGTGTCTAGCCTGTGTCTAGCCTGTGTCTAGCCTGTGTCTAGCCTGTGTCTAGCCTGTGTCTAGCCTGTGTCTAGCCTGTGTCTAGCCTGTGTCTAGCCTGTGTCTAGCCTGTGTCTAGCCTGTGTCTAGCCTGTGTCTAGCCTGTGTCTAGCCTGTGTCTAGCCTGTGTCTAGCCTGTGTCTAGCCTGTGTCTAGCCTGTGTCTAGCCTGTGTCTTGCCTGTGTCTAGCCTGTGTCTAGCCTGTGTCTAGCCTGTGTCTTGCCTGTGTCTTGCCTGTGTCTAGCCTGTGCCTTGCCTGAGACTGGCATGTGGATAGCGTGTGCCTACCCAGTGTCTAACCAATGCCTAGCCTGTGCCTAGCCTGTGCCTAGCCAGTGTCTAGCCTTTGTCTAGCCTGTGCATAGCCAGAGTCTAGCCAGTGTATAGCCTCTGTCTAGCCTGTGTCTAGTCTGTGTCTTGACGGTGTCTAGCCTGTGCCTAGCCTGTGCCTAGCATGTGCCTAGCCTGTGCCTAGCATGTGCCTAGCCTGTGCCTAGCCTGTGCCTAGCCTGTGCCTAGCCTGTGCCTAGCCTGTGCCTAGCCTGTGTCTAGCCTGTGTCTAGCCTGTGTCTAGCCTGTGTCTAGCCTGTGCCTGAGCCTGTGTCTAGCCTGTGCCTAGCCTGTGCCTAGCCTGTGCCTCTAGCCTGTGTCTAGCCTGTGTCTAGCCTGTGTCTAGCCTGTGTCTAGCCTGTGTCTAGCCTGTGTCTAGCCTGTGTCTAGCCTGTGTCTAGCCTGTGTCTAGCCTGTGTCTAGCCTGTGTCTAGCCTGTGTCTAGCCTGTGTCTAGCCTCTGTCTAGCCTGTGGCTTGCCTGTGTCTAGCCTGAGTCTAGCCTGTGTCTAGCCTGTGTCTAGCCTGTGTCTAGCCTGTGTCTAGCTTGTGTCTAGCCTGTGTTTAGCCTGTGTCTAGCCTGTGTCTAGCCTGTGTCTAGCACTGTGTCTAGCCTGTGTCTAGCCTGTGTCTAGCCTGTGTCTAGCCTGTGTCTAGCCTGTGTCTAGCCTGTGTCTAGCCTGTGTCTAGCCTGTGTCTAGCCTGTGGCTAGCCTGTGTCTAGCCTGTGTCTAGCCTGTGTCTAGCCTGTGTCTAGCCTGTGTCTAGCCTGTGTCTAGCCAGTGTCTAGCCTGTACCCAGCCAGTGTCTAGCCTTTGTCTAGCATTTGCCTAGCAAGTTTCTAGTCTGTGCCAAGCCAGTGTCTAGCCTGTGCCTAGCCAGTGTCTAGCCTGTGTCTAGCCTGTGTCTAGCCTGTGTCTAGCCTGTGTCTAGCCTGTTTATAGAGTGTCTAGCCTGTTTATAGAGAGTGTCTAGCCTGTGTCTAGCCTGTGTCTAGCCTGTTTCTAGCCTGTGTCTAGCCTGTGTCTAGCCTGTGTCTAGCCTCTGTCTAGCCTGTGTCTAGCCTGTGTCTAGCCTGTGTCTAGCCTTGTGTCTAGCCTGTGTCTAGCCTGTGTCTAGCCTGTGTCTAGCCTGTGTCTAGCCTGTGTCTAGCCTGTGTCTAGCCTGTGTCTAGCCTGTGTCTAGCCTGTGTCTAGCCTGTGTCTAGCCTGTGTCTAGCCTGTGTCTAGCCTGTGTCTAGCCTGTGTCTAGCCTGTGTCTAGCCTGTGTCTAGCCTGTGTCTAGCCTGTGTCTAGCCTGTGTCTAGCCTGTGTCTAGCCTGTGTCTAGCCTGTGTCTAGCCTCTGTCTAGCCTGCCTGTGTCTAGCCTGTGTCTAGCCTGTGTCTAGCCTGTGTCTATCTTGTGTTTAGCCTGTGTGTAGCCTGTGTCTAGCCTGTGTCTATCCTGTGTCTAACCTGTGTCTAGCCTGTGTCTAGCCTGTGTCTAGCCTGTGTCTAGCCTGTGTCTAGCCTGTGTCTAGCCTGTGTCTAGCCTGTGTCTAGCCTGTGTCTAGCCTGTGTCTAGCCTGTGTCTAGCCTGTGTCTAGCCTGTGTCTAGCCTGTGTCTAACCTGTGTCTATCCTGTGTCTAGCCTGTGTCTAGCCTGTGTCTAGCCTGTGCCTAGCCTGTGCCTTGCCTGAGTTTGGCATGTGGATAGCGTGTGCCTAGCCAGTGTCTAGCCAGTGCCTAGCCTGTGCCTAGCCTGTGCCTAGCCAGTGTCTAGCCTTTGTCTAGCCTGTATCTTGACGGTGTCTAGCCTGTTTCTAGCCTGTGCCTAGCCTGTGCCTAGCCTGTGCCTAGCTTGTGCCTAGCCTGTGTCTAGCCTGTGTCTAGCCTGTGCCTAGCCTGTGTCTAGCCTGTGTCTAGCCTGTGTCTAGCCTGTGTCTAGCCTGTGTCTAGCTTGTGTCTAGCCTGTGTTTAGCCTGTGTCTAGCCTGTGTCTAGACTGTGTCTAGCACTGTGTCTAGCCTGTGTCTAGCTTGTGTCTAGCCTGTGTCTAGCCTGTGTCTAGCCTGTGTCTAGCCTGTGCCTAGCCTGTGTCTAGCCTGTGCCCCCTGTGTCTAGCCTGTGTCTAGCCTGTGTCTAGCCTGTGTCTAGCCTGTGTCTAGCCTGTGTCTAGCCTGTGTCTAGCCTGTGTCTAGCCTGTGTCTAGCCTGTGTCTAGCCTGTGTCTAGCCTGTGTCTAGCCTGTGTCCTGTGTCTAGCCTGTGTCTAGCCTGTGTCTAGCCTGTGTCTAGCCTGTGCCTTGCCTGAGACTGGCATGTGGATAGCGTGTGCCTACCCAGTGTCTAACCAATGCCTAGCCTGTGCCTAGCCTGTGCCTAGCCTGTGCCTAGCCAGTGTCTAGCCTTTGTCTAGCCTGTGCATAGCCAGAGTCTAGCCAGTGTATAGCCTCTGTCTAGCCTGTGTCTAGTCAGTGTCTTGACGGTGTCTAGCCTGTGCATAGCCTGTGCATAGCCTGTGCCTAGCCTGTGCCTAGCCTGTGCCTAGCTTGTGCCTAGCTTGTGCCTAGGCTGTGCCTAGCTTGTGCTTAGCCTGTGTCTAGCCTGTGTCTAGCCTGTGTCTAGCCTGTGTCTAGCCTGTGTCTAGCCTGTGTCTGGCCTGTGCCCAACCTGTGTCTAGCCTGTGTCTAGCCTGTGTCTAGCCTGTGTCTAGCCTGTGTTTAGCCTGTGTCTAGCCTGTGTCTAGCCTATGTCTAGCCTGTGTCTAGCCTGTGTCTAGCCTGTGTCTAGCCTGTGTCTAGCCTCTGTCTAGCCTGTGTTTAGCCTGTGTCTAGCCTGTGTCTAGCCTATGTCTAGCCTGTGTCTAGCCTGTGTCTAGCCTGTGTCTAGCCTGTGTCTAGCCTCTGTCTAGCCTGTGTCTAGCCTGTGTCTAGCCTGTGTCTAGCCTGTGTCTAGCACGTGTCTAGCCTGTGTCTAGCCTGTGCCTAGCTTTTGGCTAGCCTGTGTCTAGCCTGTGTCTAACCTGTGTCTAGCCTGTGTCTAGCCTGTGTCTAGCCTGTGTCTAGCCTGTGTCTAGCCTGTGTCTAGCCTGTGTCTAGCCTGTGTCTAGCCTGTGTCTAGCCTGTGTCTAGCCTGTATCTAGCCTGTGTCTAGCCTGTGTCTGGCCTGTGTCTAGCCTGTGTCTAGCCTGTGTCTAGCCTGTGTCTAGCCTGTGTCTAGCCTTTGTCTAGCCTTTGTCTAGCCTGTGTCTAGCCTGTGCCTAGCCTCTGCCTAGCCTGTGCCTAGCCTGTACCTAGCCTGTACCTAGCCTGTAACTAGCCAGTGTCTAGCCTGTGCCTAGCCAGTATCTAGCCTGTGCCTAGCCAGTGTCTAGCCTGTGCTTAGCCAGTGTCTAGCCTGTACCTAACCAGTTTGTAGCCTGTGTCTAGCCTGTGCTTAGCCAGTGTCTTGTCTGTGCCAAGCCAGTGTCTAGCCTGTGCCTAGCCAGTGTCTAGCCTGTGTATAGCCTGTGCCTTGCCTGTGACTGACATGTGCATAGCCTGTGCCTAGCCAGTGTCTAGCCTGTGTCAAGCCTGTGCCTTGCCTGAGACTGGCATGTGCATAGCGTGTTCCGAGCCAGTGTCTAGCCAGTGCCTAGCCTTTGTCTAGCTATTGTCTAGCCTGTGCCCAGCCAGTGTCTAGCCTGTGTCTAGCCTGTGCCTGTGTCTAGCCTGTGTCTAGCCTGTGCCTAGCCTGTGCCTAGCCTGTGCCTAGCCTGTGCCTAGCCTGTGCCTAGCCTGTGCCTAGCCTGTGCCTAGCCTGTGCCTAGCCTGTGCCTAGCCTGTGCCTAGCCTGTGCCTAGCCTGTGCCTAGCCTGTGCCTAGCCTGTGCCTAGCCTGTGCCTAGCCTGTGCCTAGCCTGTGCCTAGCCTGTGTCTAGCCTGTGCCTAGCCTGTGCCTAGCCTGTGCCTGGCCTGTGCCTAGCCTGTGCCTAGCCTGTGCCTAGCCTGTGCCTAGCCTGTGCCTAGCCTGTGCCTAGCCTGTGCCTAGCCTGTGCCTAGCCTGTGCCTAGCCTGTGCCTAGCCTGTGCCTAGCCTGTGCCTAGCCTGTGCCTAGCCTGTGCCTAGCCTGTGCCTAGCCTGTGCCTAGCCTGTGCCTAGCCTGTGCCTAGCCTGTGCCTAGCCTGTGTCTAGCCTGTGCCTAGCCTGTGCCTAGCCTGTGCCTGGCCTGTGCCTAGCCTGTGCCTAGCCTGTGCCTAGCCTGTGCCTAGCCTGTGCCTAGCCTGTGCCTAGCCTGTGCCTAGCCTGTGCCTCCTAGCCTGTGCCTAGCCTGTGCCCTAGCCTGTGCCTAGCCTGTGTCTAGCCTGTGTCTAGCCTGTGTCTTGCCTGTGTCTAGCCTGTGTCTAGCCTGTGTCTAGCCTGTGTCTAGCCTGTGTCTACCCTGTGTCTAGCCTGTGTCTAGCCTGTGTCAAGCCTGTGTCTAGCCTGTGTCTAGCTTGTGTCTAACCTGTGTCTAGCCTGTGTCTAGCCTGTGCCCAACCTGTGTCTAGCCTGTGTCTAGCCTGTGTCTAGCCTGTGTCTAGCCTGTGTTTGGCCTGTGTTTGGCCTGTGTCTAGCCTGTGTCTAGCCTATGTCTAGCCTGTGTCTAGCCTGTGTCTAGCCTGTGTCTAGCCTGTGTCTAGCCTCTGTCTAGCCTGTGTTTAGCCTGTGTCTAGCCTGTGTCTAGCCTATGTCCAGCCTGTGTCTAGCCTGTGTCTAGCCTGTGTCTAGCCTGTGTCTAGCCTGTGTTTGGCCTGTGTTTGGCCTGTGTCTAGCCTGTGTCTAGCCTATGTCTAGCCTGTGTCTAGCCTGTGTCTAGCCTCTGTCTAGCCTGTGTCTAGCCTGTGTCTAGCCTGTGTCTAGCCTGTGTCTAGCACGTGTCTAGCCTGTGTCTAGCCTGTGCCTAGCTTTTGGCTAGCCTGTGTCTAGCCTGTGTCTAACCTGTGTCTAGCCTGTGTCTAGCCTGTGTCTAGCCTGTGTCTAGCCTGTGTCTAGCCTGTGTCTAGCCTGTGTCTAGCCTGTGTCTAGCCTGTGTCTAGCATGTGTCTAGCCTGTGTCTAGCATGTGTCTAGCCTGTGTCTAGCCTGTGTCTAGCCTGTGTCTGGCCTGTGTCTAGCCTGTGTCTAGCCTGTGTCTAGCCTGTGTCTAGCCTGTGTCTAGCCTTTGTCTAGCCTTTGTCTAGCCTGTGTCTAGCATGTGCCTAGCCTCTGCCTAGCCTGTGCCTAGCCTGTACCTAGCCTGTACCTAGCCTGTAACTAGCCAGTGTCTAGCCTGTGCCTAGCCAGTATCTAGCCTGTGCCTAGCCAGTGTCTAGCCTGTGCTTAGCCAGTGTCTAGCCTGTACCTAGCCAGTTTGTAGCCTGTGTCTAGCCTGTGCTTAGCCAGTGTCTTGTCTGTGCCAAGCCAGTGTCTAGCCTGTGCCTAGCCAGTGTCTAGCCTGTGTATAGCATGTGCCTTGCCTGTGACTGACATGTGCATAGCCTGTGCCTAGCCAGTGTCTAGCCTGTGTCAAGCCTGTGCCTTGCCTGAGACTGGCATGTGCATAGCGTGTTCCGAGCCAGTGTCTAGCCAGTGCCTAGCCTTTGTCTAGCTATTGTCTAGCCTGTGCCCAGCCAGTGTCTAGCCTGTGTCTAGCCTGTGCCCTGTAGCCTGTGCCTAGCCTGTGCCTAGCCTGTGCCTAGCCTGTGCCTAGCCTGTGCCTAGCCTGTGCCTAGCCTGTGCCTAGCCTGTGCCTAGCCTGTGCCTAGCCTGTGCCTAGCCTGTGCCTAGCCTGTGTGCCTAGCCTGTGCCTAGCCTGTGCCTAGCCTGTGCCTAGCCTGTGCCTAGCCTGTGCCTAGCCTGTGCCTAGCCTGTGCCTAGCCTGTGTCTAGCCTGTGCCTAGCCTGCCTAGCCTGTGCCTAGCCTGTGCCTAGCCTGTGCCTAGCCTGTGTCTAGCCTGTGTCTAGCCTGTGCCTAGCCTGTGTCTAGCCTGTGCCTAGCCTGTGCCTAGCCTGTGCCTAGCCTGTGCCTAGCCTGTGCCTAGCCTGTGCCTAGCCTGTGCCTAGCCTGTGCCTAGCCTGTGCCTAGCCTGTGCCTAGCCTGTGTCTAGCCTGTGTCTAGCCTGTGTCTAGCGTGTGTATAGCCTGTGCCTTGCCTGTGACTGGCATGTGCATAGCCTGTGCCTAGCCAGTGTCTAGCCTGTGCCTTGCCTGAGACTGGCATGTGCATAGCGTGTTCCGAGCCAGTGTCTAGCCAGTGCCTAGCCTGTGCCTAGCCAGTGTGCGAGCCTGTGCCTAGCCTATGCCTAGCCTGAGCCTAGCCTGTGCCTCGCCTGTGCCTAGCCTGTGCCGAGCCTGTGTCTAGACTGTGTCTAGCCTGTGGGTAGCCTGTGTCTTGCCTGTGTCTAGCCTGTGTTTAGCCTGTGTCTAGTCTGTGTCTAGCCTGTGTCTAGCCTGTGTCTAGCCTGCGCCTAGCCTGTGCCTAGCCTGTGCCTAGCCTGTGCCTAGCCTGTGCCTAGCTTGTGGCTAGCCTGTGCCCAACCTGTGCCTAGCCTGTGTCTAGCCTGTGTCTAGCCTGTGTCTAGCCTGTGTCTAGCCTGTGTCTAGCCTGTGTCTAGCCTGTGTCTAGCCCGTGTCTAGCCTGTGCCTTGCCTGAGACTGGCATGTGGATAGCGTGTGCCTAGCCAGTGTCTAGCAAGTGCCTAGCCTGTGCCTAGCCAGTGTCTAGCCTTTGTCTAGCCTTTGTCTAGCCTTTGTCTAGCCTGTGCATAGCCAGAGTCTAGCCAGTGTATAGCCTCTGTCTAGCCTGTGTCTAGTCTGTGTCTTGACGGTGTCTAGCCTGTTTCTAGCCTGTGCCTATCCTGTGCCTAGCCTGTGCCTAGCCTGTGCCTAGCCTGTGCCTAGCTTGTGCCTAGCCTGTGTCTAGCCTGTGTCTAGCCTGTGCCTAGCCTGTGTCCAGCTTGTGCCTAGCCTGTGTCTAGCCTGTGTCTAGCCCGTGTCTAGCCTGTGTGTAGCCTGTGTCTAGCCTGTGTCTGGCCTGTGCCCAACCTGTGTCTAGCCTGTGTCTAGCCTGTGTCTAGCCTGTGTCTAGCCTTTGACTAGCCTGTGTTTAGCCTGTGTCTATCCTGTGTCTAGCCTATGTCTAGCCTGTGTCTAGCCTGTGTCTAGCCTGTGTCTAGCCTGTGTCTAGCCTGTGTCTAGCCTGTGTCTAGCCTGTGTCTAGCCTGTGTCTAGCCTGTGTCTAGCCTGTGTCTAGCCTGTGTCAAGCCTGTGCCTTGCCTGTGTCTAGCCTGTGTCAAGCCTGTGCCTTGCCTGAGACTGGCATGTGCATAGCGTGTTCCGAGCCAGTGTCTAGCCAGTGCCTAGCCTTTGTCTAGCTATTGTCTAGCCTGTGCCCAGCCAGTGTCTAGCGTGTGTCTAGCCTGTGCCTGAGCCTGTGCCTAGCCTGTGCCCAGCCTGTGCCTAGCCTGTGCCTAGCCTGTGCCTAGCCTGTGCCTAGCCTGTGCCTAGCCTGTGCCTAGCCTGTGCCTGGCCTGTGCCTAGCCTGTGTCTAGCCTGTGTCTAGCCTGTGTCTAGCCTGTGTCTAGCCTGTGTCTAGCCTGTGTCTAGCCTGTGTCTAGCCTGTGTCTAGCCTGTGTCAAGCCTGTGTCTAGCCTGTGTCTAGCTTGTGTCTAACCTGTGTCTAGCCTGTGTCTAGCCTGTGTCTAGCCTGTGTCTAGCCTGTGTCTAGCCTGTGTCTAGCCTGTGTCTAACCTGTGTCTATCCTGTGTCTAGCCTGTGTCTAGCCTGTGTCTAGCCAGTGCCTAGCCTGTACCTAGCCAGTGCCTAGCCTGTACCTAGCCAGTGTCTAGCCTGTGCCTAGCCAGTGTCTAGCCTGTACCCAGCCAGTGTCTAGCCTTTGTCTAGCATTTGCCTAGCCAGTTTCTAGCCTGTGCCTAGCCTGTGTCTAGCCTGTACCTAGCCAGTTTCTAGCCTGTGTCTAGCCTGTGCTTAGCCAGTGTCTAGCCTGTGCCAAACCAGTGTCTAGCCTGTGCCTAGCCTGTGCCTAGCCAGTGTCTAGCCTGTGCCTTGCCTGAGAATGGCATGTGCATAGCGTGTTCCGAGCCAGTGTCTAGCCAGTGCCTAGCCTGTGCCTAGCCAGTGTCTAGCCTTTGTCTAGCCATTGTCTAGCCTGTGCCCAGCCAGTGTCTAGCCTGTGTCTAGCCTGTGCCCAGCCTATGCCTAGCCTGTGCCTAGCCTATGCCTAGCCTGTGCCTAGCCTGTGCCTCGCCTGTGCCTAGCCTGTGCCGAGCCTGTGTCTAGCCTGTGTCTAGCCTGTGTCTAGCTTGTGTCTAGCCTGTGTCTAGCCTGTGTCTAGCCTGTGTCTAGCCTGTGTCTAGCCTGTGTCTAGCCTGTGTCTAGCCTGTGTCTAGCCTGTGTCTAGCCTGTGTCTAGCCTGTGTCTAGCCTGTGTCTAGCCTGTGCCTAGCCTGTGCCTAGCCTGTGCCTAGCCTGTGCCTAGCCTGTACCTAGCTTGTGGCTAGCTTGTGCCCAACCAGACTAGCCTTTGTCTAGTCTGTATCTTGACGGTGTCTAGCCTGTTTCTAGCCTGTGCCTATCCTTTGCCTAGCCTGTGCCTATCCTGTGCCTAGCCTGTGCCTAGCTTGTGTCTAGCCTGTGTCTAGCCTGTGTCTAGCCTGTGCCTAGCCTGTGCCTAGCCTGTGTCTAGCTTGTGCCTAGCCTGTGCCTAGCCTGTGTCTAGCCTGTGTCTAGCCTGTGTCTAGCCAGTATCTAGCCTGTGTCTAGCCTGTGTCTAGCCTGTACCCCACCTGTGTCTAGCCTGTGTCTAGCCTGTGTCTAGCCTGTGTCTAGCCTGTGTCTAGCCTGTGTCTAGCCTGTGTCTAGCCTGTGTCTAGCCTGTGTCTAGCCTGTGTCTAGCCTGTGTCTAGCCTGTGTCTAGCCTGTGGCTAGCCTGTGTCTAGCCTGTGTCTAGCCTGTGTCTAGCCTGTGTCTAGCCTGTGCCTTGCCTGAGACTGGCATGTGGATAGCCTGTGTCTAGCCAGTGTCTAGCCAATGCCTAGCCTGTGCCTAGCCTGTGCCTAGCCTGTGCCTAGCCTGTGTCTAGCCTGTGCCTAGCCTGTGTCTAGCCTGTGTCTAGCCTGTGTCTAGCCTGTGGCTAGCCTGTGTCTAGCCTGTGTCTAGCCTGTGTCTAGCCTGTGTCTAGCCTGTGCCTTGCCTGTGCCTGGCCTGTGCATAGCGTGTGCCTAGCCTGTGTCTAGCCAATGCCTAGCCTGTGCCTAGCCTGTGCCTAGCCTGTGTCTAGCCTGTGCCTAGCCTGTGTCTAGCCTGTGCCTAGCCTGTGTCTAGCCTGTGTCTAGCCTGTGTCTAGCCTGTGTCTAGCCTGTGTAGCCTGTGCCTAGCCTGTGCCTAGCCTGTGCCTAGCCTGTGCCTAGCCTGTGCCTAGCCTGTGCCTAGCCTGTGCCTAGCCTGTGTCTAGCCTGTGTCTAGCCTGTGTCTAGCCTGTGTCTAGCCTGTGTCTAGCCTGTGTCTAGCCTGTGTCTAGCCTGTGTCTAGCCTGTGTCTAGCCTGTGTCTAGCCTGTGTCTAGCCTCTGTCTAGCCTGTGGCTAGCCTGTGTCTAGCCTGAGTCTAGCCTGTGTCTAGCCTGTGTCTAGCCTGTGTCTAGCCTGTGTCTAGCCTGTGTCTAGCCTGTGTCTAGCCTGTGCCTAGCCTGTGCCTAGCCTGTGCCTAGCCAGTGCCTAGCCTGTACCTAGCCAGTGCCTAGCCTGTGTCTAGCCTGTGTCTAGCCTGTGTCTAGCTTGTGTCTAGCCTGTGTCTAGCCTGTACCTAGCCGGTGCCTAGCCTCTTCCTAGCCAGTGCCTAGCCTCTTCCTAGCCAGTGTCTAGCCTTTGTCTAGCATTTGCCTAGCCAGTTTCTAGACTGTGCCTAGCCAGTGTCTAGCCTGTACCTAGCTAGTTTCTAGCCTGTGTCTTAGCCAGTGTCTAGTCTGTGCCAAGCCAGTGTCTAGCCTGTGCCTAGCCAGTGTCTAGCCTGTGTCTAGCCTGTGTCTAGCCTGTGTCTAGCGTGTGAATAGCCTGTGCCTTGCCTGTGCCTAGACTGGCATGTGCATAGCCTGTGCCTAGCCAGTGTCTAGCCTGTGCCTTGCCTGAGACTGGCATGTGTATAGCGTGTTCCGAGCCAGTGTCTAGCCAGTGCCTAGCCTGTGCCTAGCCCTTTGTCTGCCATTGTCTAGCCTGTGCCCAGCCAGTGTCTAGCCTGTGTCTAGCCTGTGCCTAGCCTGTGTCTAGCCTGTGCCTAGCCTATGCCTAGCCTGTGCCTAGCCTATGCCTGCCTAGCCTGTGCCTAGCCTGTGCCTAGCCTGTGCCGAGCCTGTGTCTAGCCTGTGTCTAGCCTGTGGGTAGCCTGTGTCTTGCCTGTGCCTAGCCAGTGTCTAGCCTTTGTCTAGCCATTGTCTAGCCTGTGCCCAGCCAGTGTCTAGCCTGTGTCTAGCCTGTGCCTAGCCTGTGTCTAGCCTGTGCCTAGCCTGTGCCTAGCCTGTGCCTAGCCTGTGCCTAGCCTGTGCCTAGCCTGTGCCTAGCCTGTGCCTAGCTTGTGCCTAGCCTGTGCCTAGCCTGTGTCTAGCCTGTGCCTAGCCTGTGCCTAGCCTGTGTCCAGCCTGTGCCTAGCCTGTGTCTAGCCTGTGTCTAGCCTGTGTCTAGCCTGTGTGTAGCCTGTGTCTAGCCTGTGTCTGGCCTGTGCCTAGCCTGTGTCTAGCCTGTGTCTAGCCTGTGTCTAGCCTGTGTCTAGCCTGTGTCTAGCCTGTGACTAGCCTGTGTTTAGCCTGTGTCTATCCTGTGTCTAGCCTGTGTCTAGCCTGTGTCTAGCCTGTGTCTAGCCTGTGTCTAGCCTGTGTCTAGCCTGTGTCTAGCCTGTGTCTAGCCTGTGTCTAGCCTGTGTCTAGCCTGTGCCTGTGCCTGTGTCTAGCCTGTGTCTAGCCTGTGCCTTGCCTGTGTCTAGCCTGTGTCAAGCCTGTGCCTTGCCTGAGACTGGCATGTGCATAGCCTGTGTCCGAGCCAGTGTCTAGCCTGTGCCTAGCCTGTGTCTAGCCATTGTCTAGCCTGTGCCCAGCCAGTGTCTAGCCTGTGTCTAGCCTGCCTGTGCCTAGCCTGTGTCTAGCCTGTGCCTCTAGCCTGTGCCCTGTGTCTAGCCTGTGCCTAGCCTGTGCCTAGCCTGTGCCTAGCCTGTGCCTAGCCTGTGCCTAGCCTGTGCCTAGCCTGTGCCTAGCCTGTGCCTAGCCTGTGCCTAGCCTGTGTCTAGCCTGTGTCTAGCCCAGTGTCTAGCCTGTGTCTAGCCTGTGTCTAGCCTGTGTCTAGCCTGTGCCTAGCCTGTGTCTAGCCTGTGTCTAGCCTGTGTCTAGCCTGTGTCTAGCCTGTGTCTAGCCTGTGCCTAGCCTGTGTCTAGCCTGTGTCTAGCCTGTGTCTAGCCTGTGTCTAGCCTGTGTCTAGCCTGTGTCTAGCCTGCCTTGTCTAACCTGTGTCTAGCCTGTGTCTAGCCTGTGTCTAGCCTGTGTCTAGCCTGTGTCTAGCCTGTGTCTAGCCAGTGCCTAGCCTGTGTCTAGCCAGTGTCTAGCCTGTGTCTAGCCAGTGTCTAGCCTGTACCTGTTCAGCCAGTGTCTAGCCTGTGTCTAGCCTGTGTCTAGCCTGTGTCTAGCCTGTGTCTAGCCTGTGTCTAGCCTGTGCCTAGCCAGTGTCTAGCCTGTGCCTAGCCTGTGCCTTAGCCAGTGCCTAGCCTGTGCCAAGTGTCTAGCCTGTGCCTAGCCAGTGTCTAGCCTGTGCCTAGCCAGTGTCTAGCCTTGCTGGCATTGCCTAGCCAGTGTCTAGCCTGTGTCTAGCCTGTGCCTTGCCTGTACTGGCATGTGCATAGCCTGTGCCTAGCCAGTGTCTAGCCTGTGTCTAGCCTGTGCCTAGCCTGTGTCTAGCCTGTGTCTAGCCTGTGCCTTGCCTGTGACTGGCATGTGCATAGCCTGTGCCTAGCCAGTGTCTAGCCTGTGCCTTGCCAGTGCTAGCCAGTGCCTAGCCTGTGCCTAGCCAGTGCCTAGCCTGTGCCTAGCCAGTGTCTAGCCTTTGTCTAGCCATTGTCTAGCCTGTGCCCAGCCAGTGTCTAGCCTGTGTCTAGCCTGTGCCCAGCCTATGCCTAGCCTGTGCCTAGCCTATGCCTAGCCTGTGCCTAGCCTGTGCCTCGCCTGTGCCTAGCCTGTGCCGAGCCTGTGCCTAGCCTGTGTCTAGCCTGTGTCTAGCCTGTGTCTAGCCTGTGTCTAGCCTGTGTCTAGCCTGTGTCTAGCCTGTGTCTAGCCTGTGTCTAGCCTGTGTCTAGCCTGTGTCTAGCCTGTGTCTAGCCTGTGTCTAGCCTGTGTCTAGCCTGTGTCTAGCCTGTGCCTAGCCTGTGCCTAGCCTGTGCCTAGCCTGTGCCTAGCCTGTGCCTAGCTTGTGGCTAGCTTGTGCCCAACCAGACTAGCCTTTGTCTAGTCTGTATCTTGACGGTGTCTAGCCTGTTTCTAGCCTGTGCCTATCCTTTGCCTAGCCTGTGCCTATCCTGTGCCTAGCCTGTGCCTAGCTTGTGTCTAGCCTGTGTCTAGCCTGTGTCTAGCCTGTGCCTAGCCTGTGTCTAGCTTGTGCCTAGCCTGTGCCTAGCCTGTGTCTAGCCTGTGTCTAGCCTGTGTCTAGCCTGTGTCTAGCCAGTATCTAGCCTGTGTCTAGCCTGTGTCTAGCCTGTACCCCACCTGTGTCTAGCCTGTGTCTAGCCTGTGTCTAGCCTGTGTCTAGCCTGTGTCTAGCCTGTGTCTAGCCTGTGTCTAGCCTGTGTCTAGCCTGTGTCAAGCCTGTGTCTAGCCTGTGTCTAGCCTGTGTCTAGCCTATGTCTAGCCTGTGGCTAGCCTGTGTCTAGCCTGTGTCTAGCCTCTGTCTAGCCTGTGTCTAGTCTGTGCCTTGCCTGAGACTGGCATGTGGATAGCGTGTGCCTACCCAGTGTCTAGCCAATGCCTAGCCTGTGCCTAGCCTGTGCCTAGCCTGTGCCTAGCCTGTGCCTAGCCTGTGCCTAGCCTGTGCCTAGCCTGTGCCTAGCCTGTGCCTAGCCTGTGCCTAGCCTGTGCCTAGCCTGTGCCTAGCCTGTGCCTAGCCTGTGCCTAGCCTGTGCCTAGCCTGTGCCTAGCCTGTGCCTAGCCTGTGCCTATCCTGTGCCTAGCCTGTGCCTAGCCTGTGCCTAGCCTGTGCCTAGCCTGTGCCTAGCCTGTGCCTAGCCTGTGCCTAGCCTGTGCCTAGCCTGTGCCTAGCCTGTGCCTAGCCTGTGCCTAGCTTGTGCCTAGCCTGTGTCTAGCCTGTGTCTAGCCTGTGTCTAGCCTGTGTCTAGCGTGTGTCTAGCGTGTGTCTAGCGTGTGTCTAGCCTGTGTCTAGCCTGTGTCTAGCCTGTGTCTAGCCTCTGTCTAGCCTGTGGCTTGCCTGTGTCTAGCCTGAGTCTAGCCTGTGTCTAGCCTGTGTCTAGCCTGTGTCTAGCCTGTGTCTAGCCTGTGTCTAGCCTGTGTCTAGCTTGTGTCTAGCCTGTACCTAGCCGGTGCCTAGCCTGTACCTAGCCAGTGCCTAGCCTGTACCTAGCCAGTGCCTAGCCTGTGTCTAGCCTGTGTCTAGCTTGTGTCTAGCCTGTGTCTAGCCTGTACCTAGCCGGTGCCTAGCCTCTTCCTAGCCAGTGCCTAGCCTCTTCCTAGCCAGTGTCTAGCCTTTGTCTAGCATTTGCCTAGCCAGTTTCTAGACTGTGCCTAGCCAGTGTCTAGCCTGTACCTAGCTAGTTTCTAGCCTGTGTCTAGCCTGTGCTTAGCCAGTGTCTAGTCTGTGCCAAGCCAGTGTCTAGCCTGTGCCTAGCCAGTGTCTAGCCTGTGTCTAGCCTGTGTCTAGCCTGTGTCTAGCGTGTGAATAGCCTGTGCCTTGCCTGTGACTGGCATGTGCATAGCCTGTGCCTAGCCAGTGTCTAGCCTGTGCCTTGCCTGAGACTGGCATGTGTATAGCGTGTTCCGAGCCAGTGTCTAGCCAGTGCCTAGCCTGTGCCTAGCCAGTGTCTAGCCTTTGTCTACCCATTGTCTAGCCTGTGCCCAGCCAGTGTCTAGCCTGTGTCTAGCCTGTGCCTAGCCTGTGTCTAGCCTGTGCCTAGCCTATGCCTAGCCTGTGCCTAGCCTATGCCTAGCCTGTGCCTAGCCTGTGCCTCGCCTGTACCTAGCCTGTGCCGAGCCTGTGTCTAGCCTGTGTCTAGCCTGTGGGTAGCCTGTGTCTTGCCTGTGTCTAGCCTGTGCCTAGCCTGTGTCTAGTCTGTGTCTAGCCTGTGTCTAGCCTGTGTCTAGCCTGTGCCTAGCCTGTGCCTAGCCTGTGCCTAGCCTGTGCCTAGCCTGTGCCTAGCTTGTGGCTAGCCTGTGCCCAACCTGTGCCTAGCCTGTGTCTAGCCTGTGTCTAGCCTGTGTCTAGCCTGTGTCTAGCCTGTGTCTAGCCCGTGTCTAGCCTGTGCCTTGCCTGAGACTGGCATGTGGATAGCGTGTGCCTAGCCAGTGTCTAGCAAGTGCCTAGCCTGTGCCTAGCCAGTGTCTAGCCTTTGTCTAGCCTTTGTCTAGCCTGTGCATAGCCAGAGTCTAGCCAGTGTATAGCCTCTGTCTAGCCTGTGTCTAGTCTGTATCTTGACGGTGTCGAGCCTGTTTCTAGCCTGTGCCTGTCCTGTGCCTAGCCTGTGTCTAGCCTGTGCCTAGCCTGTGCCTAGCTTGTGCCTAGCCTGTGTCTAGCCTGTGTCTAGCGTGTGCCTAGCCTGTGTCCAGCTTGTGCCTAGCCTGTGTCTAGCCTGTGTCTAGCCTGTGTCTAGCCCGTGTCTAGCCTGTGTCTAGCCTGTGTCTAGCCTGTGTCTAGCCTGTGTCTAGCCTGTGTCTAGCCTGTGTCTGGCCTGTGCCCAACCTGTGTCTAGCCTGTGTCTAGCCTGTGTCTAGCCTGTGTCTAGCCTGTGTTTAGCCTGTGTCTAGCCTGTGTCTAGCCTATGTCTAGCCTGTGTCTAGCCTGTGTCTAGCCTGTGTCTAGCCTGTGTCTAGCCTCTGTCTAGCCTGTGTTTAGCCTGTGTCTAGTCTGTGTCTAGCCTATGTCCAGCCTGTGTCTAGCCTGTGTCTAGCCTGTGTCTAGCCTGTGTCTAGCCTCTGTCTAGCCTGTGTCTAGCCTGTGTCTAGCCTGTGTCTAGCCTGTGTCTAGCACGTGTCTAGCCTGTGTCTAGCCTGTGCCTAGCTTTTGGCTAGCCTGTGTCTAGCCTGTGTCTAGCCTGTGTCTAGCCTGTGTCTAACCTGTGTCTAGCCTGTGTCTAACCTGTGTCTAGCCTGTGTCTAGCCTGTGTCTAGCCTGTGTCTAGCCTGTGTCTAGCATGTGTCTAGCCTGTGTCTAGCCTGTGTCTAGCCTGTGTCTAGCCTGTGTCTAGCCTGTGTCTGGCCTGTGTCTAGCCTGTGTCTAGCCTGTGTCTATCCTGTGTCTAGCCTGTGTCTAGCCTTTGTCTAGCCTTTGTCTAGCCTGTGTCTAGCATGTGCCTAGCCTCTGCCTAGCCTGTGCCTAGCCTGTACCTAGCCTGTACCTAGCCAGTGTACCTAGCCTGTGCCTAGCCAGTGTCTAGCCTGTGCCTAGCCAGTATCTAGCCTGTGCCTAGCCAGTGTCTAGCCTGTGCTTAGCCAGTGTCTAGCCTGTACCTAGCCAGTTTGTGGCCTGTGTCTAGCCTGTGCTTAGCCAGTGTCTTGTCTGTGCCAAGCCAGTGTCTAGCCTGTGCCTAGCCAGTGTCTAGCCTGTGTATAGCATGTGCCTTGCCTGTGACTGACATGTGCATAGCCTGTGCCTAGCCAGTGTCTAGCCTGTGTCAAGCCTGTGCCTTGCCTGAGACTGGCATGTGCATAGCGTGTTCCGAGCCAGTGTCTAGCCAGTGCCTAGCCTTTGTCTAGCTATTGTCTAGCCTGTGCCCAGCCAGTGTCTAGCCTGTGTCTAGCCTGTGCCTAGCCTGTGTCTAGCCTGTGCCTAGCCTGTGCCTAGCCTGTGCCTAGCCTGTGCATAGCCTGTGCCTAGCCTGTGCCTAGCCTGTGCCTAGCCTGTGCCTAGCCTGTGCCTAGCCTGTGCCTAGCCTGTGCCTAGCCTGTGCCTAGCCTGTGCCTAGCCTGTGCCTAGCCTGTGCCTAGCCTGTGCCTAGCCTGTGCCTAGCCTGTGCCTAGCCTGTGCCTAGCCTGTGCCTAGCCTGTGCCTAGCCTGTGCCTAGCCTGTGCCTAGCCTGTGCCTAGCCTGTGTCTAGCCTGTGTCTAGCCTGTGTCTAGCCTGTGTCTAGCCTGTGTCTAGCCTGTGTCTACCCTGTGTCTAGCCTGTGTCTAGCCTGTGTCAAGCCTGTGTCTAGCCTCTGTCTAGCTTGTGTCTAACCTGTGTCTAGCCTGTGTCTAGCCTGTGTCTAGCCTGTGTCTAACCTGTGTCTATCCTGTGTCTAGCCTGTGTCTAGCCAGTGCCTAGCCTGTGTCTAGCCAGTGCCTAGCCTGTACCTAGCCAGTGCCTAGCCTGTACCTAGCCAGTGCCTAGCCTGTGTCTAGCCTGTGTCTAGCCTGTGTCTAGCGTGTGTATAGCCTGTGCCTTGCCTGTGACTGGCATGTGCATAGCCTGTGCCTAGCCAGTGTCTAGCCTGTGCCTTGCCTGAGACTGGCATGTGCATAGCGTGTTCCGAGCCAGTGTCTAGCCAGTGCCTAGCCTGTGCCTAGCCAGTGTCCGAGCCTGTGCCTAGCCTATGCCTAGCCTGTGCCTAGCCTGTGCCTAGCCTGTGCCTAGCCTGTGCCTAGCCTGTGTCTAGCCTGTTAGCCTGCTGCCTGTGCCTAGCCTGTGCCTAGCCTGTGTCTAGCCTGTGTCTAGCCTGTGGGTAGCCTGTGTCTTGCCTGTGTCTAGCCTGTGTAGTGTGCCTAGCCTGTGCTAGCCTGTGCCTGTGTCTAGCCTGTGTCTAGCCTGTGTCTAGCCTGTGTCTAGCCTGTGTCTAGCCTGTGTCTAGCCTGTGCCTAGCCTGTGCCTAGCCTGTGCCTAGCCTGTGCCTAGCCTGTGCCTAGCCTGTGCCTAGCCTGTGCCTAGCCTGTGCCTAGCCTGTGCCTAGCCTGTGCCCAGCCTGTGCCTAGCCTGTGTCTAGCCTGTGTCTAGCCTGTGTCTAGCCTGTGTCTAGCCTGTGTCTAGCCTGTGTCTAGCCCGTGTCTAGCCTGTGCCTTCCTGAGACTGGCATGTGGATAGCGTGTGCCTAGCCAGTGTCTAGCCTGTGCCTAGCCTGTGCCTAGCCTGTGCCTAGCCTGTGCCTAGCTTGTGGCTAGCCTGTGCCCAACCTGTGCCTAGCCTGTGTCTAGCCTGTGTCTAGCCTGTGTCTAGCCTGTGTCTAGCCTGTGTCTAGCCTGTGTCTAGCCCGTGTCTAGCCTGTGCCTTCCTGAGACTGGCATGTGGATAGCGTGTGCCTAGCCAGTGTCTAGCAAGTGCCTAGCCTGTGCCTAGCCAGTGTCTAGCCTTTGTCTAGCCTTTGTCTAGCCTTTGTCTAGCCTGTGCATAGCCAGAGTCTAGCCAGTGTATAGCCTCTGTCTAGCCTGTGTCTAGTCTGTATCTTGACGGTGTCTAGCCTGTTTCTAGCCTGTGCCTATCCTGTGCCTAGCCTGTGCCTAGCCTGTGCCTAGCCTGTGCCTAGCTTGTGCCTAGCCTGTGTCTAGCCTGTGTCTAGCCTGTGCCTAGCCTGTGTCCAGCTTGTGCCTAGCCTGTGTCTAGCCTGTGTCTAGCCCGTGTCTAGCCTGTGTCTAGCCTGTGTCTAGCCTGTGTCTGGCCTGTGCCCAACCTGTGTCTAGCCTGTGTCTAGCCTGTGTCTAGCCTGTGTCTAGCCTGTGACTAGCCTGTGTTTAGCCTGTGTCTAGGCTGTGTCTAGCCTGTGTCTAGCCTGTGTCTAGCCTGTGTCTAGCCTGTGTCTAGCCTGTGTCTAGCCTGTGTCTAGCCTGTGTCTAGCCTGTGTCTAGCCTGTGTCTAGCCTGTGTCTAGCCTGTGTCTAGCCTGTGTCTAGCCTGTGTCTAGCCTGTGTCTAGCCTGTGTCAAGCCTGTGCCTTGCCTGTGTCTAGCCTGTGTCAAGCCTGTGCCTTGCCTGAGACTGGCATGTGCATAGCGTGTTCCGAGCCAGTGTCTAGCCAGTGCCTAGCCTTTGTCTAGCTATTGTCTAGCCTGTGCCCAGCCAGTGTCTAGCGTGTGTCTAGCCTGTGCCTAGCCTGTGCCTAGCCTGTGCCTAGCCTGTGCCTAGCCTGTGCCTAGCCTGTGCCTAGCCTGTGCCTAGCCTGTGCCTAGCCTGTGCCTAGCCTGTGCCTAGCCTGTGCCTAGCCTGTGCCTAGCCTGTGCCTAGCCTGTGTCTAGCCTGTGTCTAGCCTGTGTCTAGCCTGTGTCTTCCCTGTGTCTAGCCTGTGTCTAGCCTGTGTCTAGCCTGTGTCTAGCCTGTGTCTAGCCTGTGTCTAGCCTGTGTCAAGCCTGTGTCTAGCCTGTGTCTAGCTTGTGTCTAACCTGTGTCTAGCCTGTGTCTAGCCTGTGTCTAGCCTGTGTCTAGCCTGTGTCTAGCCTGTGTCTAGCCTGTGTCTAACCTGTGTCTATCCTGTGTCTAGCCTGTGTCTAGCCTATGTCTAGCCAGTGCCTAGCCTGTACCTAGCCAGTGCCTAGCCTGTACCTAGCCAGTGTCTAGCCTGTGCCTAGCCAGTGTCTAGCCTGTACTCAGCCAGTGTCTAGCCTTTGTCTAGCATTTGCCTAGCCAGTTTCTAGCCTGTGCCTAGCCTGTGTCTAGCCTGTACCTAGCCAGTTTCTAGCCTGTGTCTAGCCTGTGCTTAGCCAGTGTCTAGCCTGTGCCAAACCAGTGTCTAGCCTGTGCCTAGCCAGTGTCTAACCTGTGTATAGCCTGTGCCTTGCCTGTGACTGGCATGTGCATAGCCTGTGCCTAGCCAGTGTCTAGCCTGTGCCTTGCCTGAGAATGGCATGTGCACAGCGTGTTCCGAGCCAGTGTCTAGCCAGTGCCTAGCCTGTGCCTAGCCAGTGTCTAGCCTTTGTCTAGCCATTGTCTAGCCTGTGCCCAGCCAGTGTCTAGCCTGTGTCTAGCCTGTGCCCAGCCTATGCCTAGCCTGTGCCCAGCCTATGCCTAGCCTGTGCCTAGCCTATGCCTAGCCTGTGCCTAGCCTGTGCCTCGCCTGTGCCTAGCCTGTGCCGAGCCTGTGTCTAGCCTGTGTCTAGCCTGTGTCTAGCTTGTGTCTAGCCTGTGTCTAGCCTGTGTCTAGCCTGTGTCTAGCCTGTGTCTAGCCTGTGTCTAGCCTGTGTCTAGCCTGTGTCTAGCCTGTGTCTAGCCTGTGTCTAGCCTGTGTCTAGCCTGTGCCTAGCCTGTGCCTAGCCTGTGCCTAGCCTGTGCCTAGCCTGTGCCTAGCTTGTGGCTAGCTTGACTCCTAACCAGACTAGCCTTTGTCTAGTCTGTATCTTGACGGTGTCTAGCCTGTTTCTAGCCTGTGCCTATCCTTTGCCTAGCCTGTGCCTATCCTGTGCCTAGCCTGTGCCTAGCTTGTGTCTAGCCTGTGTCTAGCCTGTGTCTAGCCTGTGCCTAGCCTGTGTCTAGCTTGTGCCTAGCCTGTGCCTAGCCTGTGTCTAGCCTGTGTCTAGCCTGTGTCTAACCAGTATCTAGCCTGTGTCTAGCCTGTGTCTAGCCTGTGCCTAGCCTGTGCCTAGCCTGTGCCTAGCCTGTGCCTAGCCTGTGCCTAGCCTGTGCCTAGCCTGTGCCTAGCCTGTGCCTAGCCTGTGCCTAGCCTGTGCCTAGCTTGTGCCTAGCCTGTGTCTAGCTTGTGTCTAGCCTGTTTCTAGCCTGTGTCCAGCGTGTGTCTAGCGTGTGTCTAGCGTGTGTCTAGCCTGTGTCTAGCCTGTGTCTAGCCTGTGTCTAGCCTCTGTCTAGCCTGTGGCTTGCCTGTGTCTAGCCTGAGTCTAGCCTGTGTCTCAGCCTGTGTCTAGGCCTGTGTCTAGCCTGTGTCTAGCCTGTGTCTAGTTTGTGTCTAGCTTGTGTCTAGCCTGTACCTAGCCGGTGCCTAGCCTGTGCCTAGCCAGTGCCTAGCCTGTGCCTAGCCAGTGCCTAGCCTGTGTCTAGCCTGTGTCTAGCTTGTGTCTAGCCTGTGTCTAGCCTGTGCCTAGCCGGTGCCTAGCCTCTTCCTAGCCAGTGCCTAGCCTCTTCCTAGCCAGTGCCTAGCCTGTACCTAGCCAGTGCCTAGCCTGTACCTAGCCAGTGTCTAGCCTGTGCCTAGCCATTGTCTAACCTGTACCCAGCCAGTGTCTAGCCTGTGCCTAACCAGTGTCTAGCCTGTGCCTAGCCAGTGTCTAGCCTGTAATTAGCCAGTTTGTAGCCTGTGTCTAGCCTGTGCTTAGCCAGTGTCTAGTCTGTGCCAAGCCAGTGTCTAGCCTGTGCCTAGACAGTGTCTAGCCTGTGTATAGCCTGTGCCTTGCCAGTGTCTAGCCTGTGTCAAGCCTGTGCCTTGCCTTAGACTGGCATGTGCATAGCGTGTTCCGAGCCAGTGTCTAGCCAGTGCCTAGCCAGTGCCTAGCCTTTGTCTAGCCATTGTCTAGCCTGTGCCCAGCCAGTGTCTAGCCTGTGTCTAGCCTGTGCCTAGCCTGTGCCTAGCCTGTGCCTAGCCTGTGCCTAGCCTGTGCCTAGCCTGCGTGCCTAGCCTGTGCCTAGCCTGTGCCTAGCCTGTGCCTAGCCTGTGCCTAGCCTGTGCCTAGCCTGTGCCTAGCCTGTGCCTAGCCTGTGCCTAGCCTGTGCCTAGCCTGTGCCTAGCTTGTGCCTAGCCTGTGTCTAGCCTGTGTCTAGCCTGTTTCTAGCCTGTGTCTAGCGTGTGTCTAGCGTGTGTCTAGCGTGTGTCTAGCCTGTGTCTAGCCTGTGTCTAGCCTGTGTCTAGCCTCTGTCTAGCCTGTGGCTTGCCTGTGTCTAGCCTGAGTCTAGCCTGTGTCTAGCCTGTGTCTAGCCTGTGTCTAGCCTGTGTCTAGCCTGTGTCTAGTTTGTGTCTAGCTTGTGTCTAGCCTGTACCTAGCCGGTGCCTAGCCTGTACCTAGCCAGTGCCTAGCCTGTACCTAGCCAGTGCCTAGCCTGTGTCTAGCCTGTGTCTAGCTTGTGTCTAGCCTGTGTCTAGCCTGTACCTAGCCGGTGCCTAGCCTCTTCCTAGCCAGTGCCTAGCCTCTTCCTAGCCAGTGCCTAGCCTGTACCTAGCCAGTGCCTAGCCTGTACCTAGCCAGTGTCTAGCCTGTGCCTAGCCATTGTCTAACCTGTACCCAGCCAGTGTCTAGCCTGTGCCTAACCAGTGTCTAGCCTGTGCCTAGCCAGTGTCTAGCCTGTGCCTAGCCAGTGTCTTGCCTGTAATTAGCCAGTTTGTAGCCTGTGTCTAGCCTGTGCTTAGCCAGTGTCTAGTCTGTGCCAAGCCAGTGTCTAGCCTGTGCCTAGACAGTGTCTAGCCTGTGTATAGCCTGTGCCTTGCCAGTGTCTAGCCTGTGTCAAGCCTGTGCCTTGCCTTAGACTGGCATGTGCATAGCGTGTTCCGAGCCAGTGTCTAGCCAGTGCCTAGCCTTTGTCTAGCCATTGTCTAGCCTGTGCCCAGCCAGTGTCTAGCCTGTGTCTAGCCTGTGCCTAGCCTGTGCCTAGCCTGTGCCTAGCCTGTGCCTAGCCTTTGCCTAGCCTGTGCCTAGCCTGTGCCTAGCCTGTGCCTAGCCTGTGCCTAGCCTGTGCCTAGCCTGTGCCTAGCCTGTGCCTAGCCTGTGCCTAGCCTGTGCCTAGCCTGTGCCTAGCCTGTGCCTAGCCTGTGCCTAGCCAGTGCCTAGCCTGTGCCTAGTCAGTGTCTAGCCTTTGTCTAGCCTGTGCCTAGCCAGAGTCTAGCCTGTGCCTAGCCTGTGCCTGGCCTGTGCCTAGCCTGTGCCTGGCCTGTGCCTGGCCTGCGTCTAGCCTGTGTCTAGCCTGTGTCTAGCCTGTGTCTAGCCTGTGTCTAGCCTGTGTCTATCCTGTGTCTAGCCTGTGTCTAGCCTGTGTCTAGCCTGTGTCTGCCCCTGTGTCTAGCCTGTGTCTAGCCTGTGTCTAGCCTGTGTCTATCCTGTGTCTAGCCTGTGTCTAGCCTGTGTCAAGCCTGTGTCTAGCCTGTGTCTAGCCTGTGTCTAGCTTGTTTCTAACCTGTGTCTAGCCTGTGTCTAGCCTGTGCCTTGCCTGAGACTGGCATGTGGATAGCGTGTGCCTAGCCAGTGTCTAGCCAGTGCCTCGCCTGTGCCTAGTCAGTGTCTAGCCTTTGTCTAGCCTGTGCATAGCCAGAGTCTAGCCAGTGCCTAGCCAGTGTCTAGCCTTTGTCTACCATGTGCATAGCTAGAGTCTAGCCTGTACCTAGCCAGTGCCTAGACTGTACCTAGCCAGTGCCTAGCCTGTACGTAGCCAGTGTCTAGCCTGTGTCTAGCCTGTGTCTAGCTTGTGTCTAGCCTGTGTCTAGCCTGTGCCTAGCCTGTGCCTAGCCTGTGTCTAGCCTGTGTCTAGCCTGTGTCTAGCCAGTATCTAGCCTGTGTCTAGCCTGTGTCTAGCCTGTACCCCACCTGTGTCTAGCCTGTGTCTAGCCTGTGTCTAGCCTGTGTCTAGCCTGTGTCTAGCCTGTGTCTAGCCTGTGTCAAGCCTGTGTCTAGCCTGTGTCTAGCCTGTGTCTAGCCTATGTCTAGCCTGTGGCTAGCCTGTGTCTAGCCTGTGTCTAGCCTCTGTCTAGCCTGTGTCTAGTCTATGCCTTGCCTGAGACTGGCATGTGGATAGCGTGTGCCTACCCAGTGTCTAGCCAATGCCTAGCCTGTGCCTAGCCTGTGCCTAGCCTGTGCCTAGCCTGTGCCTAGCCTGTGCCTAGCCTGTGCCTAGCCTGTGCCTAGCCTGTGCCTAGCCTGTGCCTAGCCTGTGCCTAGCCTGTCCTGTGCCTAGCCTGTGCCTAGCCTGTGCCTAGCCTGTGCCTAGCCTGTGCCTAGCCTGTGCCTAGCCTGTGCCTAGCCTGTGCCTAGCCTGTGCCTAGCCTGTGCCTAGCCTGTGCCTAGCCTGTGCCTAGCCTGTGCCTAGCTTGTGCCTAGCTTGTGTCTAGCCTGTGTCTAGCCTGTTTCTAGCCTGTGTCTAGCGTTTGTCTAGCGTGTGTCTAGCGTGTGTCTAGCCTGTGTCTAGCCTGTGTCTAGCCTGTGTCTAGCCTCTGTCTAGCCTGTGGCTTGCCTGTGTCTAGCCTGAGTCTAGCCTGTGTCTAGCCTGTGTCTAGCCTGTGTCTAGCCTGTGTCTAGCCTGTGTCTAGTTTGTGTCTAGCTTGTGTCTAGCCTGTACCTAGCCGGTGCCTAGCCTGTACCTAGTCAGTGCCTAGCCTGTACCTAGCCAGTGCCTAGCCTGTGTCTAGCCTGTGTCTAGCTTGTGTCTAGCCTGTGTCTAGCCTGTACCTAGCCGGTGCCTAGCCTCTTCCTAGCCAGTGCCTAGCCTCTTCCTAGCCAGTGCCTAGCCTGTACCTAGCCAGTGCCTAGCCTGTACCTAGCCAGTGTCTAGCCTGTGCCTAGCCATTGTCTAACCTGTACCCAGCCAGTGTCTAGCCTGTGCCTAACCAGTGTCTAGCCTGTGCCTAGCCAGTGTCTAGCCTGTGCCTAGCCAGTGTCTTGCCTGTAATTAGCCAGTTTGTAGCCTGTGTCTAGCCTGTGCTTAGCCAGTGTCTAGTCTGTGCCAAGCCAGTGTCTAGCCTGTGCCTAGACAGTGTCTAGCCTGTGTATAGCCTGTGCCTTGCCAGTGTCTAGCCTGTGTCAAGCCTGTGCCTTGCCTTAGACTGGCATGTGCATAGCGTGTTCCGAGCCAGTGTCTAGCCAGTGCCTAGCCTTTGTCTAGCCAGTGCCTAGCCTTTGTCTAGCCATTGTCTAGCCTGTGCCCAGCCAGTGTCTAGCCTGTGTCTAGCCTGTGTCTAGCCTGTGCCTGGCCTGTGCCTGGCCTGCGTCTAGCCTGTGTCTAGCCTGTGTCTAGCCTGTGTCTAGCCTGTGTCTAGCCTGTGTCTAGCCTGTGTCTATCCTGTGTCTAGCCTGTGTCTAGCCTGTGTCTAGCCTGTGTCTACCCTGTGTCTAGCCTGTGTCTAGCCTGTGTCTAGCCTGTGTCTATCCTGTGTCTAGCCTGTGTCTAGCCTGTGTCAAGCCTGTGTCTAGCCTGTGTCTAGCCTGTGTCTAGCTTGTTTCTAACCTGTGTCTAGCCTGTGTCTAGCCTGTGCCTTGCCTGAGACTGGCATGTGGATAGCGTGTGCCTAGCCAGTGTCTAGCCAGTGCCTCGCCTGTGCCTAGTCAGTGTCTAGCCTTTGTCTAGCCTGTGCATAGCCAGAGTCTAGCCAGTGCCTAGCCAGTGTCTAGCCTTTGTCTACCATGTGCATAGCTAGAGTCTAGCCTGTACCTAGCCAGTGCCTAGACTGTACCTAGCCAGTGCCTAGCCTGTACGTAGCCAGTGTCTAGCCTGTGTCTAGCCTGTGTCTAGCTTGTGTCTAGCCTGTGTCTAGCCTGTGCCTAGCCTGTGCCTAGCCTGTGCCTAGCCTGTGTCTAGCCTTTGTCTAGCCATTGTCTAGCCTGTGCCCAGCCAGTGTCTAGCCTGTGTTTAGCCTGTGCCTAGCCTGTGCCTAGCCTGTGCCTAGCCTGTGCCTAGCCTGTGCCTAGCCTGTGCCTAGCCTGTGCCTAGCCTGTGCCTAGCCTGTGCCTAGCCTGTGCCTAGCCTGTGCCTAGCCTGTGCCTAGCCTGTGCCTAGCCTGTGCCTAGCCTGTGCCTAGCCTGTGCCTAGCCTGTGCCTAGCCTGTGCCTAGCCTGTGCCTAGCCTGTGCCTAGCCTGTGCCTAGCCTGTGCCTGGCCTGTGCCTAGCCTGTGCCTGGCCTGTGCCTGGCCTGCGTCTAGCCTGTGTCTAGCCTGTGTCTAGCCTGTGTCTAGCCTGTGTCTAGCCTGTGTCTATCCTGTGTCTAGCCTGTGTCTAGCCTGTGTCTAGCCTGTGTCTACCCTGTGTCTAGCCTGTGTCTAGCCTGTGTCTAGCCTGTGTCTATCCTGTGTCTAGCCTGTGTCTAGCCTGTGTCAAGCCTGTGTCTAGCCTGTGTCTAGCCTGTGTCTAGCTTGTTTCTAACCTGTGTCTAGCCTGTGTCTAGCCTGTGCCTTGCCTGAGACTGGCATGTGGATAGCGTGTGCCTAGCCAGTGTCTAGCCAGTGCCTCGCCTGTGCCTAGTCAGTGTCTAGCCTTTGTCTAGCCTGTGCATAGCCAGAGTCTAGCCAGTGCCTAGCCAGTGTCTAGCCTTTGTCTACCATGTGCATAGCTAGAGTCTAGCCTGTACCTAGCCAGTGCCTAGACTGTACCTAGCCAGTGCCTAGCCTGTACGTAGCCAGTGTCTAGCCTGTGCCTAGCCATTGTCTAGCCTGTGCCCAGCCAGTGTCTAGCCAGTGTCTAGCCAGTGTCTAGCCTGTGTCTAGCCAGTGTCTAGCCAGTGTCTAGCCTGTGTCTAGCCAGTGCCTAGCCTGTGCCTAGCCAGTGTCTAGCCTTTGTCTAGCCATTGTCTAGCCTGTGCCCAGCCAGTGTCTAGCCTGTGTCTAGCCTGTGCCTAGCCTATGCCTAGCCTGTGCCTAGCTTATGCCTAGCCTGTGCCTAGCCTGTGCCTAGCCTATGCCTAGCCTGTGCCTAGCTTATGCCTAGCCTGTGCCTAGCCTGTGCCTCGCCTGTGCCTAGCCTGTGCCGAGCCTGTGTCTAGCCTGTGTCTAGCCTGTGTCTAGCTTGTGTCTAGCCTGTGTCTAGCTTGTGTCTAGCCTGTGTCTAGCCTGTGTCTAGCCTGTGTCTAGCCTGTGTCTAGCCTGTGTCTAGCCTGTGTCTAGCCTGTGTCTAGCCTGTGTCTAGCCTGTGTCTAGCCTGTGTCTAGCCTGTGTCTAGCCTGTGTCTAGCCTGTGTCTAGCCTGTGTCTAGCCTGTGTCTAGCCTGTGTCAAGCCTGTGTCTAGCCTGTGTCTAGCCTGTGTCTAGCTTGTTTCTAACCTGTGTCTAGCCTGTGTCTAGCCTGTGCCTTGCCTGAGACTGGCATGTGGATAGCGTGTGCCTAGCCAGTGTCTAGCCAGTGCCTCGCCTGTGCCTAGTCAGTGTCTAGCCTTTGTCTAGCCTGTGCATAGCCAGAGTCTAGCCAGTGCCTAGCCAGTGTCTAGCCTTTGTCTACCATGTGCATAGCTAGAGTCTAGCCTGTACCTAGCCAGTGCCTAGACTGTACCTAGCCAGTGCCTAGCCTGTACGTAGCCATTGTCTAGCCTGTGCCCAGCCAGTGTCTAGCCTGTGTCTAGCCTGTGCCTAGCCTATGCCTAGCCTGTGCCTAGCTTATGCCTAGCCTGTGCCTAGCCTGTGCCTCGCCTGTGCCTAGCCTGTGCCGAGCCTGTGTCTAGCCAGTGTCTAGCCAGTGTCTAGCCTGTGTCTAGCCTGTGCCTAGCCTGTGTCTAGCCTGTGCCTAACCTGTGCCTAGCCTGTGCCTAGCCTGTACGTAGCCTGTGCCTAGCCTGTGCCTAGCCTGTGCCTAGCCTGTGCCTAGCCTGTGCCTAGCCTGTGCCTAGCCTGTGCCTAGCCTGTGCCCAGCCTGTGCCCAGCCTGTGCTTAGCTTGTGGCTAGCCTGTGTCTAGCCTGTGTCTTGCCTGTGTCTAGCCTGTGTCTAGCCTGTGTCTAGCCTGTGTCTACCCTGTGTCTAGCCTGTGTCTAGCCTGTGTCCAGCCTGCGTCTAGCCTGTGTCTAGCTTGTGTCTAACCTGTGTCTAGCCTGTGGCTAGCCTGTGTCGAGCCTGTGCCTTGCCTGAGACTGGCATGTGGATAGCGTGTGCCTAGCCAGTGTCTAGCCAGTGCCTAGCCTGTGTCTAGCCTGTGTCTAGCCTGTGTCTAGCCTGTGTCTTCCCTGTGTCAAGCCTGTGTCTAGCCTGTGTATAGCCTCTGTCTAGCCTGTGCCTAGCCTGTGCCTAGCCTGTGCCTAGCCTGTGCCTAGCCTGTGCCTAGCCTGTGCCTAGCCTGTGCCTAGCTTGTGCCTAGCCTGTTTCTAGCCTGTGCCTAGCCTGTGTCTAGTCTGTGTCTAGCCCGTGTCTAGCCTGTGTCTAGTCTGTGTCTAGCCCGTGTCTAGTCTGTGTCTTGACGGTGTCTAGCCTGTGCCTAGCCTGTGCCTAGCCTGTGCCTAGCCAGTGCCTAGCCTGTGCCTAGCCTGTGCCTAGCCTGTGCCTAGCCTGTGCCTAGCCTGTGCCTAGCCTGTGCCTAGCCTGTGCCTAGCCTGTGCCTAGCTTGTGCCTAGCCTGTTTCTAGCCTGTGCCTAGCCTGTGTCTAGTCTGTGTCTAGCCCGTGTCTAGCCTGTGTCTAGCCTGTGTCTAACGTGTGTCTAGCGTGTGTCTAGCCTGTGTCTAGCCTGTGTCTAGCCTCTGTCTAGCCTGTGGCTTGCCTGTGTCTAGCCTGTGTCTAGCCTATGTCTAGCCTGTGTCTAGCCTGTGCCTAGCCTATGCCTAGCCTGTGCCTAGCCTGTGCCTCACCTGTGCCTAGCCTGTGCCGAGCCTGTGCCTAGCCAGTGCATAAACTGTACCTAGCCAGTGCCTAGCCTGTACCTAGCCTGTACCTAGCCAGTGTCTAGCCTGTGCCTAGCCATTGTCTAGACTGTGCCTAGCCATTGTCTAGCCTGTGCCTAGCCATTGCCTAGCCTGTGTCTAGCCTGTGTCTAGCCTGTGTCTAGCCTGTGTCTAGCCTGTGCCTAGCCTGTGCCTAGCCTGTGCCTAGCCTGTGCCTAGCCTGTGCCTAGCCTGTGTCTAGCCTGTGCCTAGCCTGTGGCTAGCCTGTGTCTAGCCTGTGTCTAGCCTGTGTCTAGCCTGTGTCTAGCCTGTGTCTAGCCTGTGTCTAGCCTGTGTCTAGCCTGTGTCTAGCCTGTGTCTAGCCTGTGTCTAGCCTGTGTCTAGCCTGTGTCTAGCCTGTGTCTAGCCTGTGTCTAGCCTGTGTCTAGCCTGTGTCTAGCCTGTGTCTAGCCTGTGTCTAGCCTGTGTCTAGCCTGTGTCTAGCCTGTGTCTAGCCTGTGTCTAGCCTGTGTCTAGCCTGTGTCTAGCCTGTGTTCTAGCCTGTGTCTAGCCTGTGTCTAGCCTGTGTCTAGCCTGTGTCTAGCCTGTGTCTAGCCTGTGTCTAGCCTGTGTCTAGCCTGTGTCTAGCCTGTGTCTAGCCTGTGTCTATCATGTGTCTAGCCTGTGTCTAGCCTGTGTCTAGCCTGTGTCTAGCCTGTGTCTAGCCTGTGTCTAGCCTGTGCATAGCCTGTGCCTTTCCTGTGACTGGCATGTGCATAGCCTGTGCCTAGCCAGCGTCTAGCCTGTGTCAAGCCTGTGCCTTGCCTGAGACTGGCATGTGCATAGCCTGTGCCTAGCTTGTGCCTAGCCTGTGTCTAGCCTGTGTCTAGCCTGTGTCTTGCCTGTGTCTAGCCTGTGTCTTGCCTGTGTCTAGCCTGTGTCTACCCTGTGTCTAGCCTGTGTCTAGCCTGTGTCCAGCCTGCGTCTAGCCTGTGTCTAGCCTGTGTCTAGCTTGTGTCTAACCTGTGTCTAGCCTGTGTCTAGCCTGTGTCTAGCCTGTGCCTTGCCTGAGACTGGCATGTGGATAGCGTGTGCCTAGCCAGTGTCTAGCCAGTGCCTAGCCTGTGTCTAGCCTGTGTCTAGCCTGTGTCTAGCCTGTGTCTACCCTGTGTCAAGCCTGTGTCTAGCCTGTGTATAGCCTCTGTCTAGCCTGTGTCTAGTCTGTGTCTTGACGGTTTCTAGCCTGTGCCTAGCCTGTGCCTAGCCTGTGCCTAGCCTGTGCCTAGCCTGTGCCTAGCCTGTGCCTAGCCTGTGCCTAGCCTGTGCCCAGCCTGTGCCCAGCCAGTGCCTAGCCTGTGCCTAGCCTGTGCCTAGCCTGTGCCTAGCCTATGCCTAGACTGTGCCTAGCTTGTGCCTAGCCTGTGTCTAGCCTGTGTCTAGCCTGTGTCTAGCCTGTGTCTAGCCTGTGTCTAGCCTGTGTCTAACGTGTGGCTAGCGTGTGTCTAGCCAGTGTCTAGCCTGTGTCTAGCCTGTGTCTAGCATCTGTCTAGCCTGTGGCTTGCCTGTGTCTAGCCTGAGTCTAGCCTGTGTCTAGCCTGTGTCTAGCCTGTGTCTAGCCTGTGTCTAGCCTGTGTCTAGCCTGTGTATAGCCTGTGTCTAGCCTGTGTTTAGCCTGTGTCTAGCCTGTGTCTAGCCTGTGTCTATCATGTGTCTAGCCTGTGTCTAGCCTGTGTCTAGCCTGTGTCTAGCCTTTGTCTAGCCTTTGTCTAGCCTGTGTCTAGCCTGTGCATAGCCTGTGCCTTTCCTGTGACTGGCATGTGCATAGCCTGTGCCTAGCCAGCGTCTAGCCTGTGTCAAGCCTGTGCCTTGCCTGAGACTGGCATGTGCATGGCCTGTGCCTAGCTTGTGCCTAGCCTGTGTCTAGCCTGTGTCTAGCCTCTGTCTAGCCTGTGTCTAGCCTTTGTCTAGCCCATGTCTAGCCTGTGCATAGCCTGTGCCCTTCCTGTGACTGGCATGTGCATAGCCTGTGCCTAGCCAGCGTCTAGCCTGTGTCAAGCCTGTGCCTTGCCTGAGACTGGCATGTGCATAGCGTGTTCCGAGCCTGTGCCTAGCCAGTGTCTAGCCTGTGCCTAGCCAGTGTCTAGCCTTTGTCTAGCCATTGTCTAGCCTGTGCCCAGCCAGTGTCTAGCATGTGTCAAGCCTGTGCCTAGCCTGTGCCCAGCCAGTGTCTAGCATGTGTCTAGCATGTGCCTAGCCTGTGCCTAGCCTGTGCCCAGCCTGTGCCTAGCCTGTGCCTGGCCTGTGCCTAGCCTGTGCCTAGCCTGTGTCTAGCCTGTGTCTAGCCTGTGTCTAGCCTGTGTCTAGCCTGTGTCTAGCCTGTGTCTAGCCTGTGTCTAGCCTGTGTCTAGCCTGTGTCTAGCCTTTGTCTAGCCTGTGTCTAGCCTGTGTCTAGCTTGTGCATAGCCTGTGCCTTGCCTGTGACTGGCATGTGCATAGTCTGTGCCTAACCAGCGTCTAGCCTGTGTCAAGCCTGTG
This sequence comes from Zaprionus indianus, assembly GCA_018904595.1. Lineage (NCBI taxonomy): Eukaryota > Metazoa > Arthropoda > Insecta > Diptera > Drosophilidae > Zaprionus > Zaprionus indianus. Next base: position 346,627 of record JAEIHA010000995.1, on the reverse strand, counting down.
CCTTGCCTGAGACTGGCATGTGCATAGCGTGTTCCGAGCCAGTGTCTAGCCAGTGCCTAGCCTGTGCCTAGCCAGTGTCTAGCCTTTGTCTAGCCATTGTCTAGCCTGTGCCCAGCCAGTGTCTAGTCTGTGTCTAGCCTGTGCCTAGCCTGTGCCTAGCCTGTGCCTAGCCTGTGCCTAGCCTGTGTCTAGCCTGTGTCTAGCCTGTGCCTAGCCTGTGCCTAGCCTGTGCCTAGCCAGTGCCTAGCCTGTGCCTAGCCTGTGCCTAGCCTGTGCCTAGCCTGTGCCTAGCCTGTGCCTAGCCTGTGCCTAGCCTGTGCCTAGCCTGTGCCTAGCCTGTGCCTAGCCTGTGCCTAGCCTGTGCCTAGCCTGTGCCTAGCCTGTGCCTAGCCTGTGTCTAGCCTGTGTCTAGCCTGTGTCTAGCCTGTGTCTAGCCTGTGTCTAGCCTGTGTCTAGCCTGTGTCTAGCCTGTGTCTAGCCTGTGTCTAGCCTGTGTCTAGCCTGTGTCTAGCCTGTGCCTTTCCTGTGACTGGCATGTGCATAGCCTGTGCCTAGCCAGCGTCTAGCGTGTGCCTAGCCAGTGTCTAGCCTTTGTCTAGCCATTGTCTAGCCTGTGCCCAGCCAGTGTCTAGCATGTGTCTAGCATGTGCCTAGCCTGTGCCTAGCCTGTGCCTAGCCTGTGCCTAGCCTGTGCCTGGCCTGTGCCTAGCCTGTGCCTAGCCTGTGTCTAGCCTGTGTCTAGCCTGTGTCTAGCCTGTGTCTAGCCTGTGTCTAGCCTGTGTCTAGCCTGTGTCTAGCCTGTGTCTAGCCTTTGTCTAGCCTGTGTCTAGCCTGTGTCTAGCCTGTGCATAGCCTGTGCCTTGCCTGTGACTGGCATGTGCATAGTCTGTGCCTAACCAGCGTCTAGCCTGTGTCAAGCCTGTGCCTTGCCTGAGACTGGCATGTGCATAGCGTGTTCCGAGCCAGTGTCTAGCCAGTGCCTAGCCTGTGCCTAGCCAGTGTCTAGCCTTTGTCTAGCCATTGTCTAGCATGTGCCCAGCCAGTGTCTAGCATGTGTCTAGCCTGTGCCTAGCCTGTGCCTAGCCTGTGCCTAGCCTGTGTCTAGCCTGTGCCCAGCCAGTGTCTAGCATGTGTCTAGCATGTGCCTAGCCTGTGCCTAGCCTGTGCCTAGCCTGTGTCTAGCCTGTGTCTAGCCTGTGTCTAGCCTGTGTCTAGCCTGTGTCTAGCCTGTGTCTAGCCTGTGTCTAGCCTGTGTCTAGCCTGTGTCTAGCCTGTGTCTAGCCTGTGTGTAGCCTGTGTCTAGCCTGTGTCTAGCCTGTGTCTAGCCAGTCCCTAGCCTGTACCTAGCCAGTGCCTAGCCTGTACCTAGCCAGTGCTTAGCCAGTGTCTAGTCTGTGCCAAGCCAGTGTCTAGCCTGTGCCTAGCCAGTGTCTAGCCTGTGTATAGCCTGTGCCTTGCCTGTGACTGACATGTGCAAATCGTGTGCCTAGCCAGTGTCTAGCCTGTGTCAAGCCTGTGCTTTGCCTTGGACTGGCATGTGCATAGCGTGCTCCGAGCCAGTTTCTAGCCAGTGCCTAGCCTGTGCCTAGCCAGTGTCTAGCCTGTGCCTAGCCAGTGCCTAGCCAGTGTCTAGCCTGTGTCTAGCCTGTGTCTAGCCTGTGTCTAGCCTGTGTCTAGCCTGTGTCTAGCCTGTGTCTTGCCTGTGTCTAGCCTGTGTCTAGCCTGTGTCTAGCCTGTGTCTAGCCTGTGTCTAGCCTGTGTCTAGCCCTGTGTCTGCCCTGTGTCTAGCCTGTGTCTAGCCTGTGTCTAGCCTGTGTCTAGCCTGTGTCTAGCCTGTGTCTAGCCTGTGTCTAGCCTGTGTCTAGCCTGTGTCTAGCCTGTGTCTAGCTTGTGTCTAACCTGTGTCTAGCCTGTGTCTAGCCTGTGCCTTGCCTGAGACTGGCATGTGGATAGCGTGTGCGTAGCCAGTGTTTAGCCAGTTCTTAGCCTGTGCCTAACCATTGTCTAGCCTTTGTCTAGCCTGTGCATAGCCAGAGTCTAGCCAGTGCCTAGCCAGTGTCTAGCCTTTGTCTACCCTGTGCATAGCTAGAGTCTACCCTGTACCTAGCCAGTGCCTAGACTGTACCTAGCCAGTGCCTAGCCAGTGTCTAGCCTGTGCCTAGCCATTGTCTAGCCTGTGTCCAGCCAGTGTCTAGCTAGTGTCTAGCCTGTGTCTAGCCTGTGCCTAGCCTGTGCCTAGCCTGTGCCTAGCCTGTGCCTAGCCTGTGCCTAGCCTGTGCCTAGCCTGTGCCTAGCCTGTGCCTAGCCTGTGCCTAGCCAGTGCCTAGCCTGTGCCTAGCCTGTGCCTAGCCTGTGCCTAGCCTGTGCCTAGCCTGTGCCTAGCCTGTGCCTAGCCTGTGCCTAGCCTGTGCTTAGCTTGTGGCTAGCCTGTGTCTTGCCTGTGTCTAGCCTGTGTCTAGCCTGTGTATAGCCTGTGTCTAGCCTGTGTCTAGCCTGTGTCTAGCCTGTGTCTAGCCTGTGTCTAGCATGTGTCTAGCCTGTGTTTAGCCTGTGTCTAGCCTGTGTCTAGCCTGTGTCTATCATGTGTCTAGCCTGTGTCTAGCCTGTGTCTAGCCTGTGTCTAGCCTTTGTCTAGCCTTTGTCTAGCCTGTGTCTAGCCTGTGCATAGCCTGTGCCTTTCCTGTGACTGGCATGTGCATAGCCTGTGCCTAGCCAGCGTCTAGCCTGTGTCAAGCCTGTGCCTTGCCTGAGACTGGCATGTGCATAGCCTGTGCCTAGCTTGTGCCTAGCCTGTGTCTAGCCTGTGTCTAGCCTGTGTCTTGCCTGTGTCTAGCCTGTGTCTAGCCTGTGTCTAGCCTGTGTCTACCCTGTGTCTAGCCTGTGTCTAGCCTGTGTCCAGCCTGCGTCTAGCCTGTGTCTAGCCTGTGTCTAGCTTGTGTCTAACCTGTGTCTAGCCTGTGTCTAGCCTGTATCTAGCCTGTGCCTTGCCTGAGACTGGCATGTGGATAGCGTGTGCCTAGCCAGTGTCTAGCCAGTGCCTAGCCTGTGTCTAGCCTGTGTCTAGCCTGTGTCAAGCCTGTGTCTAGCCTGTGTATAGCCTTTGTCTAGCCTGTGTCTAGTCTGTGTCTTGACGGTTTCTAGCCTGTGCCTAGCCTGTGCCTAGCCTGTGCCTAGCCTGTGCCTAGCCTGTGCCTAGCCTGTGCCTAGCCTGTGCCCAGCCGGTGCCCAGCCAGTGCCTAGCCTGTGCCTAGCCTGTGCCTAGCCTGTGCCTAGCCTGTGCCTAGACTGTGCCTAGCTTGTGCCTAGCCTGTGTCTAGCCTGTGTCTAGCCTGTGTCTAGCCTGTGTCTAGCCTGTGTCTAACGTGTGTCTAGCGTGTGTCTAGCCAGTGTCTAGCCTGTGTCTAGCCTGTGTCTAGCCTCTGTCTAGCCTGTGGCTTGCCTGTGTCTAGCCTGAGTCTAGCCTGTGTCTAGCCTGTGTCTAGCCTGTGTCTAGCCTGTGTCTAGCCTGTGTCTAGCCTGTGTCTAGCCTGTGTCTAGCCTGTGTTTAGCCTGTGTCTAGCCCGTGTCTAGCCTGTGTCTATCATGTGTCTAGCCTGTGTCTAGCCTGTGTCTAGCCTGTGTCTAGCCTTTGTCTAGCCTTTGTCTAGCCTGTGTCTAGCCTGTGCATAGCCTGTGCCTTTCCTGTGACTGGCATGTGCATAGCCTGTGCCTAGCCAGCGTCTAGCCTGTGTCAAGCCTGTGCCTTGCCTGAGACTGGCATGTGCATGGCCTGTGCCTAGCTTGTGCCTAGCCTGTGTCTAGCCTGTGTCTAGCCTCTGTCTAGCCTGTGTCTAGCCTTTGTCTAGCCCATGTCTAGCCTGTGCATAGCCTGTGGCCTTCCTGTGACTGGCATGTGCATAGCCTGTGCCTAGCCAGCGTCTAGCCTGTGTCAAGCCTGTGCCTTGCCTGAGACTGGCATGTGCATAGCGTGTTCCGAGCCTGTGCCTAGCCAGTGTCTAGCCTGTGCCTAGCCAGTGTCTAGCCTTTGTCTAGCCATTGTCTAGCCTGTGCCCAGCCAGTGTCTAGAATGTGTCAAGCCTGTGCCTAGCCTGTGCCCAGCCAGTGTCTAGCATGTGTCTAGCATGTGCCTAGCCTGTGCCTAGCCTGTGCCCAGCCTGTGCCTAGCCTGTGCCTGGCCTGTGCCTAGCCTGTGCCTAGCCTGTGTCTAGCCTGTGTCTAGCCTGTGTCTAGCCTGTGTCTAGCCTGTGTCTAGCCTGTGTCTTGCCTGTGTCTAGCCTGTGTCTAGCCTGTGTCTAGCCTTTGTCTAGCCTGTGTCTAGCCTGTGTCTAGCTTGTGCATAGCCTGTGCCTTGCCTGTGACTGGCATGTGCATAGTCTGTGCCTAACCAGCGTCTAGCCTGTGTCAAGCCTGTGCCTTGCCTGAGACTGGCATGTGCATAGCGTGTTCCGAGCCAGTGTCTAGCCAGTGCCTAGCCTGTGCCTAGCCAGTGTCTAGCCTTTGTCTAGCCATTGTCTAGCCTGTGCCCAGCCAGTGTCTAGTCTGTGTCTAGCCTGTGCCTAGCCTGTGCCTAGCCTGTGCCTAGCCTGTGCCTAGCCTGTGTCTAGCCTGTGTCTAGCCTGTGCCTAGCCTGTGCCTAGCCTGTGCCTAGCCTGTGCCTAGCCTGTGCCTAGCCTGTGCCTAGCCTGTGCCTAGCCTGTGCCTAGCCTGTGCCTAGCCTGTGCCTAGCCTGTGCCTAGCCTGTGCCTGCCTAGCCTGTGCCTAGCCTGTGCCTAGCCTGTGCCTAGCCTAGCCTGTGCCTAGCCTGTGCCTAGCCTGTGCCTAGCCTGTGCCTAGCCTGTGTCTAGCCTGTGCCTAGCCTGTGCCTAGCCTGTGTCTAGCCTGTGTCTAGCCTGTGTCTAGCCTGTGTCTAGCCTGTGTCTAGCCTGTGTCTAGCCTGTGTCTAGCCTGTGCCTTTCCTGTGACTGGCATGTGCATAGCCTGTGCCTAGCCAGCGTCTAGCGTGTGCCTAGCCAGTGTCTAGCCTTTGTCTAGCCATTGTCTAGCCTGTGCCCAGCCAGTGTCTAGCATGTGTCTAGCATGTGCCTAGCCTGTGCCTAGCCTGTGCCTAGCCTGTGCCTAGCCTGTGCCTGGCCTGTGCCTAGCCTGTGCCTAGCCTGTGTCTAGCCTGTGTCTAGCCTGTGTCTAGCCTGTGTCTAGCCTGTGTCTAGCCTGTGTCTAGCCTGTGTCTAGCCTGTGTCTAGCCTTTGTCTAGCCTGTGTCTAGCCTGTGTCTAGCCTGTGCATAGCCTGTGCCTTGCCTGTGACTGGCATGTGCATAGTCTGTGCCTAACCAGCGTCTAGCCTGTGTCAAGCCTGTGCCTTGCCTGAGACTGGCATGTGCATAGCGTGTTCCGAGCCAGTGTCTAGCCAGTGCCTAGCCTGTGCCTAGCCAGTGTCTAGCCTTTGTCTAGCCATTGTCTAGCATGTGCCCAGCCAGTGTCTAGCATGTGTCTAGCCTGTGCCTAGCCTGTGCCTAGCCTGTGCCTAGCCTGTGTCTAGCCTGTGCCCAGCCAGTGTCTAGCATGTGTCTAGCATGTGCCTAGCCTGTGCCTAGCCTGTGCCTAGCCTGTGTCTAGCCTGTGTCTAGCCTGTGTCTAGCCTGTGTCTAGCCTGTGTCTAGCCTGTGTCTAGCCTGTGTCTAGCCTGTGTCTAGCCTGTGTCTAGCCTGTGTCTAGCCTGTGTCTAGCCTGTGTCTAGCCTGTGTCTAGCCTGTGTCTAGCCTGTGTCTAGCCTGTGTCTAGCCAGTCCCTAGCCTGTACCTAGCCAGTGCCTAGCCTGTACCTAGCCAGTGCTTAGCCAGTGTCTAGTCTGTGCCAAGCCAGTGTCTAGCCTGTGCCTAGCCAGTGTCTAGCCTGTGTATAGCCTGTGCCTTGCTGTGACTGACATGTGCAAATCGTTTGCCTAGCCAGTGTCTAGCCTGTGTCAAGCCTGTGCTTTGCCTTGGACTGGCATGTGCATAGCGTGCTCCGAGCCAGTTTCTAGCCAGTGCCTAGCCTGTGCCTAGCCAGTGTCTAGCCTGTGCCTAGCCAGTGCCTAGCCAGTGTCTAGCCTGTGTCTAGCCTGTGTCTAGCCTGTGTCTAGCCTGTGTCTAGCCTGTGTCTTGCCTGTGTCTAGCCTGTGTCTAGCCTGTGTCTAGCCTGTGTCTAGCCTGTGTCTAGCCTGTGTCTAGCCTGTGTCTAGCCTGTGTCTAGCCCTGTGTCTAGCCTGTGTCTAGCCTGTGTCTAGCCTGTGTCTAGCCTGTGTCTAGCCTGTGTCTAGCCTGTGTCTAGCCTGTGTCTAGCCTGTGTCTAGCCTGTGTCTAGCCTGTGTCTAGCTTGTGTCTAACCTGTGTCTAGCCTGTGTCTAGCCTGTGCCTTGCCTGAGACTGGCATGTGGATAGCGTGTGCGTAGCCAGTGTTTAGCCAGTTCTTAGCCTGTGCCTAACCAGTGTCTAGCCTTTGTCTAGCCTGTGCATAGCCAGAGTCTAGCCAGTGCCTAGCCAGTGTCTAGCCTTTGTCTACCCTGTGCATAGCTAGAGTCTACCCTGTACCTAGCCAGTGCCTAGACTGTACCTAGCCAGTGCCTAGCCAGTGTCTAGCCTGTGCCTAGCCATTGTCTAGCCTGTGTCCAGCCAGTGTCTAGCTAGTGTCTAGCCTGTGTCTAGCCTGTGCCTAGCCTGTGCCTAGCCTGTGCCTAGCCTGTGCCTAGCCTGTGCCTAGCCTGTGCCTAGCCTGTGCCTAGCCTGTGCCTAGCCTGTGCCTAGCCTGTGCCTAGCCTGTGCCTAGCCTGTGCCTAGCCTGTGCCTAGCCTGTGCCTAGCCTGTGCCTAGCCTGTGCCTAGCCTGTGCCTAGCCTGTGCCTAGCCTGTGCCTAGCCTGTGCCTAGCCTGTGCTTAGCTTGTGGCTAGCCTGTGTCTTGCCTGTGTCTAGCCTGTGTCTAGCCTGTGTCTAGCCTGTGTATAGCCTGTGTCTAGCTTGTGGCTAGCCTGTGTCTAGCCTGTGTCTAGCCTGTGTCTAGTCTGTGTCTAGCCTGTGTCTAGCCTGTGTCTAGCCTGTGTCTACCCTGTGTCTAGCCTGTGTCTAGCCTGTGTCTAGCCTGTGTCTAGCCTGTGTCTAGCCTGTGTCTAGCCTGTGTCTGGCCTGTGTCTAGCCTGTGTCTAGCCTGTGTCTAGCCTGTGTCTAGCCTGTGTCTAGCCTGTGTCTAGCCTGTGTCTAGCCTGTGTCTAGCCTGTGTCTAGCCTGTGTCTAGCCTGTGTCTAGCCTGTGTCTAGCCTGTGTCTAGCCTGTGTCTAGCCTGTGTCTAGCCTGTGTCTAGCTTGTGTCTAACCTGTGTCTAGCCTGTGCCTTGCCTGATACTGGCATGTGGGTAGCGTGTGCCTAGCCACTGTTTAGCCAGTTCCTAGCCTGTGCCTATCCAGTGTCTAGCCTTTGTCTAGCCTGTGCATAGCCAGAGTCTAGCCAGTGCCTAGCCAGTGTCTAGCCTTTGTCTACCCTGTGCATAGCTAGAGTCTAGCCTGTACCTAGCCAGTGCCTAGAATGTACCTAGCCAGTGCCAAGCCTGTACCTAGCCAGTGTCTAGCCTGTGCCTAGCCATTGTCTAGCCTGTGCCCAGCCAGTGTCTAGCCTGTGTCTAGCTTGTGTCTAGCCTGTGTCTAGCCTGTGTCTAGTCTGTGTCTAGCCTGTGTCTAGCCTGTGTCTAGCCTGTGTCTACCCAGTGTCTAGCCTGTGTCTAGCCTATGTAGCCTGTGTCTAGCCTGTGTCTAGCCTGTGTCTAGCCTGTGTCTAGCCTGTGTCTAGCCTGTGTCTAGCCTGTGTCTAGCCTGTGTCTAGCCTGTGTCTAGCCTGTGTCTAGCCTGTGTCTAGCCTGTGTCTAGCCTGTGTCTAGCCTGTGTCTAGCCTGTGTCTAGCCTGTGTCTAGCCTGTGTCTAGCCTGTGTCTAGCCTGTGTCTAGCCTGTGTCTAGCCTGTGTCTAGCCTGTGTCTAGCCTGTGTCTAGCGTGTGTCTAGCCCTGTGTCTAGCCCTTGTCTAGCCTGTGTCTAGCCTCTGTCTAGCCTGTGGCTTGCCTGTGTCTAGCCTGAGTCTAGCCTGTGTCTAGCCTGTGTCTAGCCTGTGCCTAGCCAGCGTCTAGCCTGTGTCAAGCCTGTGCCTTTCCTGAGACTGGCATGTGCATAGCGTGTTCCGAGCCAGTGTCTAGCCAGTGCCTAGCCTTTGTCTAGCCATTGTCTAGCATGTGCCCAGCCTCTGTCTAGCCTGTGGCTTGCCTGTGTCTAGCCTGTGTCTAGGCTGTGCCTAGCTTATGCCTAGCCCGTGCCTAGCCTGTGCCTCGCCTGTGCCTAGCCTGTGCCGAGCCTGTGCGTAGCCAGTGCCTAGACTGTACCTAGCCAGTGCCTAGCCTGTACCTAGCCTGTGCCTAGCCATTGTCTAGCCTGTGCCCAACCAGTGCCCAGCCAGTGCCTAGTCTGTGTCTAGCCTGTGTCTAGCCTGTGTCTAGCCTGTGCCTAGCCTGTGCCTAGCCTGTGCCTAGCCTGTGCCTAGCCTGTGCCTAGCCTGTGCCTAGCCTGTGCCTAGCCTGTGCCTAGCCTGTGCTTAGCTTGCGGCTAGCCTGTGTCTAACCTGTGTCTAGCTTGTGGCTAGCCTGTGTCTAGCCTGTGTCTAGCCTGTGTCTAGCCTGTGTCTAGCCTGTGTCTAGCCTGTGTCTAGCCTGTGTCTAGCCTGTGTCTAGCCTGTGTCTAGCCTGTGTCTAGCCTGTGTCTAGCCATTGTCTAGCCTGTGTCTAGCCTGTGTCTAGCCAGTGCCTAGCCTGTGCCTAGCCAGTGTCTAGCCTGTGCCTAGCCAGTGTCTAGCCTTTGTCTAGCCATTGTCTAGCCTGTGCCCAGCCAGTGTCTAGCCTGTGCCCAGCCAGTGTCTAGCCTGTGTCTAGCCTGTGCCTAGCCTGTACCTAGCCTGTGCCTAGACTGTGCCTAGCCTGTGCCTAGCCTGTGACTAGCCTGTGCCTAGCCTGTGCCTAGCCAGTGTCTAGCCAGTGCCTAGCCTGTGCCTAGCCTGTGCTTAGCTTGCGGCTAGCCTGTGTCTAGCCTGTGTCTAGCCTGTGTCTAACCTGTGTCTACCTTGTGGCTAGCCTGTGTCTAGCCTGTGTCTAGCCTGTGTCTAGCCTGTGTCTAGCCTGTGTCTAGCCTGTGTCTAGCCTGTGTCTAGCCTGTGTCTAGCCTGTGCCTAGCCTGTACCTAGCCTGTGCCTAGACTGTGCCTAGCCTGTGCCTAGCCTGTGACTAGCCTGTGACTAGCCTGTGCCTAGCCTGTGCCTAGCCTGTGTCTAGCCTGTGTCTAGCCTGTGTCTAGCCTGTGTCTAGCCTGTGTCTAGCCTGTGTCTAGCCTGTGTCTAGCCTGTGTCTAGCCTGTATCTAGCCTGTGTCTAGCCTGTGTCTAGCCAGTGCCTAGCCTGTGCCTAGCCAGTGTCTAGCCTGTGCCTAGCCAGTGTCTAGCCTTTGTCTAGCCAGTGTCTAGCCTGTGCCCAGCCAGTGTCTAGCCTGTGCCCAGCCAGTTTCTAGCCTGTGTCTAGCCTGTGTCTAGCCTGTGTCTAGCCTGTGACTAGCCAGCGTCTAGCCTGTGTCAAGCCTGTGCCTTGCCTGAGACTGGCATGTGCATAGCGTGTTCCGAGCCAGTGTCTAGCCAGTGCCTAGCCTGTGCCTAGCCAGTGTCTAGCCTTTGTCTAGCCATTGTCTAGCCTGTGTCTAGCCAGTGTCTAGCATGTGTCTAGCCTGTGCCTAGCCTGTGCCCAGCTAGTGTCTAGCATGTGTCTAGCATGTGCCTAGCCTGTGCCTAGCCTGTGCCTAGCCTGTGCCTAGCCTGTGCCTAGCCAGTGCCTAGCCTGTGCCTAGCCTGTGCCTAGCCTGTGCCTAGCCTGTGCCTAGCCTGTGTCTCGCCTGTGTCTAGCCTGTGTCTAGCCTGTGTCTAGCCTGTGTCTAGCCTGTGTCTAGCCTGTGTCTAGCCTGTGTCTAGCCTGTGTCTAGCCTGTGTCTAGCCTGTGTCTAGCCTGTGTCTAGCCTGTGTCTAGCCTGTGTCTAGCTTGGGTCTAACCTGTGTCTAGCCTGTGTCTAGCCTGCGCCTTGCCTGAGACTGGCATGTGGATAGCGTGTGCGTAGCCAGTGTTTAGCCAGTTTTTAGCCTGGGCCTAACCAGTGTCTAGCCTTTGTCTAGCCTGTGCATAGCCAGAGTCTAGCCAGTGCCTAGCCAGTGTCTAGCCTTTGTCTACCCTGTGCATAGCTAGAGTCTAGCCTGTACCTAGCCAGTGCCAAGACTGTACCTAGCCAGTGCCTAGCCTGTACCTAGCCAGTGTCTAGCCTGTGCCTAGCCAGTGTCTAGCCTGTGCCTAGCCATTGTCTAGCCTGTGCCCAGCCAGTGTCTAGCCAGTGTCTAGCCTGTGCCTAGCCTGTGCCTAGCCTGTGCCTAGCCTGTGCTTAGCTTGTGGCTAGCCTGTGTCTAGCCTGTGTCTAGCCTGTGTATAGCCTGTGTCTAGCTTGTGTCTAGCTTGTGGCTAGCCTGTGTCTAGCCTGTGTCTAGCCTGTGTCTAGCCTGTGTCTAGCCTGTGTCTAGCCTGTGTCTAGCCTGTGTCTAGCCTGTGTCTAGCCAGTGCCTAGCCTGTGCCTAGCCAGTGTCTAGCCTTTGTCGAGCCATTGTCTAGCCTGTGCCCAGCCAGTGTCTAGTCTGTGTCTAGCCTGTGTCTAGCCTGTGTCTAGCCTGTGCCTAGCCTGTGCCTAGCCTGTGCCTAGCCTGTGCCTAGCCTGTGCCTAGCCTGTGCCTAGCCTGTGCCTAGCCTGTGCCTAGCCTGTGCCTAGCCTGTGCCTAGCCTGTGCCTAGCCTGTGCCTAGCCTGTGCCTAGCCTGTGCCTAGCCTGTGCCTAGCCTGTGCCTAGCCTGTGCCTAGCCTGTGCCTAGCCTGTGCCTAGCCTGCCTGTGCCTAGCCTGTGCCTAGCCTGTGCCTAGCCTGTGCCTAGCCTGTGTCTAGCCTGTGTCTTGCCTGTGTCTAGCCTGTGTCTAGCCTGTGTCTAGCCTGTGTCTAGCCTGTGTCTAGCCTGTGTCTAGCCTGTGTCTAGCCTGTGTCTAGCCATTGTCTAGCCTGTGTCTAGCCTGTGTCTAGCCAGTGCCTAGCCTGTGCCTAGCCAGTGTCTAGCCTGTGCCTAGCCAGTGTCTAGCCTTTGTCTAGCCATTGTCTAGCCTGTGCCCAGCCAGTGTCTAGCCTGTGCCCAGCCAGTGTCTAGCCTGTGTCTAGCCTGTGCCTAGCCTGTACCTAGCCTGTGCCTAGACTGTGCCTAGCCTGTGCCTAGCCTGTGACTAGCCTGTGCCTAGCCTGTGCCTAGCCAGTGTCTAGCCAGTGCCTAGCCTGTGCCTAGCCTGTGCTTAGCTTGCGGCTAGCCTGTGTCTAGCCTGTGTCTAGCCTGTGTCTAACCTGTGTCTACCTTGTGGCTAGCCTGTGTCTAGCCTGTGTCTAGCCTGTGTCTAGCCTGTGTCTAGCCTGTGTCTAGCCTGTGTCTAGCCTGTGTCTAGCCTGTGTCTAGCCTGTGCCTAGCCTGTACCTAGCCTGTGCCTAGACTGTGCCTAGCCTGTGCCTAGCCTGTGACTAGCCTGTGACTAGCCTGTGCCTAGCCTGTGTCTAGCCTGTGTCTAGCCTGTGTCTAGCCTGTGTCTAGCCTGTGTCTAGCCTGTGTCTAGCCTGTGTCTAGCCTGTGTCTAGCCTGTATCTAGCCTGTGTCTAGCCTGTGTCTAACCAGTGCCTAGCCTGTGCCTAGCCAGTGTCTAGCCTGTGCCTAGCCAGTGTCTAGCCTTTGTCTAGCCATTGTCTAGCCTGTGCCCAGCCAGTGTCTAGCCTGTGCCCAGCCAGTGTCTAGCCTGTGTCTAGCCTGTGTCTAGCCTGTGTCTAGCCTGTGTCTAGCCTGTGTCTAGCCTGTGACTAGCCAGCGTCTAGCCTGTGTCAAGCCTGTGCCTTGCCTGAGACTGGCATGTGCATAGCGTGTTCCGAGCCAGTGTCTAGCCAGTGCCTAGCCTGTGCCTAGCCAGTGTCTAGCCTTTGTCTAGCCATTGTCTAGCCTGTGTCTAGCCAGTGTCTAGCCAGTGTCTAGCATGTGTCTAGCCTGTGCCTAGCCTGTGCCCAGCTAGTGTCTAGCATGTGTCTAGCATGTGCCTAGCCTGTGCCTAGCCTGTGCCTAGCCTGTGCCTAGCCTGTGCCTAGCCAGTGCCTAGCCTGTGCCTAGCCTGTGCCTAGCCTGTGCCTAGCCTGTGCCTAGCCTGTGTCTCGCCTGTGTCTCAGCCTGTGTCTAGCCTGTGTCTAGCCTGTGTCTTGCCTGTGTCTAGCCTGTGTCTAGCCTGTGTCTAGCCTGTGTCTAGCCTGTGTCTAGCCTGTGTCTAGCCTGTGTCTAGCCTGTGTCTAGCTTGGGTCTAACCTGTGTCTAGCCTGTGTCTAGCCTGCGCCTTGCCTGAGACTGGCATGTGGATAGCGTGTGCGTAGCCAGTGTTTAGCCAGTTTTTAGCCTGGGCCTAACCAGTGTCTAGCCTTTGTCTAGCCTGTGCATAGCCAGAGTCTAGCCAGTGCCTAGCCAGTGTCTAGCCTTTGTCTACCCTGTGCATAGCTAGAGTCTAGCCTGTACCTAGCCAGTGCCAAGACTGTACCTAGCCAGTGCCTAGCCTGTACCTAGCCAGTGTCTAGCCTGTGCCTAGCCAGTGTCTAGCCTGTGCCTAGCCATTGTCTAGCCTGTGCCCAGCCAGTGTCTAGCCAGTGTCTAGCCTGTGTCTAGCCTGTGCCTAGCCTGTGCCTAGCCTGTGCCTAGCCTGTGCCTAGCCTGTGCCTAGCCTGTGCCTAGCCTGTGCCTAGCCTGTGCCTAGCCTGTGCCTAGCCTGTGCCTAGCCTGTGCCTAGCCTGTGCCTAGCCTGTGCCTAGCCTGTGCCTAGCCTGTGCCTAGCCTGTGCCTAGCCTGTGCCTAGCCTGTGCTTAGCTTGTGGCTAGCCTGTGTCTAGCCTGTGTCTAGCCTGTGTATAGCCTGTGTCTAGCTTGTGTCTAGCTTGTGGCTGGCTAGCTGTGTCTAGCCTGTGTCTAGCCTGTGTCTAGCCTGTGTCTAGCCTGTGTCTAGCCTGTGTCTAGCCTGTGTCTAGCCAGTGCCTAGCCTGTGCCTAGCCAGTGTCTAGCCTTTGTCGAGCCATTGTCTAGCCTGTGCCCAGCCAGTGTCTAGTCTGTGTCTAGCCTGTGCCTAGCCTGTGTCTAGCCTGTGCCTAGCCTGTGCCTAGCCTGTGCCTGGCCTGTGCCTAGCCTGTGCCTAGCCTGTGCCTAGCCTGTGCCTAGCCTGTGCCTAGCCTGTGCCTAGCCTGTGCCTAGCCTGTGCCTAGCCTGTGCCTAGCCTGTGCCTAGCCTGTGCCTAGCCTGTGCCTAGCCTGTGCCTAGCCTGCGCCTAGCCTGTGCCTAGCCTGTGCCTAGCCTGTGCCCTAGCCTGTGCCTAGCCTGTGCCTAGCCTGTGCCTAGCCTGTGCCTAGCCTGTGCCTAGCCTGTGCCTAGCTTGTGCCTAGCCTGTGTCTAGCCTGTGTCTAGCCTGTGTCTAGCCTGTGTCTAGCCTTTGTCTAGCCTGTGTCTAGCCTGTGCATAGCCTGTGCCTTTCCTGTGACTGGCATGTGCATAGCCTGTGCCTAGCCAGCGTCTAGCCTGTGTCAAGCCTGTGCCTTGCCTGAGACTGGCATGTGCATAGCGTGTTCCGAGCCTGTGCCTAGCCAGTGTCTAGCCTGTGCCTAGCCAGTGTCTAGCCTGTGCCTAGCCAGTGTCTAGCCTTTGTCTAGCCATTGTCTAGCCTGTGCCCAGCCAGAGTCTAGCATGTGTCAAGCCTGTGCCCAGCCAGTGTCTAGCATGTGTCTAGCATGTGCCTAGCCTGTGCCTAGCCTGTGCCTAGCCTGTGCCTAGCCTGTGCCTAGCCTGTGCCTAGCCTGTGCCAAGCCTGTGCCTAGCCTGTGCCTAGCCTGTGTCTAGCATGTGTCTAGCCTGTGTCTAGCCTGTGTCTAGCCTGTGTCTAGCCTGTGTCTAGCCTTTGTCTAGCCTGTGTCTAGCCAGTGTCTAGCCTGTGCATAGCCTGTGCCTTGCCTGTGACTGGCATGTGCATAGTCTGTGCCTAACCAGCGTCTAGCCTGTGTCAAGCCTGTGCCTTGCCTGAGACTGGCATGTGCATAGCGTGTTCCGAGCCAGTGTCTAGCCAGTGCCTAGCCTGTGCCTAGCCAGTGTCTAGCCTTTGTCTAGCCATTGTCTAGCATGTGCCCAGCCAGTGTCTAGCATGTGTCTAGCCTGTGCCTAGCCTGTGCCTAGCCTGTGTCTAGCCTGTGCCCAGCCTGTGCCTAGCCTGTGTCTAGCCTGTGTCTAGCCTGTGTCTAGCCTGTGTCTAGCCTGTGTCTAGCCTGTGTCTAGCCTGTGTCTAGCCTGTGTCTAGCCTGTGTCTAGCCTGTGTCTAGCCAGTCCCTAGCCTGTACCTAGCCAGTGCCTAGCCTGTACCTAGCCAGTGCCTAGCCTGTACCTAGCCAGTGCTTAGCCAGTGTCTAGTCTGTGCCAAGCCTGTGTCTAGCCTGTGTCTAGCCTGTGTCTTGCCAGTGTCTAGCATGTGTCTAGCATGTGCCTAGCCTGTGCCTAGCCTGTGCCTAGCCTGTGTCTAGCCTGTGTCTAGCCTGTGTCTAGCCTGTGTCTAGCCTGTGTCTAACCTCTGTCTAGCCTGTGGCTTGCCTGTGTCTAGCCTGAGTCTAGCCTGTGTCTAGCCTGTGTCTAGCCTGTGCCTAGCCAGCGTCTAGCCTGTGTCAAGCCTGTGCCTTGCCTGAGACTGGCATGTGCATAGCATGTGCCCAGCCTCTGTCTAGCCTGTGGCTTGCCTGTGTCTAGCCTGTGTCTAGGCTGTGTCTAGGCTGTGCCTAGCCCGTGCCTAGCCTGTGCCTCGCCTGTGCCTAGCCTGTGCCGAGCCTGTGCGTAGCCAGTGCCTAGACTGTACCTAGCCAGTGCCTAGCCTGTACCTAGCCTGTGCCTAGCCATTGTCTAGCCTGTGCCCAGCCAGTGCCCAGCCAGTGCCTAGTCTGTGTCTAGCCTGTGTCTAGCCTGTGTCTAGCCTGTGCCTAGCCTGTGCCTAGCCTGTGCCTAGCCTGTGCCTAGCCTGTGCCTAGCCTGTGCCTAGCCTGTGCCTAGCCTGTGCCTAGCCTGTGAGCCTGTGCCTAGCCTGTGCCTAGCCTGTGCCTAGCCTGTGCCTGGCCTGCCTGTGCCTGGCCTGTGCCTAGCCTGTGCCTAGCCTGTGCCTAGCCTGTGCTTAGCTTGTGTCTAGCCTGTGTCTAGCCTGTGTCTAACCTGTGTCTAGCTGTGTGGCTAGCCTGTGTCTAGCCTGTGTCTAGCCTATGTCTAGCCTGTGTCTAGCCTGTGTCTAGCCTGTGTCTAGCCTGTGTCTAGCCTGTGTCTAGCCTGTGTCTAGCCTGTGTCTAGCCTGTGTCTAGCCTGTGTCTAGCCTGTGTCTAGCCTGTGTCTAGCCTGTGTCTAGCCTGTGTCTAGCCTGTGTCTAGCCTGTGTCTAGCCTGTGTCTAGCCTGTGTCTAGCCTTTGTCTAGCCTTTGTCTAGCCTTTGTCTAGCCTGTGTCTAGCCTGTGTCTAGCCTGTGTCTAGCCTGGGTCTAGTCTGTGTCTAGCCTGTGTCTAGCCTGTGTCTAGCCTGTGACTAGCCAGCGTCTAGCCTGTGTCAAGCCTGTGCCTTGCCTGAGACTGGCATGTGCATAGCGTGTTCCGAGCCAGTGTCTAGCCAGTGCCTAGCCTGTGCCTAGCCAGTGTCTAGCCTTTGTCTAGCCATTGTCTAGCCTGTGTCTAGCCAGTGTCTAGCATGTGTCTAGCCTGTGCCTAGCCTGTGCCTAGCCTGTGCCCAGCTAGTGTCTAGCATGTGTCTAGCATGTGCCTAGCCTGTGCCTAGCCTGTGCCTAGCCTGTGCCTAGCCTGTGCCTAGCCTGTGCCTAGCCTGTGTCTCGCCTGTGTCTAGCCTGTGTCTAGCCTGTGTCTAGCCTGTGTCTAGCCTGTGTCTTGCCTGTGTCTAGCCTGTGTCTAGCCTGTGTCTAGCCTGTGTCTAGCCTGTGTCAAGCCTGTGTCTGCCCCTGTGTCTAGCCTGTGTCTAGCCTGTGTCTAGCCTGTGTCTAGCCTGTGTCTAGCCTGTGTCTAGCCTGTGTCTAGCCTGTGTCTAGCCTGTGTCTAGCCTGTGTCTAGCCTGTGTCTAGCTTGGGTCTAACCTGTGTCTAGCCTGTGTCTAGCCTGTGCCTTGCCTGAGACTGGCATGTGGATAGCGTGTGCGTAGCCAGTGTTTAGCCAGTTTTTAGCCTGTGCCTTACCAGTGTCTAGCCTGTGCATAGCCAGAGTCTAGCCAGTGCCTAGCCAGTGTCTAGCCTTTGTCTACCCTGTGCATAGCTAGAGTCTAGCCTGTACCTAGCCAGTGCCTAGACTGTACCTAGCCAGTGCCTAGCCTGTACCTAGCCAGTGTCTAGCCTGTGCCTAGCCATTGTCTAGCCTGTGCCCAGCCAGTGTCTAGCCAGTGTCTAGCCTGTGACTAGCCTGTGCCTAGCCTGTGCCTAGCCTGTGCCTAGCCTGTGCCTAGCCTGTGCCTAGCCTGTGCCTAGCCTGTGCCTAGCCTGTGCCTAGCCTGTGCCTAGCCTGTGCCTAGCCTGTGCTTAGCTTGTGGCTAGCCTGTGTCTAGCCTGTGTCTAGCCTGTGTCTAACCTGTGTCTAGCCTGTGTCTTGCCAGTGTCTAGCATGTGTCTAGCATGTGCCTAGCCTGTGCCTAGCCTGTGCCTAGCCTGTGTCTAGCCTGTGTCTAGCCTGTGTCTAGCCTGTGTCTAGCCTGTGTCTAACCTCTGTCTAGCCTGTGGCTTGCCTGTGTCTAGCCTGAGTCTAGCCTGTGTCTAGCCTGTGTCTAGCCTGTGCCTAGCCAGCGTCTAGCCTGTGTCAAGCCTGTGCCTTGCCTGAGACTGGCATGTGCATAGCATGTGCCCAGCCTCTGTCTAGCCTGTGGCTTGCCTGTGTCTAGCCTGTGTCTAGGCTGTGCCTAGCCTGTGCCTAGCCTGTGCCTAGCCTGTGCCTCGCCTGTGCCTAGCCTGTGCCGAGCCTGTGCGTAGCCAGTGCCTAGACTGTACCTAGCCAGTGCCTAGCCTGTACCTAGCCTGTGCCTAGCCATTGTCTAGCCTGTGCCCAGCCAGTGCCCAGCCAGTGCCTAGTCTGTGTCTAGCCTGTGTCTAGCCTGTGTCTAGCCTGTGCCTAGCCTGTGCCTAGCCTGTGCCTAGCCTGTGCCTAGCCTGTGCCTAGCCTGTGCCTAGCCTGTGCCTAGCCTGTGCCTAGCCTGTGCCTAGCCTGTGCCTAGCCTGTGCCTAGCCTGTGCCTAGCCTGTGCCTAGCCTGTGCCTAGCCTGTGTCCTAGCCTGTGCTCTAGCTTGCGGCTAGCCTGTGTCTAGCCTGTGTCTAACCTGTGTCTAGCCTGTGTCTAGCCTGTGTCTAGCCTGTGTCTAGCCTGTGTCTAGCCTGTGTCTAGCCTGTGTCTAGCCTGTGTCTAGCCTGTGTCTAGCCTGTGTCTAGCCTGTGTCTAGCCTGTGTCTAGCCTGTGTCTAGCCTGTGTCTAGCCTGTGTCTAGCCTGTGTCTAGCCTGTGTCTAGCCTGTGTCTAGCCTGTGTCTAGCCTGTGTCTAGCCTTTGTCTAGCCTTTGTCTAGCCTTTGTCTAGCCTGTGTCTAGCCTGTGTCTAGCCTGTGTCTAGCCTGGGTCTAGTCTGTGTCTAGCCTGTGTCTAGCCTGTGACTAGCCAGCGTCTAGCCTGTGTCAAGCCTGTGCCTTGCCTGAGACTGGCATGTGCATAGCGTGTTCCGAGCCAGTGTCTAGCCAGTGCCTAGCCTGTGCCTAGCCAGTGTCTAGCCTTTGTCTAGCCATTGTCTAGCCTGTGTCTAGCCAGTGTCTAGCATGTGTCTAGCCTGTGCCTAGCCTGTGCCTAGCCTGTGCCCAGCTAGTGTCTAGCATGTGTCTAGCATGTGCCTAGCCTGTGCCTAGCCTGTGCCTAGCCTGTGCCTAGCCTGTGCCTAGCCTGTGCCTAGCCTGTGTCTCGCCTGTGTCTAGCCTGTGTCTGTGTCTAGCCTGTGTCTAGCCTGTGTCTAGCCTGTGTCTTGCCTGTGTCTTGCCTGTGTCTAGCCTGTGTCTAGCCTGTGTCTAGCCTGTGTCTAGCCTGTGTCTAGCCTGTGTCTAGCCTGTGTCTAGCCTGTGTCTAGCCTGTGTCTAGCCTGTGTCTAGCCTGTGTCTGGCCTGTGTCTAGCCTGTGTCTAGCCTGTGTCTAGCCTGTGTCTAGCCTGTGTCTAGCCTGTGTCTAGCCTGTGTCTAGCCTGTGTCTAGCCTGTGTCTAGCTTGGGTCTAACCTGTGTCTAGCCTGTGTCTAGCCTGTGCCTTGCCTGAGACTGGCATGTGGATAGCGTGTGCGTAGCCAGTGTTTAGCCAGTTCTTAGCCTGTGCCTTACCAGTGTCTAGCCTGTGCATAGCCAGAGTCTAGCCAGTGCCTAGCCAGTGTCTAGCCTTTGTCTACCCTGTGCATAGCTAGAGTCTAGCCTGTACCTAGCCAGTGCCTAGACTGTACCTAGCCAGTGCCTAGCCTGTACCTAGCCAGTGTCTAGCCTGTGCCTAGCCATTGTCTAGCCTGTGCCCAGCCAGTGTCTAGCCAGTGTCTAGCCTGTGACTAGCCTGTGCCTAGCCTGTGCCTAGCCTGTGCCTAGCCTGTGCCTAGCCAGTGCCTAGCCTGTGCCTAGCCTTTGCCTAGCCTGTGCCTAGCCTGTGCCTAGCCTGTGCTTAGCTTGTGGCTAGCCTGTGTCTAGCCTGTGTCTAGCCTGTGTATAGCCTGTGTCTAGCTTGTGGCTAGCCTGTGTCTAGCCTGTGTCTAGCCTGTGTCTAACCTGTGTCTAGTCTGTGTCTAGCCTGTGTCTAGCCTGTGTCTAGCCTGTGTCTAGCCTGTGTCTAGCCTGTGTCTAGCCTGTGTCTAGCCAGTGCCTAGCCTGTGCCTAGCCAGTGTCTAGCCTTTGTCTAGCCATTGTCTAGCCTGTGCCCAGCCAGTGTCTAGTCTGTGTCTAGCCTGTGCCTAGCCTGTGCCTAGCCTGTGCCTAGCCTGTGTCTTAGCCTGTGTCTAGCCTGTGCCTAGCCTGTGCCTAGCCTGTGCCTAGCCTGTGCCTAGCCAGTGCCTAGCCTGTGCCTAGCCTGTGCCTAGCCTGTGCCTGGCCTGTGCCTAGCCTGTGCCTAGCCTGTGCCTAGCCTGTGCCTAGCCTGTGCCTAGCCTGTGCCTAGCCTGTGCCTAGCCTGTGCCTAGCCTGTGCCTAGCCTGTGCCTAGCCTGTGCCTAGCCTGTGCCTAGCCTGTGCCTAGCCTGTGCCTAGCCTGTGCCTAGCCTGTGCCTAGCCTGTGCCTAGCCTGTGCCTAGCTTGTGCCTAGCCTGTGTCTAGCCTGTGTCTAGCCTGTGTCTAGCCTGTGTCTAGCCTGTGTCTAGCCTGTGTCTAGCCTGTGTCTAGCCTTTGTCTAGCCTGTGTCTAGCCTTTGTCTAGCCTGTGTCTAGCCTGTGCATAGCCTGTGCCTTTCCTGTGACTGGCATGTGCATAGCCTGTGCCTAGCCAGCGTCTAGCCTGTGTCAAGCCTGTGCCTTGCCTGAGACTGGCATGTGCATAGCGTGTTCCGAGCCAGTGTCTAGCCAGTGCCTAGCCTGTGCCTAGCCAGTGTCTAGCCTTTGTCTAGCCATTGTCTAGCATGTGCCCAGCCAGTGTCTAGCATGTGTCTAGCCTGTGCCTAGCCTGTGCCTAGCCTGTGTCTAGCCTGTGTCTAGCCTGTGCCCAGCCAGTGTCTAGCATGTGTCTAGCATGTGCCTAGCCTGTGCCTAGCCTGTGCCTAGCCTGTGTCTAGCCTGTGTCTAGCCTGTGTCTAGCCTGTGTCTAGCCTGTGTCTAGCCTGTGTCTAGCCTGTGTCTAGCCTGTGTCTAGCCAGTCCCTAGCCTGTACCTAGCCAGTGCCTAGCCTGTACCTATCCAGTGCTTAGGCAGTGTCTAGTCTGTGCCAAGCCAGTGTCTAGCCTGTGCCTAGCCAGTGTCTAGCCTGTGTATAGCCTGTGCCTTGCCTGTGACTGACATGTGCAAATCGTGTGCCTAGCCAGTGTCTAGCCTGTGTCAAGCCTGTGCTTTGCCTGAGACTGGCATGTGCATAGCGTGTTCCGAGCCAGTGTCTAGCCAGTGCCTAGCCTGTGCCTAGCCAGTGTCTAGCCTGTGCCTAGCCAGTGTCTAGCCTTTGTCTAGCCATTGTCTAGCCTGTGCCCAGCCAGTGTCTAGCCTGTGCCCAGCCAGTGTCTAGCCTGTGCCCAGCCAGTGTCTAGCCTGTGCCCAGCCAGTGTCTAGCCTGTGTCTAGCCTGTGCCTAGCCTGTACCTAGCCTGTGCCTAGACTGTGCCTAGCCTGTGCCTAGCCTGTGACTAGCCTGTGCCTAGCCTGTGCCTAGCCTGTGCCTAGCCTGTTCCTTGCCTGTGCCTAGCCTGTGTCTAGCCTGTGTCTAGCCTGTGTCTTGCCTGTGTCTAGCCTGTGTCTAGCCTGTGTCTAGCCTGTGTCTAGCCTGTGTCTAGCCTGTGTCTAGCCTGTGTCTAGCCTGTGTCTAGCCTGTGTCTAGCCTGTGTCTAGCCTGTGTCTAGCCTGTGTCTAGCCTGTGTCTAGCCTGTGTCTAGCCTGTGTCTAGCCTGTGTCTAGCCTGTGTCTAGCCTGTGTCTAGCCTGTGTCTAGCTTGTGTCTAACCTGTGTCTAGCCTGTGCCTTGCCTGAGACTGGCATGTGGATAGCGTGTGCGTAGCCAGTGTTTAGCCAGTTCTTAGCCTGTGCCTAACCAGTGTCTAGCCTTTGTCTAGCCTGTGCATAGCCAGAGTCTAGCCAGTGCCTAGCTAGTGTCTAGCCTTTGTCTACCCTGTGCATAGCTAGAGTCTAGCCTGTACCTAGCCAGTGCCTAGACTGTACCTAGCCAGTGCCTAGCCTGTACCTAGCCAGTGTCTAGCCTGTGCCTAGCCATTGTCTAGCCTGTGTCCAGCCAGTGTCTAGCCAGTGTCTAGCCTGTGTCCTAGCCTGTGCCTAGCCTGTGCCTAGCCTGTGCCTAGCCTGTGCCTAGCCTGTGCCTAGCCTGTGCCTAGCCTGTGCCTAGCCTGTGCCTAGCCTGTGCCTAGCCTGTGCCTAGCCTGTGTCTAGCCTGTGCCTAGGCTGTGCCTAGCCTGTGCCTAGCCTGTGCCTAGCCTGTGCCTAGCCTGTGCCTAGCCTGTGCCTAGCCTGTGCCTAGCCTGTGCCTAGCCTGTGCCTAGCCTGTGCCTAGCCTGTGCCTGGCCTGTGCCTAGCCTGTGCCTAGCCTGTGCCTAGCCTGTGTCTAGCCTGTGTCTAGCCTGTGTCTAGCCTGTGTCTAGCCTGTGTATAGCCTGTGTTTAGCTTGTGGTTAGCCTGTGTCTAGCCTGTGTCTAGCCTGTGTCTAGCCTGTGTCTAGTCTGTGTCTAGCCTGTGTCTAGCCTGTGTCTAGCCTGTGTCTAGCCTGTGTCTACCCTGTGTCTACCCTGTGTCTAGCCTGTGTCTAGCCTGTGTCAAGCCTGTGTCTAGCCTGTGTCTAGCCTGTGTCTAGCCTGTGTCTAGCCTGTGTCTAGCCTGTGTCTAGCCTGTGTCTAGCCTGTGTCTAGCCTGTGTCTAGCCTGTGTCTAGCCTGTGTCTAGCCTGTGTCTAGCCTGTGTCTAGCTTGTGTCTAACCTGTGTCTAGCCTGTGCCTTGCCTGAGACTGGCATGTGGGTAGCGTGTGCCTAGCCAGTGTTTAGCCAGTTCCTAGCCTGTGCCTATCCAGTGTCTAGCCTTTGTCTAGCCTGTGCATAGCCAGAGTCTAGCCAGTGCCTAGCCAGTGTCTAGCCTTTGTCTACCCTGTGCATAGCTAGAGTCTAGCCTGTACCTAGCCAGTGCCTAGACTGTACCTAGCCAGTGCCAAGCCTGTACCTAGCCAGTGTCTAGCCTGTGCCTAGCCATTGTCTAGCCTGTTCCCAGCCAGTGTCTAGCCTGTGTCTAGCTTGTGTCTAGCCTGTGTCTAGCTTGTGTCTAGCCTGTGTCTAGCCTGTGTCTAGTCTGTGTCTAGCCTGTGTCTAGCCTGTGTCTAGCCTGTGTCTAGCCTGTGTCTAGCCTGTGTCTAGCCTGTGTCTACCCAGTGTCTAGCCTGTGTCTAGCCTGTGTCTAGCCTGTGTCTAGCCTGTGTAGCCTGTGTCTAGCCTGTGTCTAGCCTGTGTCTAACCTGTGTCTAGCCTGTGTCTAGCCTGTGTCTAGCCTGTGTCTAGCCTGTGTCTAGCCTGTGTCTAGCCTGTGTCTAGCCTGTGTCTAGCCTGTGTCTAGCCTGTGTCTAGCCTGTGTCTAGCCTGTGTCTAGCCTGTGTCTAGCCTGTGTCTAGCGTGTGTCTAGAGTGTGTCTAGCCCTTGTCTAGCCTGTGTCTAGCCTGTGTCTAGCCTCTGTCTAGCCTGTGGCTTGCCTGTGTCTAGCCTGAGTCTAGCCTGTGTCTAGCCTGTGCCTAGCCAGCGTCTAGCCTGTGTCAAGCCTGTGCCTTGCCTGAGACTGGCATGTGCATAGCGTGTTCCGAGCCAGTGTCTCAGCCAGTGCCTAGCCTTTGTCTAGCCATTGTCTAGCATGTGCCCAGCCTCTGTCTAGCCTGTGGCTTGCCTGTGTCTAGCCTGTGTCTAGGCTGTGCCTAGCCTATGCCTAGCCCGTGCCTAGCCTGTGCCTCGCCTGTGCCTAGCCTGTGCCGAGCCTGTGCGTAGCCAGTGCCTAGACTGTACCTAGCCAGTGCCTAGCCTGTACCTAGCCTGTGCGTAGCCATTGTCTAGCCTGTGCGTAGCCATTGTCTAGCCTGTGCCCAGCCAGTGCCCAGCCAGTGCCTAGTCTGTGTCTAGCCTGTGCCTAGCCTGTGCCTAGCCTGTGCCTAGCCTGTGCCTAGCCTGTGCCTAGCCTGTGCCTAGCCTGTGCCTAGCCTGTGCCTAGCCTGTGCCTAGCCTGTGCCTAGCCTGTGCCTAGCCTGTGCCTAGCCTGTGCCTAGCCTGTGCCTAGCCTGTGCCTAGCCTGTGCCTAGCCTGTGTCTTAGCCTGTGTCTAACCTGTGTCTAGCCTGTGTCTAGCCTGTGTCTAGCCTGTGTCTAGCCTGTGTCTAGCCTGTGTCTAGCCTGTGTCTAGCCTGTGTCTAGCCTGTGTCTAGCCTGTGTCTAGCCTGTGTCTAGCCTGTGTCTAGCCTGTGTCTAGCCTGTGTCTAGCCTGTGTCTAGCCTGTGTCTAGCCTTTGTCTAGCCTGTGTCTAGCCTGTGTCTAGCCTGTGTCTAGCCTTTGTCTAGCCTGTGTCTAGCCTGTGCATAGCCTGTGCCTTTTCTGTGACTGGCATGTGCCTAGCCAGCGTCTAGCCTGTGTCAAGCCTGTGCCTTGCCTGAGACTGGCATGTGCATAGCGTGTTCCGAGCCAGTGTCTAGCCAGTGCCTAGCCTGTGCCTAGCCAGTGTCTAGCCTTTGTCTAGCCATTGTCTAGCATGTGCCCAGCCAGTGTCTAGCATGTGTCTAGCCTGTGCCTAGCCTGTGCCTAGCCTGTGTCTAGCCTGTGCCTAGCCTGTGCCTAGCCTGTGCCCAGCTAGTGTCTAGCATGTGTCTAGCATGTGTCTAGCATGTGCCTAGCCTGTGCCTAGCCTGTGCCTAGCCTGTGCCTAGCCTGTGCCTAGCCTGTGCCTAGCCTGTGCCTAGCCTGTGCCTAGCCTGTGCCTAGCCTGTGTCTCGCCTGTGTCTAGCCTGTGTCTAGCCTGTGTCTAGCCTGTGTCTAGCCTGTGTCTTGCCTGTGTCTAGCCTGTGTCTAGCCTGTGTCTAGCCTGTGTCTAGCCTGTGTCAAGCCTGTGTCTACCCTGTGTCTAGCCTGTGTCTAGCCTGTGTCTAGCCTGTGTCTAGCCTGTGTCTAGCCTGTGTCTAGCCTGTGTCTAGCCTGTGTCTAGCCTGTGTCTAGCCTGTGTCTAGCTTGGGTCTAACCTGTGTCTAGCCTGTGTCTAGCCTGTGCCTTGCCTGAGACTGGCATGTGGATAGCGTGTGCGTAGCCAGTGTTTAGCCAGTTCTTAGCCTGTGCCTAACCAGTGTCTAGCCTTTGTCTAGCCTGTGCATAGCCAGAGTCTAGCCAGTGCCTAGCCAGTGTCTAGCCTTTGTCTACCCTGTGCATAGCTAGAGTCTAGCCTGTACCTAGCCAGTGCCTAGACTGTACCTAGCCAGTGCCTAGCCTGTACCTAGCCAGTGTCTAGCCTGTGCCTAGCCATTGTCTAGCCTGTGCCCAGCCAGTGTCTAGCCAGTGTCTAGCCTGTGACTAGCCTTTGCCTAGCCTGTGCCTAGCCTGTGCCTAGCCTGTGCCTAGCCTGTGCCTAGCCTGTGCCTAGCCTGTGCCTAGCCTGTGCCTAGCCTGTGCCTAGCCTGTGCCTAGCCTGTGCTTAGCTTGTGGCTAGCCTGTGTCTAGCCTGTGTCTAGCCTGTGTATAGCCTGTGTCTAGCTTGTGGCTAGCCTGTGTCTAGCCTGTGTCTAGCCTGTGTCTAACCTGTGTCTAGTCTGTGTCTAGCCTGTGTCTAGCCTGTGTCTAGCCTGTGTCTAGCCTGTGTCTAGCCTGTGTCTAGCCTGTGTCTAGCCTGTGTCTAGCCAGTGCCTAGCCTGTGCCTAGCCAGTGTCTAGCCTTTGTCTAGCCATTGTCTAGCCTGTGCCCAGCCAGTGTCTAGTCTGTGTCTAGCCTATGCCTAGCCTATGCCTAGCCTGAGCCTAGCCTGTGCCTAGCCTGTGCCTAGCCTGTGCCTAGCCTGTGCCTAGCCTGTGCCTAGCCTGTGCCTAGCCTGTGTCTAGCCTTTGCCTAGCCTGTGCCTAGCCTGTGCCTAGCCTGTGCCTAGCCTGTGCCTAGCCTGTGCCTAGCCTGTGCCTAGCCTGTGCCTAGCCTGTGCCTAGCCTGTGCCTAGCCTGTGTCTAGCCTTTGTCTAGCCATTGTCTAGCATGTGCCCAGCCAGTGTCTAGAATGTGTCTAGCCTGTGCCTAGCCTGTGCCTAGCCTGTGTCTAGCCTGTGCCCAGCCAGTGTCTAGCATGTGTCTAGCATGTGCCTAGCCTGTGCCTAGCCTGTGCCTAGCCTGTGTCTAGCCTGTGTCTAGCCTGTGTCTAGCCTGTGTCTAGCCTGTGTCTAGCCTGTGTCTAGCCTGTGTCTAGCCTGTGTCTAGCCTGTGTCTAGCCTGTGTCTAGCCTGTGTCTAGCCTGTGTCTAGCCAGTCCCTAGCCTGTACCTAGCCAGTGCCTAGCCTGTACCTAGCCAGTGCTTAGGCAGTGTCTAGTCTGTGCCAAGCCAGTGTCTAGCCTGTGCCTAGCCAGTGTCTAGCCTGTGTATAGCCTGTGCCTTGCCTGTGACTGACATGTGCAAATCGTGTGCCTAGCCAGTGTCTAGCCTGTGTCAAGCCTGTGCTTTGCCTGAGACTGGCATGTGCATAGCGTGTTCCGAGCCAGTGTCTAGCCAGTGCCTAGCCTGTGCCTAGCCAGTGTCTAGCCTGTGCCTAGCCAGTGTCTAGCCTTTGTCTAGCCATTGTCTAGCCTGTGCCCAGCCAGTGTCTAGCCTGTGCCCAGCCAGTGTCTAGCCTGTGCCTAGCCTGTACCTAGCCTGTGCCTAGACTGTGCCTAGCCTGTGCCTAGCCTGTGACTAGCCTGTGCCTAGCCTGTGCCTAGCCTGTGCCTAGCCTGTGCCTAGCCTGTGCCTAGCCTGTGCCTTGCCTGTGCCTAGCCTGTGTCTAGCCTGTGTCTAGCCTGTGTCTAGCCTGTGTCTTGCCTGTGTCTAGCCTGTGTCTAGCCTGTGTCTAGCCTGTGTCTAGCCTGTGTCTAGCCTGTGTCTGCCCCTGTGTCTAGCCTGTGTCTAGCCTGTGTCTAGCCTGTGTCTAGCCTGTGTCTAGCCTGTGTCTAGCCTGTGTCTAGCCTGTGTCTAGCCTGTGTCTAGCCTGTGTCTAGCTTGTGTCTAACCTGTGTCTAGCCTGTGCCTTGCCTGAGACTGGCATGTGGATAGCGTGTGCGTAGCCAGTGTTTAGCCAGTTCTTAGCCTGTGCCTAACCAGTGTCTAGCCTTTGTCTAGCCTGTGCATAGCCAGAGTCTAGCCAGTGCCTAGCCAGTGTCTAGCCTTTGTCTACCCTGTGCATAGCTAGAGTCTAGCCTGTACCTAGCCAGTGCCTAGACTGTACCTAGCCAGTGCCTAGCCTGTACCTAGCCAGTGTCTAGCCTGTGCCTAGCCATTGTCTAGCCTGTGTCCAGCCAGTGTCTAGCCAGTGTCTAGCCTGTGTCTAGCCCTAGCCTGTGCCTAGCCTGTGCCTAGCCTGTGCCTAGCCTGTGCCTAGCCTGTGCCTAGCCTGTGCCTAGCCTGTGCCTGGCCTGTGCCTGTGCCTGCCTAGCCTGTGTCTAGCCTGTGCCTAGCCTGTGCCTAGCCTGTGCCTAGCCTGTGCCTAGCCTGTGCCTAGCCTGTGCCTAGCCTAGCTGTGCCTAGCCTGTGCCTAGCCTGTGCCTAGCCTGTGCCTAGCCTGTGCCTAGCCTGTGCCTAGCCTGCTGCCTAGCCTGTGCCTAGCCTGTGCCTAGCCTGTGCCTAGCCTGTGCCTAGCCTGTGCCTAGCCTGGCCTAGCCTGTGCCTAGCCTGCTTGTGGCTAGCCTGTGTCTAGCCTGTGTCTAGCCTGTGTCTAGCCTGTGTATAGCCTGTGTCTAGCTTGTGGTTAGCCTGTGTCTAGCCTGTGTCTAGCCTGTGTCTAGCCTGTGTCTAGCCTGTGTCTAGCCTGTGTCTAGCCTGTGTCTAGCCTGTGTCTAGCCTGTGTCTAGCCTGTGTCTAGCCTGTGTCTAGCCTGTGTCTAGCCTGTGTCTAGCCTGTGTCTAGCCTCAGTCTAGCCTGTGTCTAGCCTGTGTCTGTCTGTGTCTAGCCTGTGTCTAGCCTGTGTCTAGCCTGTGTCTAGCCTGTGTCTAGCCTGTGTCTAGCCTGTGTCTAGCCTGTGTCTAGCCTGTGTCTAGCCTGTGTCTAGCCTGTGTCTAGCCTGTGTCTAGCCTGTGTCTAGCCTGTGTCTAGCCTGTGTCTAGCCTGTGTCTAGCTTGTGTCTAACCTGTGTCTAGCCTGTGCCTTGCCTGAGAGTGGCATGTGGGTAGCGTGTGCCTAGCCAGTGTTTAGCCAGTTCCTAGCCTGTGCCTATCCAGTGTCTAGCCTTTGTCTAGCCTGTGCATAGCCAGAGTCTAGCCAGTGCCTAGCCAGTGTCTAGCCTTTGTCTACCCTGTGCATAGCTAGAGTCTAGCCTGTACCTAGCCAGTGCCTAGACTGTACCTAGCCAGTGCCAAGCCTGTACCTAGCCAGTGTCTAGCCTGTGCCTAGCCATTGTCTAGCCTGTTCCCAGCCAGTGTCTAGCCTGTGTCTAGCTTGTGTCTAGCCTGTGTCTAGCTTGTGTCTAGCCTGTGTCTAGCCTGTGTCTAGTCTGTGTCTAGCCTGTGTCTAGCCTGTGTCTAGCCTGTGTCTAGCCTGTGTCTAGCCTGTGTCTAGCCTGTGTCTACCCAGTGTCTAGCCTGTGTCTAGCCTGTGTCTAGCCTGTGTCTAGCCTGTGTCTAGCCTGTGTGAGCCTGTGTCTAGCCTGTGTCTAGCCTGTGTCTAGCCTGTGTCTAGCCTGTGTCTAGCCTGTGTCTAGCCTGTGTCTAGCCTGTGTCTAGCCTGTGTCTAGCCTGTGTCTAGCCTGTGTCTAGCCTGTGTCTAGCCTGTGTCTAGCCTGTGTCTAGCCTGTGTCTAGCCTGTGTCTGCCTGGTCTAGCCTGTGCTAGCCTGTGTCTAGCCTGTGTCTAGCCTGTGTCTAGCCTGTGTCTAGCGTGTGTCTAGAGTGTGTCTAGCCCTTGTCTAGCCTGTGTCTAGCCTGTGTCTAGCCTCTGTCTAGCCTGTGGCTTGCCTGTGTCTAGCCTGAGTCTAGCCTGTGTCTAGCCTGTGCCTAGCCAGCGTCTAGCCTGTGTCAAGCCTGTGCCTTGCCTGAGACTGGCATGTGCATAGCGTGTTCCGAGCCAGTGTCTAGCCAGTGCCTAGCCTTTGTCTAGCCATTGTCTAGCATGTGCCCAGCCTCTGTCTAGCCTGTGGCTTGCCTGTGTCTAGCCTGTGTCTAGGCTGTGCCTAGCCTATGTCTAGCCCGTGCCTAGCCTGTGCCTCGCCTGTGCCTAGCCTGTGCCGAGCCTGTGCGTAGCCAGTGCCTAGACTGTACCTAGCCAGTGCCTAGCCTGTACCTAGCCTGTGCGTAGCCATTGTCTAGCCTGTGCCCAGCCAGTGCCCAGCCAGTGCCTAGTCTGTGTCTAGCCTGTGCCTAGCCTGTGCCTAGCCTGTGCCTAGCCTGTGCCTAGCCTGTGCCTAGCCTGTGCCTAGCCTGTGCCTAGCCTGTGCCTAGCCTGTGCCTAGCCTGTGCCTTGCCTGTGCCTAGCCTGTGTCTAGCCTGTGTCTAGCCTGTGTCTAGCCTGTGTCTTGCCTGTGTCTAGCCTGTGTCTAGCCTGTGTCTAGCCTGTGTCTAGCCTGTGTCTAGCCTGTGTCTAGCCCTGTGTCTAGCCTGTGTCTAGCCTGTGTCTAGCCTGTGTCTAGCCTGTGTCTAGCCTGTGTCTAGCCTGTGTCTAGCCTGTGTCTAGCTTGTGTCTAACCTGTGTCTAGCCTGTGCCTTGCCTGAGACTGGCATGTGGATAGCGTGTGCGTAGCCAGTGTTTAGCCAGTTCTTAGCCTGTGCCTAACCAGTGTCTAGCCTTTGTCTAGCCTGTGCATAGCCAGAGTCTAGCCAGTGCCTAGCCAGTGTCTAGCCTTTGTCTACCCTGTGCATAGCTAGAGTCTAGCCTGTACCTAGCCAGTGCCTAGCCTGTACCTAGCCAGTGCTTAGGCAGTGTCTAGTCTGTGCCAAGCCAGTGTCTAGCCTGTGCCTAGCCAGTGTCTAGCCTGTGTATAGCCTGTGCCTTGCCTGTGACTGACATGTGCAAATCGTGTGCCTAGCCAGTGTCTAGCCTGTGTCAAGCCCGTGCTTTGCCTGAGACTGGCATGTGCATAGCGTGTTCCGAGCCAGTGTCTAGCCAGTGCCTAGCCTGTGCCTAGCCAGTGTCTAGCCTGTGCCTAGCCAGTGTCTAGCCTTTGTCTAGCCATTGTCTAGCCTGTGCCCAGCCAGTGTCTAGCCTGTGCCCAGCCAGTGTCTAGCCTGTGTCTAGCCTGTGCCTAGCCTGTGCCTAGCCTGTACCTAGCCTGTGCCTAGACTGTGCCTAGCCTGTGCCTAGCCTGTGACTAGCCTGTGCCTAGCCTGTGCCTAGCCTGTGCCTAGCCTGTGCCTTGCCTGTGCCTAGCCTGTGTCTAGCCTGTGTCTAGCCTGTGTCTAGCCTGTGTCTAGCCTGTGTCTTGCCTGTGTCTAGCCTGTGTCTAGCCTGTGTCTAGCCTGTGTCTAGCCTGTGTCTAGCCTGTGTCTACCCTGTGTCTAGCCTGTGTCTAGCCTGTGTCTAGCCTGTGTCTAGCCTGTGTCTAGCCTGTGTCTAGCCTGTGTCTAGCCTGTGTCTAGCCTGTGTCTAGCCTGTGTCTAGCTTGTGTCTAACCTGTGTCTAGCCTGCGCCTTGCCTGAGACTGGCATGTGGATAGCGTGTGCGTAGCCAGTGTTTAGCCAGTTCTTAGCCTGTGCCTAACCAGTGTCTAGCCTTTGTCTAGCCTGTGCATAGCCAGAGTCTAGCCAGTGCCTAGCCAGTGTCTAGCCTTTGTCTACCCTGTGCATAGCTAGAGTCTAGCCTGTACCTAGCCAGTGCCTAGACTGTACCTAGCCAGTGCCTAGCCTGTACCTAGCCTGTACCTAGCCAGTGTCTAGCCTGTGCCTAGCCATTGTCTAGCCTGTGTCCAGCCAGTGTCTAGCCAGTGTCTAGCCTGTGCCTAGCCTGTGCCTAGCCTGTGCCTAGCCTGTGTCTAGCCTGTGCCTAGCCTGTGTCTAGCCTGTGCCTAGCCTGTGCCTAGCCTGTGCCTGCCTGTGCCTAGCCTGTGCCTAGCCTGTGCCTAGCCTGTGCCTAGCCTGTGCCTAGCCTGTGCCTAGCCTGTGCCTAGCCTGTGCCTAGCCTGTGCCTAGCCTGTGCCTAGCCTGTGCCTAGCCTGTGCCTAGCCTGTGCCTAGCCTGTGCCTAGCTTGTTCCTAGCCTGTGCCTAGCCTGTGCCTAGCCTGTGCCTAGCCTGTGCCTAGCCTGTGCCTAGCCTGTGTCTTAGCCTGTGGCTAGCCTGTGTCTAGCCTGTGTCTAGCCTGTGTCTAGCCTGTGTATAGCCTGTGTCTAGCTTGTGGTTAGCCTGTGTCTAGCCTGTGTCTAGCCTGTGTCTAGCCTGTGTCTAGTCTGTGTCTAGCCTGTGTCTAGCCTGTGTCTAGCCTGTGTCTAGCCTGTGTCTACCCTGTGTCTACCCTGTGTCTAGCCTGTGTCTAGCCTGTGTCAAGCCTGTGTCTAGCCTGTGTCTAGCCTGTGTCTAGCCTGTGTCTAGCCTGTGTCTAGCCTGTGTCTATCCTGTGTCTAGCCTGTGTCTAGCCTGTGTCTAGCCTGTGTCTAGCCTGTGTCTAGCTTGTGTCTAACCTGTGTCTAGCCTGTGCCTTGCCTGAGACTGGCATGTGGGTAGCGTGTGCCTAGCCAGTGTTTAGCCAGTTCCTAGCCTGTGCCTATCCAGTGTCTAGCCTTTGTCTAGCCTGTGCATAGCCAGAGTCTAGCCAGTGCCTAGCCAGTGTCTAGCCTTTGTCTACCCTGTGCATAGCTAGAGTCTAGCCTGTACCTAGCCAGTGCCTAGACTGTACCTAGCCAGTGCCAAGCCTGTACCTAGCCAGTGTCTAGCCTGTGCCTAGCCATTGTCTAGCCTGTTCCCAGCCAGTGTCTAGCCTGTGTCTAGCTTGTGTCTAGCCTGTGTCTAGCTTGTGTCTAGCCTGTGTCTAGCCTGTGTCTAGTCTGTGTCTAGCCTGTGTCTAGCCTGTGTCTAGCCTGTGTCTAGCCTGTGTCTAGCCTGTGTCTAGCCTGTGTCTACCCAGTGTCTAGCCTGTGTCTAGCCTGTGTCTAGCCTGTGTCTAGCCTGTGTAGCCTGTGTCTAGCCTGTGTAGCCTGTGTCTAGCCTGTGTCTAGCCTGTGTCTAGCCTGTGTCTAGCCTGTGTCTAGCCTGTGTCTAGCCTGTGTCTAGCCTGTGTCTAGCCTGTGTCTAGCCTGTGTCTAGCCTGTGTCTAGCCTGTGTCTAGCCTGTGTCTAGCCTGTGTCTAGCCTGTGTCTAGCCTGTGTCTAGCCTGTGTCTAGCGTGTGTCTAGAGTGTGTCTAGCCCTTGTCTAGCCTGTGTCTAGCCTGTGTCTAGCCTCTGTCTAGCCTGTGGCTTGCCTGTGTCTAGCCTGAGTCTAGCCTGTGTCTAGCCTGTGCCTAGCCAGCGTCTAGCCTGTGTCAAGCCTGTGCCTTGCCTGAGACTGGCATGTGCATAGCGTGTTCCGAGCCAGTGTCTAGCCAGTGGCTAGCCTTTGTCTAGCCATTGTCTAGCATGTGCCCAGCCTCTGTCTAGCCTGTGGCTTGCCTGTGTCTAGCCTGTGTCTAGGCTGTGCCTAGCCTATGCCTAGCCCGTGCCTAGCCTGTGCCTCGCCTGTGCCTAGCCTGTGCCGAGCCTGTGCGTAGCCAGTGCCTAGACTGTACCTAGCCAGTGCCTAGCCTGTACCTAGCCTGTGCGTAGCCATTGTCTAGCCTGTGCCCAGCCAGTGCCCAGCCAGTGCCCAGCCAGTGCCTAGTCTGTGTCTAGCCTGTGCCTAGCCTGTGCCTAGCCTGTGCCTAGCCTGTGCCTAGCCTGTGTCTAGCCTGTGTCTAGCCTGTGTCTAGCCTTTGTCTAGCCTGTGTCTAGCCTGTGTCTAGCCTGTGTCTAGCCTGTGTCTAGCCTGTGTCTAGCCTGTGACTAGCCAGCGTCTAGCCTGTGTCAAGCCTGTGCCTTGCCTGAGACTGGCATGTGCATAGCGTGTTCCGAGCCAGTGTCTAGCCAGTGCCTAGCCTGTGCCTAGCCAGTGTCTAGCCTTTGTCTAGCCATTGTCTAGCCTGTGTCTAGCCAGTGTCTAGCATGTGTCTAGCCTGTGCCGAGCCTGTGCCTAGCCTGTGCCCAGCTAGTGTCTAGCATGTGTCTAGCATGTGCCTAGCCTGTGCCTAGCCTGTGCCTAGCCTGTGCCTAGCCTGTGCCTAGCCTGTGCCTAGCCAGTGCCTAGCCTGTGCCTAGCCTGTGCCTAGCCTGTGCCTGGCCTGTGCCTAGCCTGTGCCTAGCCTGTGCCTAGCCTGTGCCTAGCCTGTGCCTAGCCTGTGCCTAGCCTGTGCCTAGCCTGTGCCTAGCCTGTGCCTAGCCTGTGCCTAGCTTGTGCCTAGC
Organism: Zaprionus indianus; assembly: GCA_018904595.1. Taxonomy (NCBI): domain Eukaryota; kingdom Metazoa; phylum Arthropoda; class Insecta; order Diptera; family Drosophilidae; genus Zaprionus; species Zaprionus indianus. The sequence continues at coordinate 314,189 of JAEIHA010000995.1, read as the reverse complement.
CTGTGTCTAGCCTGTGTCTAGCCTGTGTCTAGCCTGTGTCTAGCCTGTGTCTAGCCTTTGTCTAGCCTGTGTCTAGCCTGTGCATAGCCTGTGCCTTTCCTGTGACTGGCATGTGCATAGCCTGTGCCTAGCCAGCGTCTAGCCTGTGTCAAGCCTGTGCCTTGCCTGAGACTGGCATGTGCATAGCGTGTTCCGAGCCAGTGTCTAGCCAGTGCCTAGCCTGTGCCTAGCCAGTGTCTAGGCTTTGTCTAGCCATTGTCTAGCATGTGCCCAGCCAGTGTCTAGCATGTGTCTAGCCTGTGCCTAGCCTGTGCCTAGCCTGTGTCTAGCCTGTGCCCAGCCAGTGTCTAGCATGTGTCTAGCATGTGCCTAGCCTGTGCCTAGCCTGTGCCTAGCCTGTGCCTAGCCTGTGTCTAGCCTGTGTCTAGCCTGTGTCTAGCCTGTGTCTAGCCTGTGTCTAGCCTGTGTCTAGCCTGTCTAGCCAGTCCCTAGCCTGTACCTAGCCAGTGCCTAGCCTGTACCTAGCCAGTGCTTAGCCAGTGTCTAGTCTTTGCCAAGCCAGTGTCTAGCCTGTGCCTAGCCAGTGTCTAGCCTGTGTATAGCCTGTGCCTTGCCTGTGACTGACATGTGCAAATCGTGTGCCTAGCCAGTGTCTAGCCTGTGTCAAGCCTGTGCATTGCCTGAGACTGGCATGTGCATAGCGTGTTCCGATCCAGTGTCTAGCCAGTGCCTAGCCTGTGCCTAGCCAGTGTCTAGCCTGTGCCTAGCCAGTGTCTAGCCTTTGTCTAGCCATTGTCTAGCCTGTGCCCAGCCAGTGTCTAGCCTGAGCCCAGCCAGTGTCTAGCCTGTGTCTAGCCTGTGCCTAGCCTGTACCTAGCCTGTGCCTAGACTGTGCCTAGCCTGTGCCTAGCCTGTGACTAGCCTGTGCCTAGCCTGTGACTAGCCAGCGTCTAGCCTGTGTCAAGCCTGTGCCTTGCCTGAGACTGGCATGTGCATAGCGTGTTCCGAGCCAGTGTCTAGCCAGTGCCTAGCCTGTGCCTAGCCAGTGTCTAGCCTTTGTCTAGCCATTGTCTAGCCTGTGTCTAGCCAGTGTCTAGCATGTGTCTAGCCTGTGCCTAGCCTGTGCCTAGCCTGTGCCCAGCTAGTGTCTAGCATGTGTCTAGCATGTGCCTAGCCTGTGCCTAGCCTGTGCCTAGCCTGTGCCTAGCCTGTGCCTAGCCTGTGCCTAGCCAGTGCCTAGCCTGTGTCTAGCCTGTGTCTAGCCTGTGCCTGGCCTGTGCCTAGCCTGTGCCTAGCCTGTGCCTAGCCTGTGCCTAGCCTGTGCCTAGCCTGTGCCTAGCCTGTGCCTTGCCTGTGCCTGTGCCTAGCCTGTGTCTAGCCTGTGTCTAGCCTGTGTCTAGCCTGTGTCTTGCCTGTGTCTAGCCTGTGTCAAGCCTGCGTCTAGCCTGTGTCTAGCCTGTGTCTAGCCTGTGTCTACCCTGTGTCTAGCCTGTGTCTAGCCTGTGTCTAGCCTGTGTCTAGCCTGTGTCTAGCCTGTGTCTAGCCTGTGTCTAGCCTGTGTCTAGCCTGTGTCTAGCGTGTGTCTAGCCTGTGTCTAGCCTGTGTCTAGCCTGTGTCTAGCTTGTGTCTAACCTGTGTCTAGCCTGTGCCTTGCCTGAGACTGGCATGTGGATAGCGTGTGCGTAGCCAGTGTTTAGCCAGTTCTTAGCCTGTGCCTAACCAGTGTCTAGCCTTTGTCTAGCCTGTGCATAGCCAGAGTCTAGCCAGTGCCCAGCCAGTGCCTAGTCTGTGTCTAGCCTGTGCCTAGCCTGTGCCTAGCCTGTGCCTAGCCTGTGCCTAGCCTGTGTCTAGCCTGTGTCTAGCCTGTGTCTAGCCTTTGTCTAGCCTGTGTCTAGCCTGTGTCTAGCCTGTGTCTAGCCTGTGTCTAGCCTGTGACTAGCCAGCGTCTAGCCTGTGTCAAGCCTGTGCCTTGCCTGAGACTGGCATGTGCATAGCGTGTTCCGAGCCAGTGTCTAGCCAGTGCCTAGCCTGTGCCTAGCCAGTGTCTAGCCTTTGTCTAGCCATTGTCTAGCCTGTGTCTAGCCAGTGTCTAGCATGTGTCTAGCCTGTGCCTAGCCTGTGCCTAGCCTGTGCCCAGCTAGTGTCTAGCATGTGTCTAGCATGTGCCTAGCCTGTGCCTAGCCTGTGCCTAGCCTGTGCCTAGCCTGTGCCTAGCCTGTGCCTAGCCAGTGCCTAGCCTGTGCCTAGCCTGTGCCTAGCCTGTGCCTGGCCTGTGCCTGTGCCTGTGCCTAGCCTGTGCCTAGCCTGTGCCTAGCCTGTGCCTAGCCTGTGCCTAGCCTGTGCCTAGCCTGTGCCTAGCCTGTGCCTAGCCTGTGCCTAGGCCTGTGCCTAGCTTGTGCCTAGGCCTGTGTCTAGCCTGTGTCTAGCCTGTGTCTAGCCTGTGTCTAGCCTGTGTCTAGCCTTTGTCTAGCCTGTGTCTAGCCTGTGCATAGCCTGTGCCTTTCCTGTGACTGGCATGTGCATAGCCTGTGCCTAGCCAGCGTCTAGCCTGTGTCAAGCCTGTGCCTTGCCTGAGACTGGCATGTGCATAGCGTGTTCCGAGCCAGTGTCTAGCCAGTGCCTAGCCTGTGCCTAGCCAGTGTCTAGGCTTTGTCTAGCCATTGTCTAGCATGTGCCCAGCCAGTGTCTAGCATGTGTCTAGCCTGTGCCTAGCCTGTGCCTAGCCTGTGTCTAGCCTGTGCCTAGCCAGTGTCTAGCATGTGTCTAGCATGTGCCTAGCCTGTGCCTAGCCTGTGCCTAGCCTGTGTCTAGCCTGTGTCTAGCCTGTGTCTAGCCTGTGTCTAGCCTGTGTCTAGCCTGTGTCTAGCCTGTCTAGCCAGTCCCTAGCCTGTACCTAGCCAGTGCCTAGCCTGTACCTAGCCAGTGCTTAGCCAGTGTCTAGTCTTTGCCAAGCCAGTGTCTAGCCTGTGCCTAGCCAGTGTCTAGCCTGTGTATAGCCTGTGCCTTGCCTGTGACTGACATGTGCAAATCGTGTGCCTAGCCAGTGTCTAGCCTGTGTCAAGCCTGTGCATTGCCTGAGACTGGCATGTGCATAGCGTGTTCCGATCCAGTGTCTAGCCAGTGCCTAGCCTGTGCCTAGCCAGTGTCTAGCCTGTGCCTAGCCAGTGTCTAGCCTTTGTCTAGCCATTGTCTAGCCTGTGCCCAGCCAGTGTCTAGCCTGAGCCCAGCCAGTGTCTAGCCTGTGTCTAGCCTGTGCCTAGCCTGTACCTAGCCTGTGCCTAGACTGTGCCTAGCCTGTGCCTAGCCTGTGACTAGCCTGTGCCTAGCCTGTGACTAGCCAGCGTCTAGCCTGTGTCAAGCCTGTGCCTTGCCTGAGACTGGCATGTGCATAGCGTGTTCCGAGCCAGTGTCTAGCCAGTGCCTAGCCTGTGCCTAGCCAGTGTCTAGCCTTTGTCTAGCCATTGTCTAGCCTGTGTCTAGCCAGTGTCTAGCATGTGTCTAGCCTGTGCCTAGCCTGTGCCTAGCCTGTGCCCAGCTAGTGTCTAGCATGTGTCTAGCATGTGCCTAGCCTGTGCCTAGCCTGTGCCTAGCCTGTGCCTAGCCTGTGCCTAGCCTGTGCCTAGCCAGTGCCTAGCCTGTGTCTAGCCTGTGTCTAGCCTGTGCCTGGCCTGTGCCTAGCCTGTGCCTAGCCTGTGCCTAGCCTGTGCCTAGCCTGTGCCTAGCCTGTGCCTAGCCTGTGCCTTGCCTGTGCCTAGCCTGTGTCTAGCCTGTGTCTAGCCTGTGTCTAGCCTGTGTCTTGCCTGTGTCTAGCCTGTGTCAAGCCTGCGTCTAGCCTGTGTCTAGCCTGTGTCTAGCCTGTGTCTAGCCTGTGTCTAGCCTGTGTCTAGCCTGTGTCTAGCCTGTGTCTAGCCTGTGTCTAGCCTGTGTCTAGCCTGTGTCTAGCCTGTGTCTAGCCTGTGTCTAGCGTGTGTCTAGCCTGTGTCTAGCCTGTGTCTAGCCTGTGTCTAGCTTGTGTCTAACCTGTGTCTAGCCTGTGCCTTGCCTGAGACTGGCATGTGGATAGCGTGTGCGTAGCCAGTGTTTAGCCAGTTCTTAGCCTGTGCCTAACCAGTGTCTAGCCTTTGTCTAGCCTGTGCATAGCCAGAGTCTAGCCAGTGCCTAGCCAGTGTCTAGCCTTTGTCTACCCTGTGCATAGCTAGAGTCTAGCCTGTACCTAGCCAGTGCCTAGACTGTACCTAGCCAGTGCCTAGCCTGTACCTAGCCAGTGTCTAGCCTGTGCCTAGCCATTGTCTAGCCTGTGTCCAGCCAGTGTCTAGCCAGTGTCTAGCCTGTGTCTAGCCTGTGCCTAGCCTGTGCCTAGCCTGTGCCTAGCCTGTGCCTAGCCTGTGCCTAGCCTGTGCCTAGCCTGTGTCTAGCCTGTGCCTAGCCTGTGCCTAGCCTGTGCCTAGCCTGTGCCTAGCCTGTGCCTAGCCTGTGCCTAGCCTGTGCCTAGCCTGTGCCTAGCCTGTGCCTAGCCTGTGCCTAGCCTGTGCCTAGCTTGTGCCTAGCTTGTGCCTAGCCTGTGCCTAGCCTGTGCCTAGCCTGTGCCTAGCCTGTGCCTAGCCTGTGCCTAGCCTGTGCCTAGCCTGTGCTTAGCTTGTGGCTAGCCTGTGTCTAGCCTGTGTCTAGCCTATGTCTAGCCTGTGTATAGCCTGTGTCTAGCTTGTGGTTAGCCTGTGTCTAGCCTGTGTCTAGCCTGTGTCTAGCCTGTGTCTAGTCTGTGTCTAGCCTGTGTCTAGCCTGTGTCTAGCCTGTGTCTAGCCTGTGTCTACCCTGTGTCTACACTGTGTCTAGCCTGTGTCTAGCCTGTGTCAAGCCTGTGTCTAGCCTGTGTCTAGCCTGTGTCTAGCCTGTGTCTAGCCTGTGTCTAGCCTGTGTCTAGCCTGTGTCTAGCCTGTGTCTAGCCTGTGTCTAGCCTGTGTCTAGCCTGTGTCTAGCCTGTGTCTAGCTTGTGTCTAACCTGTGTCTAGCCTGTGCCTTGCCTGAGACTGGCATGTGGGTAGCGTGTGCCTAGCCAGTGTTTAGCCAGTTCCTAGCCTGTGCCTATCCAGTGTCTAGCCTTTGTCTAGCCTGTGCATAGCCAGAGTCTAGCCAGTGCCTAGCCAGTGTCTAGCCTTTGTCTACCCTGTGCATAGCTAGAGTCTAGCCTGTACCTAGCCAGTGCCTAGACTGTACCTAGCCAGTGCCAAGCCTGCACCTAGCCAGTGTCTAGCCTGTGCCTAGCCATAGTCTAGCCTGTTCCCAGCCAGTGTCTAGCCTGTGTCTAGCTTGTGTCTAGCCTGTGTCTAGCTTGTGTCTAGCCTGTGTCTAGCCTGTGTCTAGTCTGTGTCTAGCCTGTGTCTAGCCTGTGTCTAGCCTGTGTCTAGCCTGTGTCTAGCCTGTGTCTACCCAGTGTCTAGCCTGTGTCTAGCCTGTGTCTAGCCTGTGTCTAGCCTGTGTAGCCTGTGTCTAGCCTGTGTCTAGCCTGTGTCTAGCCTGTGTCTAGCCTGTGTCTAGCCTGTGTCAAGCCTGTGTCTAGCCTGTGTCTAGCCTGTGTCTAGCCTGTGTCTAGCCTGTGTCTAGCCTGTGTCTAGCCTGTGTCTAGCCTGTGTCTAGCCTGTGTCTAGCCTGTGTCTAGCCTGTGTCTAGCGTGTGTCTAGAGTGTGTCTAGCCCTTGTCTAGCCTGTGTCTAGCCTGTGTCTAGCCTCTGTCTAGCCTGTGGCTTGCCTGTGTCTAGCCTGAGTCTAGCCTGTGTCTAGCCTGTGCCTAGCCAGCGTCTAGCCTGTGTCAAGCCTGTGCCTTGCCTGAGAATGGCATGTGCATAGCGTGTTCCGAGCCAGTGTCTAGCCAGTGCCTAGCCTTTGTCTAGCCATTGTCTAGCATGTGCCCAGCCTCTGTTTAGCCTGTGGCTTGCCTGTGTCTAGCCTGTGTCTAGGCTGTGCCTAGCCTATGCCTAGCCCGTGCCTAGCCTGTGCCTCGCCTGTGCCTAGCCTGTGCCGAGCCTGTGCGTAGCCAGTGCCTAGACTGTACCTAGCCAGTGCCTAGCCTTTACCTAGCCTGTGCCTAGCCATTGTCTAGCCTGTGCCCAGCCAGTGCCCAGCCAGTGCCTAGTCTGTGTCTAGCCTCTGCCTAGCCTGTGCCTAGCCTGTGCCTAGCCTGTGCCTAGCCTGTGCCTAGCCTGTGCCTGGCCTGTGCCTAGCCTGTGCCTAGCCTGTGCCTAGCCTGTGCCTAGCCTGTGCCTAGCCTGTGCCTAGCCTGTGCCTAGCCTGTGCCTAGCCTGTGGCTAGCCTGTGTCTAGCCTGTGTCTAGCCTGTGTCTAGCCTGTGTCTAGCCTGTGTCTAGCCTGTGTCTAGCCTGTGTCTAGCCTGTGTCTAGCCTGTGTCTAGCCTGTGTCTAGCCTGTGTCTAGCCTGTGTCTAGCCTGTGTCTAGCCTGTGTCTAGCCTGTGTCTGGCCTGTGTCTAGCCTGTGTCTAGCCTGTGTCTAGCCTGTGTCTAGCCTGTGTCTAGCCTGTGTCTAGCCTGTGTCTAGCCTGTGTCTAGCCTGTGTCTAGCCTGTGTCTAGCCTGTGTCTAGCCTGTGTCTAGCCTGTGTCTAGCCTGTGTCTAGCCTGTGACTAGCCAGCGTCTAGCCTGTGTCAAGCCTGTGCCTTGCCTGAGACTGGCATGTGCATAGCGTGTTCCGAGCCAGTGTCTAGCCAGTGCCTAGCCTGTGCCTAGCCAGTGTCTAGCCTTTGTCTAGCCATTGTCTAGCCTGTGTCTAGCCAGTGTCTAGCATGTGTCTAGCCTGTGCCTAGCCTGTGCCCAGCTAGTGTCTAGCATGTGCCTAGCCTGTGCCTAGCCTGTGCCTAGCCTGTGCCTAGCCTGTGTCTCGCCTGTGTCTAGCCTGTGTCTAGCCTGTGTCTAGCCTGTGTCTAGCCTGTGTCTTGCCTGTGTCTAGCCTGTGTCTAGCCTGTGTCTAGCCTGAGTCTAGCCTGTGTCTAGCCTGTGTCTAGCCTGTGTCTAGCCTGTGTCAAGCCTGTGTCTACCCTGTGTCTACCCTGTGTCTAGCCTGTGTCTAGCCTGTGTCTAGCCTGTGTCTAGCCTGTGTCTACCCTGTGTCTAGCCTGTGTCTAGCCTGTGTCTAGCCTGTGTCTAGCCTGTGTCTAGCCTGTGTCTAGCCTGTGTCTAGCCTGTGTCTAGCCTGTGTCTAGCCTGTGTCTAGCCTGTGTCTAGCCTGTGTCTAGCCTGTGTCTAGCTTGGGTCTAACCTGTGCCTAGCCTGTGCCTAGCCTGTGCCTAGCCTGTGCCTAGCCTGTGCCTAGCCTGTGCCTAGCCTGTGTCTCGCCTGTGTCTAGCCTGTGTCTAGCCTGTGTCTTGCCTGTGTCTAGCCTGTGTCTAGCCTGTGTCTAGCCTGAGTCTAGCCTGTGTCTAGCCTGTGTCTAGCCTGTGTCAAGCCTGTGTCTACCCTGTGTCTACCCTGTGTCTAGCCTGTGTCTAGCCTGTGTCTAGCCTGTGTCAAGCCTGTGTCTACCCTGTGTCTACCCTGTGTCTAGCCTGTGTCTAGCCTGTGTCTAGCCTGTGTCTAGCCTGTGTCTAGCCTGTGTCTAGCCTGTGTCTAGCCTGAGTGTAGCCTGTGTCTAGCCTGTGTCTAGCCTGTGTCAAGCCTGTGTCTACCCTGTGTCTACCCTGTGTCTAGCCTGTGTCTAGCCTGTGTCTAGCCTGTGTCTAGCCTGTGTCTAGCCTGTGTCTAGCCTGTGTCTAGCCTGTGTCTAGCCTGTGTCTAGCCTGTGTCTAGCCTGTGTCTAGCTTGGGTCTAACCTGAGTCTAGCCTGTGTCTAGCCTGTTGTCTAGCCTGTGTCAAGCCTGTGTCTACCCTGTGTCTACCCTGTGTCTAGCCTGTGTCTAGCCTGTGTCTAGCCTGTGTCTAGCCTGTGTCTACCCTGTGTCTAGCCTGTGTCTAGCCTGTGTCTAGCCTGTGTCTAGCCTGTGTCTAGCCTGTGTCTAGCCTGTGTCTAGCCTGTGTCTAGCCTGTGTCTAGCCTGTGTCTAGCCTGTGTCTAGCCTGTGTCTAGCCTGTGTCTAGCCTGTGTCTAGCCTGTGTCTAGCCTGTGTCTAGCCTGTGTCTAGCTTGGGTCTAACCAGTGTCTAGCCTTTGTCTAGCCTGTGCATAGCCAGAGTCTAGCCAGTGCCTAGCCAATGTCTAGCCTTTGTCTACCCTGTGCATACCTAGGGTCTAGCCTGTACCTAGCCAGTGCCTAGCCTGTACCTGGCCAGTGCCTAGCCAGTGCCTAGCCAGTGCCTAGCCTGTACCTAGCCAGTGCCTAGCCAGTGCCTAGCCAGTGTCTAGAATGTGACTAGCCATTGTCTAGCCTGTGCCTAGCCAGTGCCCAGCCAGTGTCTAGCCTGTGTCTAGCCTGTGCCTAGCCTGTGCCTAGCCTGTGCCTAGCCTGTGCCTAGCCTGTGCCTAGCCTGTGCCTAGCCTGTGCCTAGCCTGTGCCTAGCCTGTGCCTAGCCTGTGCCTAGCCTGTGCCTAGCCTGTGCCTAGCCTGTGCCTAGCCTGTGCCTAGCCTGTGCCTAGCCTGTGTCCTAGCCTGTGTCTAGCCTGTGTCTAGCCTGTGTCTAGTCTGTGTCTGGCCTGTGTCTAGCCTGTGTCTAGCCTGTGTCTAGCCTGTGTCTAGCCTGTGTCTAGCCTGTGTCTGGCCTGTGTCTAGCCTATGTTCAGCCTGTGTCTAGCCTGTGTCTAGCCTTTGTCTAGCCTGTGTCTAGCATGTGCCTAGCCTCTGCCTAGCATGTGCCTAGCCTGTACCTAGCCAGTGCCTAGCCTGTACCTAGCCAGTGCCTAGCCTGTACCTAGCCAGTGCCTAGCCCGTACCTAGCCAGTGCCTAGCCTGTACCTACCCAGTGCCTGGCCTGTACCTAGCCAGTGTCTAGCCTGTACCTAGCCAGTGTCTAGCCTGTGCCTAGCCAGTGTCTAGCCTGTGCCTAGCCAGTGTCTAGCCTGTGCCTAGTCAGTACCTAGCCAGTGTCTAGCCTGTGCCTAGCCAGTGTCTAGCCTGTACCCAGCCAATTTATAGCCTGTGTCTATCCTGTGCTTAGCCAGTGTCTAGACTGTGCCAAGCCAGTGTCTAGCCTGTGCCTAGCCTGTGCCTTGCCTGAGACTGGCATGTGCATAGCGTGTTCCGAGCCAGTGTCTAGCCAGTGCCTAACCTATGCCTAGCCAGTGCCTAACCAGTGTCTAGCCTTTGTCTAGCCTGTGCATAGCCAGAGTCTAGCCAGTGCCTAGCCAGTGTCTAGCCTTTGTCTACCCTGTGCATAGCTAGAGTCTAGCCTGTACCTAGCCAGTGCCTAGACTGTACCTAGCCAGTGCCTAGCCTGTACCTAGCCTGTGCCTAGCCTGTGCCTAGCCTGTGCCTAGCCTGTGCCTAGCCTGTGCCTAGCCTGTGCCTAGCCTGTGCCTAGCCTGTGCCTAGCCTGTGCCTAGCCTGTGCCTAGCCTGTGCCTAGCCTGTGCCTAGCCTGTGCCTAGCCTGTGCCTAGCCTGTGCCTAGCCTGTGCTTAGCTTGCGGCTAGCCTGTGTCTAGCCTGTGTCTAACCTGTGTCTAGCTTGTGGCTAGCCTGTGTCTAGCCTGTGTCTAGCCTGTGTCTAGCCTGTGTCTAGCCTGTGTCTAGCCTGTGTCTAGCCTGTGTCTAGCCTGTGCCTAGCCATTGTCTAGCCTGTGCCCAGCCAGTGTCTAGCCTGTGTCTAGCCTGTGCCTAGCCTGTGCCTAGCCTGTGCCTAGCCTGTGCCTAGCCTGTGCCTAGCCTGTGCCTAGCCTGTGCCTAGCCTGTGCCTAGCCTGTGCCTAGCCTGTGCCTAGCCTGTGCCTAGCCTGTGGCTAGCCTGTGCCTAGCCTGTGCCTAGCCTGTGCCTAGCCTGTGCCTAGCCTGTGCCTAGCCTGTGCCTAGCCTGTGCCTAGCCTGTGCCTAGCCTGTGCCTAGCCTGTGCCTAGCCTGTGCCTAGCCTGTGCCTAGCCTGTGCCTAGCCTGTGCCTAGCCTGTGCCTAGCCTGTGCCTAGCCTGTGCCTAGCCTGTGCCTGGCCTGTGCCTAGCCTGTGCCTAGCCTGTGCCTAGCCTGTGCCTAGCCTGTGCCTAGCCTGTGCCTAGCCTGTGCCTAGCCTGTGCCTAGCCTGTGCCTAGCCTGTGCCTAGCCTGTGCCTAGCCTGTGCCTAGCCTGTGCCTAGCCTGTGCCTAGCCTGTGCCTAGCCTGTGCCTCGCCTGTGTCTAGCCTGTGTCTAGCCTGTGTCTAGCCTGTGTCTAGCCTGTGTCTAGCCTTTGTCCAGCCTGTGTCTAGCCTGTGCCTTGCCTGTGACTGGCATGTGCATAATCTGTGCCTAACCAGCGTCTAGCCTGTGTCAAGCCGGTGCCTTTCCTGAGACTGGCTGGTGCATAGCGTGTTCCGAGCCAGTGTCTAGCCATTGTCTAGTATGTGCCCAGCCAGTGTCTAGCATGTGTCTAGCCTGTGCCTAGCCTGTGCCCAGCCAGTGTCTAGCATGTGTCTAGCATGTTCCTAGCCTGTGCCTAGCCTGTGTCTAGCCTGTGTCTAGCCTGTGTCTAGCCTGTGTCTAGCCAGTCCCTAGCCTGTACCTAGCCAGTGCCTAGCATGTACCTAGCCAGTGCCTAGCCTGTACCTAGCCAGTGCCTAGCCTGTACCTAGCCAGTGCTTACCAGTGTCTAGTCTGTGCCAAGCCAGTGTCTAGCCTGTGCCTAGCCAGTGTCTAGCCTGTGTATAGCCTGTGCCTTGCCTGTGACTGACATGTGCAAATCCTGTGCCTAGCCAGTGTCTAGCCTGTGTCAAGCCTGTGCCTTGCCTGAGACTGGCATGTGCATAGCGTGTTCCGAGCCAGTGTCTAGCCAGTGCCTAGCCTGTGCCTAGCCAGTGTCCAGCCTGTGCCTAGCCAGTGTCTAGCCTTTGTCTAGCCATTGTCTAGCCTGTGCCCAGCCAGTGTCTAGCCTGTGCCCAGCCAGTGTCTAGCCTGTGTCTCGCCTGTGCCTAGCCTGTACCTAGCCTGTGTCTAGCCTGTGCCTAGCCTGTGCCTAGCCTGTGCCTAGCCTGTGCCTAGCCTGTGCCTAGCCTGTGCCTAGCCTGTGACTAGCCTGTGCCTAGCCTGTGTCTAGCCTGTGCCTAGCCTGTGTCTAGCCTGTGTCTAGCCTGTGTCTAGCCTGTGTCTTGCCCGTGTCTAGCCTGTGTCTAGCCTGTGTCTAGCCTGTGTCTAGCCTGTGTCTTGCCTGTGTCTAGCCTGTGTCTAGCCTGTGTCTAGCCTGTGTCTAGCCTGTGTCTAGCCTGTGTCTAGCCTGTGTCTAGCCTGTGTCTAGCCTGTGTCTAGCCTGTGTCTAGCCTGTGTCTAGCCTGTGTCTAGCCTGTGTCTAGCTTGTGTCTAACCTGTGCCTTGCCTGAGACTGGCATGTGGATAGCGTGTGCCTAGCCAGTGTTTAGCCAGTTCCTAGCCTTTGGCTAACCAGTGTCTTTGTCTAGCCTGTGCATAGCCAGAGTCTAGCCAGTGCCTAGCCAGTGTCTAGCCTTTGTCTACCCTGTGCATAGCTAGAGTCTAGCCTGTACCTAGCCAGTGCCTAGACTGTACCTAGCCAGTGCCTAGCCTGTACCTAGCCAGTGTCTAGCCTGTGCCTAGCCATTGTCTAGCCAGTGTCTAGCCAGTGTCTAGCCTGTGCCTAGCCTGTGCCTAGCCTGTGCCTAGCCTGTGCCTAGCCTGTGCCTAGCCTGTGTCTCGCCTGTGTCTAGCCTGTGTCTAGCCTGTGTCTAGCCTGTGTCTAGCCTGTGTCTAGCCTGTGTCTAGCCTGTGTCTAGCCTGTGTCTAGCCTGTGTCTAGCCTGTACCTAGCCTGTGCCTAGCCATTGTCTAGCCTGTGCCCAGCCAGTGCCTAGTCTGTGTCTAGCCTGTGCCTAGCCTGTGCCTAGCCATTGTCTAGCCTGTGCCCAGCCAGTGCCTAGTCTGTGTCTAGCCTGTGCCTAGCCTGTGCCTAGCCTGTGCCTAGCCTGTGCCTAGCCTGTGCCTAGCCTGTGCCTAGCCTGTACCTAGCCTGTGCCTAGCCATTGTCTAGCCTGTGCCCAGCCAGTGCCCAGCCAGTGCCTAGTCTGTGTCTAGCCTGTGTCTAGCCTGTGTCTAGCCTGTGTCTAGCCTGTGTCTAGCCTGTGTCTAGCCTGTGTCTAGCCTGTGTCTAGCCTGTATCTAGCCATTGTCTAGCCTGTGTCTAGCCAGTGTCTAGCATGTGTCTAGCCTGTGCCTAGCCTGTGCCTAGCCTGTGAACAGCTAGTGTCTAGCATGTGTCTAGCATGTGCCTAGCCTGTGCCTAGCCTGTGCCTAGCCTGTGCCTAGCCTGTGCCTAGCCTGTGCCTAGCCTGTGCCTAGCCTGTGCCTAGCCTGTGCCTAGCCTGTGCCTAGCCTGTGCCTAGCCTGTGCCTAGCCTGTGCCTAGCCTGTGCCTAGCCTGTGCCTAGCCTGTGCCTAGCCTGTGCCTGGCCTGTGCCTAGCCTGTGCCTAGCCTGTGCCTAGCCTGTGCCTAGCCTGTGCCTAGCCTGTGCCTAGCCTGTGCCTAGCCTGTGCCTAGCCCAGCCTGTGCCTAGCCTGTGCCTAGCCTGTGCCTAGCCTGTGCCTAGCCTGTGCCTGTGTCTCGCCTGTGCCTAGCCTGTGTCTAGCCTGTGTCTAGCCTGTGTCTAGCCTGTGTCTAGCCTTTGTCCAGCCTGTGTCTAGCCTGTGCCTTGCCTGTGACTGGCATGTGCATAATCTGTGCCTAACCAGCGTCTAGCCTGTGTCAAGCCGGTGCCTTTCCTGAGACTGGCTGGTGCATAGCGTGTTCCGAGCCAGTGTCTAGCCATTGTCTAGTATGTGCCCAGCCAGTGTCTAGCATGTGTCTAGCCTGTGCCTAGCCTGTGCCCAGCCAGTGTCTAGCATGTGTCTAGCATGTTAATAGCCTGTGCCTAGCCTGTGTCTAGCCTGTGTCTAGCCAGTCCCTAGCCTGTACCTAGCCAGTGCCTAGCATGTACCTAGCCAGTGCCTAGCCTGTACCTAGCCAGTGCTTACCAGTGTCTAGTCTGTGCCAAGCCAGTGTCTAGCCTGTGCCTAGCCAGTGTCTAGCCTGTGTATAGCCTGTGCCTTGCCTGTGACTGACATGTGCAAATCCTGTGCCTAGCCAGTGTCTAGCCTGTGTCAAGCCTGTGCCTTGCCTGAGACTGGCATGTGCATAGCGTGTTCCGAGCCAGTGTCTAGCCAGTGCCTAGCCTGTGCCTAGCCTGTGTCTAGCCTGTGTCTAGCCTGTGTCTAGCCTGTGTCTAGCCTGTATCTAGCCTGTGTCTAGCCTTTGTCTAGCCTGTGTCTAGCCTTTGTCTAGCCTGTGTCTAGCCTGTGTCTAGCCTGTGTCTAGCCTGTGTCTAGCCTGTGCCTAGCCAGCGTCTAGACTGTGTCAAGCCTGTGCCTTGCCTGAAACTGGCATGTGTATAGCGTGTTCCGAGCCAGTGTCTAGCCAGTGCCTAGCCTGTGCCCAGCCAGTGCCTAGTCTGTGTCTAGCCTGTGTCTAGCCTGTGTCTAGCCTGTGTCTAGCCTGTGTCTAGCCTGTGTCTAGCCTGTGTCTAGCCTGTGTCTAGCCTGTGTCTAGCCTGTGTCTAGCCTGTATCTAGCCTGTGTCTAGCCTTTGTCTAGCCTGTGTCTAGCCTGTGTCTAGCCTGTGTCTAGCCTGTGTCTAGCCTGTGCCTAGCCAGCGTATAGACTGTGTCAAGCCTGTGCCTTGCCTGAGACTGGCATGTGTATAGCGTGTTCCGAGCCAGTGTCTAGCCAGTGCCTAGCCTGTGCCTAGCCAGTGTCTAGCCTTTGTCTAGCCATTGTCTAGCCTGTGTCTAGCCAGTGTCTAGCATGTGTCTAGCCTGTGCCTAGCCTGTGCCTAGCCTGTGAACAGCTAGTGTCTAGCATGTGTCTAGCATGTGCCTAGCCTGTGCCTAGCCTGTGCCTAGCCTGTGCCTAGCCTGTGCCTAGCCTGTGCCTAGCCTGTGCCTAGCCTGTGCTAGCCTGTCCTGAGCCTGTGCCTAGCCTGTGCCTAGCCTGTGCCTAGCCTGTGCCTAGCCTGTGCCTAGCCTAGCCTGTGCCTAGCCTGTGCCTAGCCTGTGCCTAGCCTGTGCCTAGCCTGTGCCTAGCCTGTGCCTAGCCTGTGCCTAGCCTGTGCCTAGCCTGTGTCTCGCCTGTGTCTAGCCTGTGTCTAGCCTGTGTCTAGCCTGTGTCTAGCCTGTGTCTAGCCTGTGTCTAGCCTTTGTCCAGCCTGTGTCTAGCCTGTGCCTTGCCTGTGACTGGCATGTGCATAATCTGTGCCTAACCAGCGTCTAGCCTGTGTCAAGCCGGTGCCTTTCCTGAGACTGGCTGGTGCATAGCGTGTTCCGAGCCAGTGTCTAGCCATTGTCTAGTATGTGCCCAGCCAGTGTCTAGCATGTGTCTAGCCTGTGCCTAGCCTGTGCCCAGCCAGTGTCTAGCATGTGTCTAGCATGTTCCTAGCCTGTGCCTAGCCTGTGTCTAGCCTGTGTCTAGCCAGTCCCTAGCCTGTACCTAGCCAGTGTCTAGCATGTACCTAGCCAGTGCCTAGCCTGTACCTAGCCAGTGCTTACCAGTGTCTAGTCTGTGCCAAGCCAGTGTCTAGCCTGTGCCTAGCCAGTGTCTAGCCTGTGTATAGCCTGTGCCTTGCCTGTGACTGACATGTGCAAATCCTGTGCCTAGCCAGTGTCTAGCCTGTGTCAAGCCTGTGCCTTGCCTGAGACTGGCATGTGCATAGCGTGTTCCGAGCCAGTGTCTAGCCAGTGCCTAGCCTGTGCCTAGCCAGTGCCTAGCCTGTGCCTAGCCAGTGTCTAGCCTTTGTCTAGCCATTGTCTAGCCTGTGCCCAGCCAGTGTCTAGCCTGTGCCCAGCCAGTGTCTAGCCTGTGTCTCGCCTGTGCCTAGCCTGTGACTAGCCTGTGCCTAGCCTGTGCCTAGCCTGTGCCTAGCCTGTGCCTAGCCTGTGCCTAGCCTGTGTCTAGCCTGTGTCCTAGCCTGTGCTAGCCTGTGTCTTGCCCGTGTCTAGCCTGTGTCTAGCCTGTGTCTAGCCTGTGTCTAGCCTGTGTCTTGCCTGTGTCTAGCCTGTGTCTAGCCTGTGTCTAGCCTGTGTCTAGCCTGTGTCTAGCCTGTGTCTAGCCTGTGTCTAGCCTGTGTCTAGCCTGTGTCTAGCCTGTGTCTAGCCTGTGTCTAGCCTGTGTCTAGCCTGTGTCTAGCCTGTGTCTAGCCTGTGTCTAGCCTGTGTCTAGCTTGTGTCTAACCTGTGCCTTGCCTGAGACTGGCATGTGGATAGCGTGTGCCTAGCCAGTGTTTAGCCAGTTCCTAGCCTTTGGCTAACCAGTGTCTTTGTCTAGCCTGTGCATAGCCAGAGTCTAGCCAGTGCCAAGCCAGTGTCTAGCCTTTGTCTACCCTGTGCATAGCTAGAGTCTAGCCTGTACCTAGCCAGTGCCTAGACTGTACCTAGCCAGTGCCTAGCCTGTACCTAGCCAGTGCCTAGCCTGTACCTAGCCAGTGTCTAGCCTGTGCCTAGCCATTGTCTAGCCAGTGTCTAGCCTGTGTCTAGCCTGTGCCTAGCCTGTGCCTAGCCTGTGCCTAGCCTGTGCCTAGCCTGTGCCTAGCCTGTGCCTAGCCTGTGTCTCGCCTGTGTCTAGCCTGTGTATAGCCTGTGTCTAGCCTGTGTCTAGCCTGTGTCTAGCCTGTGTCTAGCCTGTGTCTAGCCTGTGTCTAGCCTGTGTCTAGCCTTTGTCTAGCCTGTGTCTAGCCTGTGCATAGCCTGTGCCTTCCCTGTGACTTGCATGTGCATAGTCTGTGCCTAACCAGCGTCTAGCCTGTGTCAAGCCTGTGCCTTGCCTGAGACTGGCATGTGCATAGCGTGTTCCGAGCCAGTGCCTAGCCAGTGCCTAGCCTGTGCCTACTAAGTGTCTAGCCTTTGTCTAGCCATTGTCTAGCCTGTGCCCAGCCAGTGTCTAGCCTGTGCCCAGCCAGTGTCTAGCCTGTGTCTCGCCTGTGCCTAGCCTGTACCTAGCCTGTGCCTAGCCTGTGCCTAGCCTGTGCCTAGCCTGTGACTAGCCTGTGACTAGCCTGTGCCTAGCCTGTGCCTTGCCTGTACCTAGCCTGTGCCTAGCCTGTGCCTTGCCTGTGCCTAGCCTGTGTCTAGCCTGTGTCTAGCCTGTGTCTAGCCTGTGTCTAGCCTGTCTCTTGCCTGTGTCTAGCCTGTGTCTAGCCTGTGTCTAGCCTGTGTCTAGCCTGTGTCTAGCCTGTGTCTAGCCTGTGTCTAGCCTGTGTCTAGCCTGTGTCTAGCCTGTGTCTAGCCTGTGTCTAGCCTGTGTCTAGCCTGTGTCTAGCCTGTGTCTAGCCTGTGTCTAGCCTGTGTCTAGCCTGTGTCTAGCCTGTGTCTAGCTTGTGTCTAACCTGTGCCTTGCCTGAGACTGGCATGTGGATAGCGTGTGCCTAGCCAGTGTTTAGCCAGTTCCTAGCCTGTGGCTAACCAGTGTCTAGCCTTTGTCTAGCCTGTGCATAGCCAGAGTCTAGCCAGTGCCTAGCCAGTGTCTAGCCTTTGTCTACCCTGTGCATAGCTAGAGTCTAGCCTGTACCTAGCCAGTGCCTAGACTGTACCTAGCCAGTGTCTAGCCTGTGCCTAGCCATTGTCTAGCCAGTGTCTAGCCAGTGTCTAGCCTGTGTCTAGCCTGTGCCTAGCCTGTGCCTAGCCTGTGCCTAGCCTGTGCCTAGCCTGTGCCTAGCCTGTGCCTAGCCTGTGCTTAGCTTGTGGCTAGCCTGTGTCTAGCCTGTGTCTAGCCTGTGTCTAGCCTGTGTCTAGCCTGTGTCTAGCTTGTGGCTAGCCTGTGTCTAGCCTGTGTCTAGCCTGTGTCTAGCCTGTGTCTTGTCTGTGTCTAGCCTGTGTCTAGCCTGTGTCTAGCCTGTGTCTAGCCTGTGTCTAGCCTGTGTCTAGCCTGTGTCTAGCCTGTGTCTAGCCTGTGTCTAGCCTGTGTCTAGCCTGTGTCTAGCCTTTGTCTAGCCATTGTCTAGCATGTGCCCAGCCAGTGTCTAGCATGTGTCTAGCCTGTGCCTAGCCTGTGCCCAGCATGTGTCTAGCATGTGCCTAGCCTGTGCCTAGCCTGTGCCTAGCCTGTGCCTAGCCTGTGCCTAGCCTGTGCCTAGCCTGTGCCTAGCCTGTGCCTAGCCTGTGCCTAGCCTGTGCCTAGCCTGTGCCTAGCCTGTGCCTAGCCTGTGTCTAGCCTGTGTCTAGCCTGTGTCTAGCCTGTGTCAAGCCTGTGTCTAGCCTGTGTCTAGCCTGTGTCTAGCCTGTGTCTAGCCTGTGTCTAGCCTGTGTCTAGCCTGTGTGTAGCCAGTGCCTAGCCTGTACCTAGCCAGTGCCTAGCCTGTACTTAGCCAGTGCCTAGCCTGTACCTAGCCAGTGCCTAGCCTGTACCTAGCCAGTGCTTAGCCAGTGTCTAGTCTGTGCCAAGCCAGTGTCTAGTCTGTGCCAAGCCAGTGTCTAGCCTGTGCCTAGCCAGTGTCTAGCCTGTGTATAGCCTGTGCCTTGCCTGTGACTGACATGTGCAAAGCCTGTGCCTAGCCAGTGTCTAGCCTGTGTCAAGCCTGTGCCTTGCCTGAGACTGGCATGTGCATAGCGTGTTCCGAGCCAGTGTCTAGCCAGCCTATGCCTAGCCAGTGTCTAGCCTTTGTCTAACCATTGTCTAGCCTTTGCCCAGCCAGTGTCTAGCCTGTGCCCAGCCAGTGTCTAGCCTGTGTCTAGCCTGTGCCTAGCCTGTGCCTAGCCTGTGCCTAGCCTGTGCCTAGCCTGTGCCTAGCCTGTGCCTAGCCTGTGCCTAGCCTGTGCCTAGCCTGTGCCTGCCTAGCCTGTGCCTGCCTAGCCTGTGCCTAGCCTGTGCCTAGCCTGTGCCTAGCCTGTGCCTAGCCTGCCTGCCCTGCCTAGCCTGTGCCTAGCCTGTGCCTAGCCTGTGCCTAGCCTGTGCCTAGCCTGTGCCTAGCCTGTGCCTAGCCTGTGCCTAGCCTGTGCCTAGCCTGTGCCTAGCCTGTGCCTAGCCTGTGCCTAGCCTCTGCCTAGCCTGTGCCTAGCCTGTGTCTAGCTTGTGTCTAGCCTGTGTCTAGCCTGTGTCTTGCCTGTGTCTAGCCTGTGTCTAGCCTGTGTCTGGCCTGTGTCTAACCTGTGTCTACCCTGTGTCTAGCCTGTGTCTAGCCTGTGTCTAGCCTGTGTCTAGCCTGTGTCTAGCCTGTGTCTAGCTTGTGTCTAACCTGTGTCTAGCCTGTGTCTAGCCTGTGCCTTGCCTTAGACTGGCATGTGGATAGCGTGTGCCTAGCCAGTGTTTAGCCAGTTCCTAGCCTGTGCCTAACCAGTGTCTAGCCTGTGCATAGCCAGAGTCTAGCCAGTGCCTAGCCAGTGTCTAGCCTTTGTCTACCCTGTGCATAGCTAGAGTCTAGCCTGTACCTAGCCAGTGCCTAGAATGTACCTAGCCAGAGCCTAGCCTGTACCTAGCCAGTGTCTGGCCTGTGCCTAGCCATTGTCTAGCCTGTGCCCAGCCAGTGTCCAGCCAGTGTCTAGCCTGTGTCTAGCCTGTGTCTAGCCTGTGCCTAGCCTGTGCCTAGCCTGTGCCTAGCCTGTGCCTAGCCTGTGCCTAGCCTGTGCTTAGCTTGTGGCTAGCCTGTGTCTAGCCTGTGTCTAGCCTGTGTCTAGCCTGTGTCTAGCCTGTGTCCAGCCTGTGTCTAGCCTGTGTCTAGCTTGTGGCTAGCCTGTGTCTAGCCTGTGTCTAGCCTGTGTCTAGCCTGTGTCTAGCCTGAGTCTAGCTTGTGGCTAGCCTGTGTCTAGCCTGTGTCTAGTCTGTGTCTAGCCTGTATCTAGCCTGTGTCTAGCCTGTGTCTAGCCTGTGTCTAGCCTGTATCTAGCCTGTGTCTAGCCTGTGTCTAGCCTGTGCCCAGCCAGTGCCCAGCCAGTGCCTAGTCTGTGTCTAGGCTGTGTCTAGCCTGTGTCTAGCCTGTGCATAGCCTGTGCCTTGCCTGTGACTGGCATGTGCATAGTCTATGCCTAACCAGCGTCTAGCCTGTGTCAAGCCTGTGTCAAGCCTGTGCCTTGCCAGTGTCTAGCCTTTGTCTAGCCATTGTCTAGCCTGTGCCCAGCCAGTGTCTTGCATGTGTGTAGCCTGTGCCTTGCCTGTGCCTAGCCTGTGCCCAGCCAGTGTCTAGCATGTGTCTAGCATGTGACTAGCCTGTGCCTAGCCTGTGCCTAGCCTGTGCCTAGCCTGTGTCTAGCCTGTGTCTAGCCTGTGTCTAGCCTGTGTCTCGCCTGTGTCTAGCCTGTGTCTAGCCTGTGTCTAGCCTGTGTCTAGCCTGTGCCTAGCCAGTGTCTAGCCTTTGTCTAGCCATTGTCTAGCCTGTGCCCATCCAGTGTCTTGCATGTGTGTAGCCTGTGCCTAGCCTGTGCCCAGCCAGTGTCTAGCATGTGTCTAGCATGTGACTTGCCTGTGCCTAGCCTGTGCCTAGCCTGTGCCTAGCCTGTGCCTAGCCTGTGTCTAGCCTGTGTCTAGCCTGTGTCTAGCCTGTGTCTAGCCTGTCTCTAGCCAGTGCCTAGCCTGTGCCTAGCCAGTGTCTAGCCTTTGTCTAGCTTGTGCATAGCTGGAGTCTAGCTAGTGCCTAGCCAGTGTCTAGCCTTTGTCTACCCTGTGCATAGCTAGAGTCTAGCCTGTACCTAGCCAGTGCCTAGCCTGTACCTAGCCAGTGCCTAGACTGTACCTAGCCAGTGCCTAGCCTGTACCCAGCCAGTGTCTAGCCTCTGTCTAGCCAGTGTGTAGCCTCTGTCTAGCCTGTGCCTAGCCTGTGCCTAGCCTGTGCCTAGCCTGTGCCTAGCCTGTGCCTAGCCTGTGCCTAGCCAGTGCCTAGCCTGTGCCTAGCCTGTGCCTAGCTTGTGGCTAGCCTGTGGCTAGCCTGTGCCCAACCTGTGTCTAGCCTGTGTCTAGCATGTGTCTAGCCTGTGTCTAGCCTGTGTCTAGCCTGTGTCTAGCCTGTGTCTAGCCTGTGTCTAGCCTGTGTCTAGCCTGTTTCTAGCCTGTGTCTAGCCTGTGTCTAGCCTGTACCTAGCCAGTGTCTAGCCTGTGCCTAGCCATTGTCTAGCCTGTGCCCAGCCAGTGTCTCGCCTGTTTCTAGCCTGTGTCTAGCCTGTGCCCAGCCAGTGTCTCGCCTGTTTCTAGCCTGTGCCTAGCCTGTGCCTAGCCTGTGCCTAGCCTGTGCCTAGCCTGTGCCTAGCCTGTGCCTAGCCTGTGCCTAGCCTGTGCCTAGCCTGTGCCTAGCCTGTGCCTAGCCTGTGCCTGGCCTGTGCCTAGCCTAGCCTGTGCCTGCTGCCTAGCCTGTGCCTAGCCTGTGCCTAGCCTGTGCCTAGCCTGTGCCTAGCCTGTGCCTAGCCTGTGCCTAGCCTGTGCCTAGCCTGTGCCTAGCCAGTGTCTAGCCTTTGTCTAGCTTGTGCATAGCTGGAGTCTAGCCAGTGCCTAGCCAGTGTCTAGCCTTTGTTTACCCTGTGCATAGCTAGAGTCTAGCCTGTACCTAGCCAGTGCATAGCCTGTACCTAGCCAGTGCCTAGACTGTACCTAGCCAGTGCCTAGCCTGTACCTAGCCAGTGTCTAGCCTGTGCCTAGCCTGTGCCTAGCCTGTGCCTAGCCTGTGCCTAGCCTGTGCCTAGCCTGTGCCTAGCCTGTGCCTAGCCTGTGCCTAGCCTGTGCCTAGCCTGTGCCTAGCCTGTGCCTAGCCTGTGCCTAGCCTGTGCCTAGCCTGTGCCTAGCCTGTGCCTAGCCTGTGCCTAGCCAGTGTCTAGCCTTTGTCTAGCTTGTGCATAGCTGGAGTCTAGCCAGTGCCTAGCCAGTGTCTAGCCTTTGTTTACCCTGTGCATAGCTAGAGTCTAGCCTGTACCTAGCCAGTGCATAGCCTGTACCTAGCCAGTGCCTAGACTGTACCTAGCCAGTGCCTAGCCTGTACCTAGCCAGTGTCTAGCTTGTGCCTAGCCATTGTCTTGCCTGTGCCCAGCCAGTGTTTAGCCTGTGTCTAGCCTGTGTCTAGCCTGTGTCTAACCTGTGTCTAGCCTGTGCCTAGCCTGTGCCTAGCCTGTGCCTAGCCTGTGCCTAGCCTGTGCCTAGCCTGTGCCTAGCCTGTGCCTAGCCTGTGCCTAGCCTGTGCCTAGCCTGTGCCTAGCCTGCCTGCCTAGCCTGTGCCTAGCCTGTGCCTAGCCTGTGCCTAGCCTAGCCTGTGCCTAGCCTGTGCCTAGCCTGTGCCTAGCCTGTGCCTAGCCTGTGCCTAGCTTGTGGCTAGCCTGTGCCCAACCTGTGTCTAGCATGTGTCTAGCCTGTGTCTAGCCTGTTTCTAGCCTGTGTCTAGCCTGTGTCTTGCCTGCGTCTAGCCTGTGTCTAGCCTGTGTCTAGCCTGGGTCTAGCCTGTGTCTAGCCTGTGTCTAGCCTGTGTCTAGCCTGTGTCTATCCTGTGTCTAGCCTGTGTCTAGCCTATATCTAGCATGTGTCTAGCCTGTGTCTAGCCTGTGTCTAGCCTGTGTCTAGCCTGTGTCTAGCCTGTGTCTAGCCTGTGTCTTGCCTGTGTCTTGCCTGTGTCTAGCCTGCCTGTGTCTAGCCTGTGTCTAGCCTGTGTCTAGCCTGTGCCTAGCCAGTGTCTAGCCTGTGCCTAGCCAGTGTCTAGCCTGTGCTTAGCCAGTGTCTAGCCTGTGCCTAGCCAGTGTCTAGCCAGTGTCTAGCCTGTGCCTAGCCAGTGTCTAGCCTGTGCCTAGCCAGTGTCTAGCCTGTGCCTAGCCTGTGCCTAGCCATTGTCTAGCCTGTGCCCAGCCAGTGTCTAGCCTGTGTCTAGCCTGTGTCTAGCCTGTGTCTAGCCTGTGTCTAGCCTATGTCTAGCATGTGTCTAGCCTGTGTCTAGCCTGTGTCTAGCCTGTGCCTAGCCATTGTCTAGCCTGTGCCTAGCCATTGTCTAGCCTGTGCCCAGCCAGTGTCTAGCCTGTGTCTAGCCTGTGTCTAGCCTATGTCTAGCATGTGTCTAGCCTGTGTCTAGCCTGTGTCTAGCCTGTGTCTAGCCTGTGTCTAGCCTGTGTCTAGCCTGTGTCTAGCCTGTGTCTAGCCTGTGTCTAGCCTGTGTCTAGCCTGTTTCTAGCCTGTGTCTAGCCTGTGTCTAGCCTGTACCTAGCCAGTGTCTAGCCTGTGCCTAGCCATTGTCTAGCCTGTGCCCAGCCAGTGTCTCGCCTGTTTCTAGCCTGTGCCTAGCCTGTGCCTAGCCTGTGCCTAGCCAGTGTCTAGCCTGTGCCTAGCCTGTGCCTAGCCTGTGCCTAGCCTGTGCCTAGCCTGTGCCTAGCCTGTGCCTAGCCTGTGCCTAGCCTGTGCCTAGCCTGTGCCTAGCCTGTGCCTAGCCTGTGCCTAGCCTGTGCCTAGCCTGTGCCTAGCCTGTGTCTAGCCTGTGTCTAGCCTGTGTCTAGCCTGTGTCTAGCCTGTGTCTAGCCTGTGTCTAGCCTGTGCCTAGCCTGTGTCTAGCCTGTGCCTAGCCAGTGTCTAGCCTGTGCCTAGCCAGTCTCTAGCCTGTGCCTAGCGAGTGTCTAGCCTGTGCCTAGCCAGTGTCTAGCCTGTGCCTAGCCAGTGTCTAGCCAGTGTCTAGCCTGTGCCTAGCCAGTGTCTAGCCTGTGCCTAGCCAGTGTCTAGCCTGTGCCTAGCCTGTGCCTAGCCATTGTCTAGCCTGTGCCCAGCCAGTGTCTAGCCTGTGTCTAGCCTGTGTCTAGCCTGTGTCTAGCCTGTGTCTAGCCTGTGTCTAGCCTGTGTCTAGCCTGTGCCTAGCCTGTGCCTAGCCTGTGCCTAGCCTGTGCCTAGCCTGTGCCTAGCCTGTGCCTAGCCTGTGCCTAGCCTGTGCCTAGCCTGTGCCTAGCCTGTGCCTAGCCTGTGCCTAGCCTGTGCCTAGCCTGTGCCTCGCCTGTGCCTAGCCTGTGCCTAGCCTGTGCCTAGCCAGTGTCTAGCCTGTGCCTAGCCAGTCTCTAGCCTGTGCCTAGCCAGTGTCTAGCCTGTGCCTAGCGAGTGTCTAGCCTGTGCCTAGCCAGTGTCTAGCCTGTGCCTAGCCAGTGTCTAGCTAGTGTCTAGCCTGTGCCCAGCCAGTGTCTCGCCTGTTTCTAGCCTGTGTCTAGCCTGTGCCCAGCCAGTGTCTCGCCTGTTTCTAGCCTGTGCCTAGCCTGTGCCTAGCCTGTGCCTAGCCTGTGCCTAGCCTGTGCCTAGCCTGTGCCTAGCCTGTGCCTAGCCTGTGCCTAGCCTGTGCCTAGCCTGTACCTAGCCAGTGCATAGCCTGTACCTAGCCTGTGCCTAGCCTGTGCCTAGCCTGTGCCTAGCCTGTGCCTAGCCTGTGCCTAGCCTGTGCTTAGCCTGTGCCTAGCCTGTGCCTAGCCTGTGCCTAGCCTGTGCCTAGCCTGTGCCTAGCCTGTGCCTAGCCTGTGCCTAGCCTGTGCCTAGCCAGTGTCTAGCCTTTGTCTAGCTTGTGCATAGCTGGAGTCTAGCCAGTGCCTAGCCAGTGTCTAGCCTTTGTTTACCCTGTGCATAGCTAGAGTCTAGCCTGTACCTAGCCAGTGCATAGCCTGTACCTAGCCAGTGCCTAGACTGTACCTAGCCAGTGCCTAGCCTGTACCTAGCCAGTGTCTAGCCTGTGCCTAGCCTGTGCCTAGCCTGTGCCTAGCCTGTGCCTAGCCTGTGCCTAGCCTGTGCCTAGCCTGTGCCTAGCCTGTGCCTAGCCTGTGCCTAGCCTGTGCCTAGCCTGTGCCTAGCCTGTGCCTAGCCTGTGCCTAGCCTGTGCCTAGCCTGTGCCTAGCCTGTGCCTAGCCTGTGCCTAGCCAGTGTCTAGCCTTTGTCTAGCTTGTGCATAGCTGGAGTCTAGCCAGTGCCTAGCCATTGTCTAGCCTTTGTTTACCCTGTGCATAGCTAGAGTCTAGCCTGTACCTAGCCAGTGCATAGCCTGTACCTAGCCAGTGCCTAGGCTGTACCTAGCCAGTGCCTAGCCTGTACCTAGCCAGTGTCTAGCTTGTGCCTAGCCATTGTCTTGCCTGTGCCCAGCCAGTGTCTAGCCTGTGTCTAGCCTGTGTCTAGCCTGTGTCTAACCTGTGTCTAGCCTGTGCCTAGCCTGTGCCTAGCCTGTGCCTAGCCTGTGCCTAGCCTGTGCCTAGCCTGTGCCTAGCCTGTGCCTAGCCTGTGCCTAGCCTGTGCCTAGCCTGTGCCTAGCCTGTGCCTAGCCTGTGCCTAGCCTGTGCCTAGCCTGTGCCTAGCCTGTGCCTAGCCTGTGCCTAGCCTGTGCCTAGCTTGTGGCTAGCCTGTGCCCAACCTGTCTCTAGCATGTGTCTAGCCTGTGTCTAGCCTGTTTCTAGCCTGTGTCTAGCCTGTGTCTTGCCTGCGTCTAGCCTGTGTCTAGCCTGTGTCTAGCCTGGGTCTAGCCTGTGTCTAGCCTGTGTCTAGCCTGTGTCTAGCCTGTGTCTAGCCTGTGTCTATCCTGTGTCTAGCCTGTGTCTAGCCTATATCTAGCATGTGTCTAGCCTGTGTCTAGCCTGTGTCTAGCCTGTGTCTAGCCTGTGTCTAGCCTGTGTCTAGCCTGTGTCTAGCCTGTGTCTAGCCTGTGTCTTGCCTGTGTCTTGCCTGTGTCTAGCCTGTGTCTAGCCTGTGTCTAGCCTGTGTCTAGCCTGTGCCTAGCCAGTGTCTAGCCTGTGCCTAGCCAGTGTCTAGCCTGTGCCTAGCCAGTGTCTAGCCTGTGCCTAGCCAGTGTCTAGCCTGTGCCTAGCCAGTGTCTAGCCAGTGTCTAGCCTGTGCCTAGCCAGTGTCTAGCCTGTGCCTAGCCAGTGTCTAGCCTGTGCCTAGCCTGTGCCTAGCCATTGTCTAGCCTGTGCCCAGCCAGTGTCTAGCCTGTGTCTAGCCTGTGTCTAGCCTGTGTCTAGCCTGTGTTTAGCCTGTGTCTAGCCTATGTCTAGCATGTGTCTAGCCTGTGTCTAGCCTGTGTCTAGCCTGTGTCTAGCCTGTGCCTAGCCATTGTCTAGCCAGTGTCTAGCCAGTGTCTAGCCTGTGTCTAGCCTGTGTCTAGCCTGTGTCTAGCCTGTGTCTAGCCTATGTCTAGCATGTGTCTAGCCTGTGTCTAGCCTGTGTCTAGCCTGTGTCTAGCCTGTGTCTAGCCTGTGTCTAGCCTGTGTCTAGCCTGTGTCTAGCCTGTGTCTAGCCTGTTTCTAGCCTGTGTCTAGCCTGTGTCTAGCCTGTACCTAGCCAGTGTCTAGCCTGTGCCTAGCCATTGTCTAGCCTGTGCCCAGCCAGTGTCTCGCCTGTTTCTAGCCTGTGCCTAGCCTGTGCCCAGCCAGTGTCTCGCATGTTTCTAGCCTGTGCCTAGCCTGTGCCTAGCCTGTGCCTGTGCCTAGCCTGTGCCTAGCCTGTGCCTAGCCTGTGCCTAGCCTGTGCCTAGCCTGTGCCTAGCCTGTGCCTAGCCTGTGCCTAGCCTGTGCCTAGCCAGTGTCTAGCCTTT
The DNA here is from genome assembly GCA_018904595.1 of Zaprionus indianus. NCBI lineage: Eukaryota > Metazoa > Arthropoda > Insecta > Diptera > Drosophilidae > Zaprionus > Zaprionus indianus. Next base: position 288,621 of record JAEIHA010000995.1, on the reverse strand, counting down.
GTCTAGCTTGTGCATAGCTGGAGTCTAGCCAGTGCCTAGCCAGTGTCTAGCCTTTGTTTACCCTGTGCATAGCTAGAGTCTAGCCTGTACCTAGCCAGTGCATAGCCTGTACCTAGCCAGTGCCTAGGACTGTACCTAGCCAGTGCCTAGCCTGTACCTAGCCAGTGTCTAGCCTGTGCCTAGCCTGTGCCTAGCCTGTGCCTAGCCTGTGCCTGTGCCTAGCCTGTGCCTAGCCTGTGCCTAGCCTGTGCCTAGCCTGTGCCTAGCCTGTGCCTAGCCTGTGCCTAGCCTGTGCCTAGCCAGTGTCTAGCCTTTGTCTAGCTTGTGCATAGCTGGAGTCTAGCCAGTGCCTAGCCAGTGTCTAGCCTTTGTTTACCCTGTGCATAGCTAGAGTCTAGCCTGTACCTAGCCAGTGCATAGCCTGTACCTAGCCAGTGCCTAGACTGTACCTAGCCCGTGCCTAGCCTGTACCTAGCCAGTGTCTAGCTTGTGCCTAGCCATTGTCTTGCCTGTGCCCAGCCAGTGTCTAGCCTGTGTCTAGCCTGTGTCTAGCCTGTGTCTAACCTGTGTCTAGCCTGTGCCTAGCCTGTGCCTAGCCTGTGCCTAGCCTGTGCCTAGCCTGTGCCTAGCCTGTGCCTAGCCTGTGCCTAGCCTGTGCCTAGCCTGTGCCTAGCCTGTGCCTAGCCTGTGCCAAGCCTGTGCCTAGCCTGTGCCTAGCCTGTTCCTAGCCTGTGCCTAGCCTGTGCCTAGCCTGTGCCTAGCCTGTGCCTAGCTTGTGGCTAGCCTGTGCCCAACCTGTGTCTAGCATGTGTCTAGCCTGTGTCTAGCCTGTTTCTAGCCTGTGTCTAGCCTGTGTCTTGCCTGCGTCTAGCCTGTGTCTAGCCTGTGTCTAGCCTGTGTCTAGCCTGTGTCTAGCCTGTGTCTAGCCTGTGTCTAGCCTGTGTCTAGCCTGTGTCTAGCCTGTGTCTAGCCTGTGTCTAGCCTATATCTAGCATGTGTCTAGCCTGTGTCTAGCCTATATCTAGCATGTGTCTAGCCTGTGTCTAGCCTGTGTCTAGCCTGTGTCTAGCCTGTGTCTAGCCTGTGTCTAGCCTGTGTCTTGCCTGTGTCTAGCCTGTGTCTAGCCTGTGCCTAGCCTGTGTCTAGCCTGTGTCTAGCCTGTGCCTAGCCAGTGTCTAGCCTGTGCCTGCCTAGCCAGTGTCTAGCCTGTGCCTAGCCAGTGTCTAGCCTGTGCCTAGCCAGTGTCTAGCCAGTGTCTAGCCTGTGCCTAGCCAGTGTCTAGCCTGTGCCTAGCCAGTGTCTAGCCTGTGCCTAGCCTGTGCCTAGCCATTGTCTAGCCTGTGCCCAGCCAGTGTCTAGCCTGTGTCTAGCCTGTGTCTAGCCTGTGTCTAGCCTGTGTCTAGCCTATGTCTAGCATGTGTCTAGCCTGTGTCTAGCCTGTGTCTAGCCTGTGTCTAGCCTGTGCCTAGCCATTGTCTAGCCAGTGTGTCTAGCCAGTGTCTAGCCTGTGTCTAGCCTGTGTCTAGCCTGTGTCTAGCCTGTGTCTAGCCTATGTCTAGCATGTGTCTAGCCTGTGTCTAGCCTGTGTCTAGCCTGTGTCTAGCCTGTTTCTAGCCTGTGTCTAGCCTGTACCTAGCCAGTGTCTAGCCTGTGCCTAGCCATTGTCTAGCCTGTGCCCAGCCAGTGTCTCGCCTGTTTCTAGCCTGTGCCTAGCCTGTGCCCAGCCAGTGTCTCGCATGTTTCTAGCCTGTGCCTAGCCTGTGCCTAGCCTGTGCCTAGCCTGTGCCTAGCCTGTGCCTAGCCTGTGCCTAGCCTGTGCCTGCTAGCCTGTGCCTAGCCTGTGCCTAGCCTGTGCCTAGCCTGTGCCTAGCCTGTGTGCCTAGCCTGTGCCTAGCCTGTGCCTAGCCTGTGCCTAGCCTGTGCCTAGCCTGTGTCTAGCCTGTGTCTAGCCTGTGTCTGACCTGTGTCTAGCCTGTGTCTAGCCTGTGTCTAGCCTGTGTCTAGCCTGTGTCTAGCCTGTGTCTAGCCTGTGCCTAGCCAGTGTCTAGCCTGTGCCTAGCCAGTGTCTAGCCTGTGCCTAGCCAGTGTCTAGCCTGTGCCTAGCCAGTGTCTAGCCAGTGTCTAGCCTGTGCCTAGCCAGTGTCTAGCCTGTGCCTAGCCAGTGTCTAGCCTGTGCCTAGCCTGTGCCTAGCCATTGTCTAGCCTGTGCCCAGCCAGTGTCTAGCCTGTGTCTAGCCTGTGTCTCAGCCTGTGTCTGGCCTGTGTCTAGCCTGTGTCTAGCCTGTGTCTAGCCTGTGTCTAGCCTGTGTCTAGCCTGTGTCTAGCCTGTGTCTAGCCTGTGTCTAGCCTGTGTCTAGCCTGTGTCTAGCCTGTGTCTAGCCTGTGTCTAGCCTGTGTCTAGCCTGTGTCTAGCCTGTGCCTAGCCTGTGCCTAGCCTGTGCCTAGCCTGTGCCTAGCCTAGTCCTAGCCTGTGCCTAGCCTGTGCCTAGCCTGTGCCTAGCCTGTGCCTAGCCTGTGCCTAGCCTGTGCCTAGCCTGTGCCTAGCCTGTGCCTAGCCTGTGCCTAGCCTGTGCCTCAGCCTGTGCCTAGCCTGTGCCTAGCCTGTGCCTAGCCTGTGCCTAGCCTGTGCCTAGCCTGTGCCTAGCCTAGCCTGTGCCTAGCCTGTGCCTAGCCTGTGCCTAGCCTGTGCCTAGCCTGTGCCTAGCCTGTGTCTAGCCTGTGCCTAGCTTGTGGCTAGCCTGTGCCCAACCTGTGTCTAGCCTGTGTCTAGCCTGTGTCTAGCCTGTGTCTAGCCTGTGTCTAGCCTGTGTCTAGCCTGAGTCTAGCCTGTGTCTGGCCTGTGTCTCGACTGTGTCTATCCTGTGTTTAGCCTGTGTCTAGCCTGTGCCTAGCCAGTGTCTAGCCTGTTCCTAGCCAGTGTCTAGCCTGTTCCTAGCCAGTGTCTAGCCTGTGCCTAGCCAGTGTCTAGCCAGTGCCTAGCCAGTGTCTAGCCAGTGTCTAGCCAGTGCCTAGCCAGTGTCTAGCCAGTGCCTAGCCAGTGTCTAGCCTGTTCCTAGCCAGTGTCTAGCCTGTTCCTAGCCAGTGTCTAGCCTGTGCCTAGCCAGTGTCTAGCCAGTGCCTAGCCAGTGTCTAGCCAGTGTCTAGCCAGTGCCTAGCCAGTGTCTAGCCTGTGCCTAGCCAGTGTCTAGTCTGTGCCAAGCCAGTGTCTAGCCTGTGCCTAGCCAGTGTCTAGCCTGTGTATAGCCTGTGCCTTGCCTGTGACTGGAATGTGCATAGCCTGTGCCTAGCCAGTGTTTAGCCTGTGTCAAGCCTGTGCCTTGCCTGAGACTGGCATGTGCATAGCGTGTTCCGAGCCAATGTCTAGCCAGTGCCTAGCCTGTGCCTAGCCAGTGTCTAGCCTTTGTCTAGCCATTGTCTAGCCTGTGCCCATCCAGTGTCTAGCCTGTGCCCAGCCAGTGTCTAGCCTGTGTCTAGCCTGTGCCTAGCCTGTACCTAGCCTGTGCCTAGCCTGTGCCTAGCCTGTGCCTAGCCTGTGCCTAGCCTGTGCCTAGCCTCTGCCTAGCCTGTGCCTAGCCTGAGTCTAGCCTGTGTCTTGCCTGTGTCTAGCCTGTGTCTAGCCTGTGTCTGGCCTGTGTCTGGCCTGTGTCTAGCCTGTGTCTAACCTGTGTCTAACCTGTGTCTAGCCTGTGTCTAGCCTGTGTCTAGCCTGTGTCTAGCCTGTGTCTAGCCTGTGTCTAGCTTGTGTCTAACCTGTGTCTAGCCTGTGTCTAGCCTGTGTCTAGCCTGTGCCTTGCCTGAGATTGGCATGTGGATAGCGTGTGCCTAGCCAGTGTTTAGCCAGTTCCTAGCCTGTGCCTAACCAGTGTCTAGCCTTTGTCTAGCCTGTGCATAGCCAGAGTCTAGCCAGTGCCTAGCCAGTGTCTAGCCTTTGTCTACCCTGTGCATAGCTAGAGTCTAGCCTGTGCCTAGCCAGTGCCTAGACTGTACCTAGCCAGTGCCTAGACTGTACCTAGCCAGAGCCTAGCCTGTACCTAGCCAGTTTCTGGCCTGTGCCTAGCCATTGTCTAGCCTGTGCCCAGCCAGTGTCTAGCCAGTGTCTAGCCTGTGTCTAGCCTGTGCCTAGCCTGTGCCTAGCCTGTGCCTAGCCTGTGTCTAGCCTGTGTCTAGCCTGTGTCTAGCCTGTGTCTAGCCCCCGACTTGCCTGTGTCTAGCCTGTGTCTAGCCTGTGCCTAGCCTGTGTCTAGCCTGTGCCTAGCCTGTGCCTAGCCTGTGCCTAGCCTGTGCCTAGCCTGTGCCTAGCCTGTGCCTAGCCTGTGCCTAGCCTGTGCCTAGCCTGTGCCTAGCCTGTGCCTGGCCTGTGCCTAGCCTGTGCCTAGCCTGTGCCTAGCCTGTGCCTAGCCTGTGCCTAGCCTGTGCCTAGCCTGTGCCTAGCCTGTGCCTAGCCTGTGCCTAGCCTGTGCCTAGCCTGTGCCTAGCCTGTGCCTAGCCTGTGCCTAGCCTGTGCCTGGCCTGTGCCTAGCCTGTGCCTAGCCTGTGCCTAGCCTGTGCCTAGCCTGTGCCTAGCCTGTGCCTAGCCTGTGCCTAGCCTGTGCCTAGCCTGTGCCTAGCCTGTGTCTAGCCTGTGCCTAGCTTGTGGCTAGCCTGTGCCCAACCTGTGTCTAGCCTGTGTCTAGCCTGTTTCTAGCCTGTGTCTAGCCTGTGCCTTGCCTGCGTCTAGCCTGTGTCTAGTCTGTGTCTAGCTTGTGTCTAGCCTGTGTCTAGCCTGTGTCTAGCCTGTGTCTAGCCTGTGTCTAGCCTGAGTCTAGCCTGTGTCTGGCCTGTGTCTCGCCTGTGTCTATCCTGTGTCTAGCCTGTGTCTAGCCTGTGCCTAGCCAGTGTCTAGCCTGTTCCTACCCAGTGTCTAGCCTGTTCCTAGCCAGTGTCTAGCCTGTTCCTAGCCAGTGTCTAGCCTGTGCCTAGCCAGTGTCTAGCCAGTGCCTAGCCAGTGTCTAGCCAGTGTCTAGTCAGTGCCTAGCCAGTGTCTAGCCTGTGCCTAGCCAGTGTCTAGCCTGTGTCTATCCTGTGTCTAGCCAGTGCCTAGCCAGTGTCTAGCCAGTGCCTAGCCAGTGTCTAGCCTGTTCCTAGCCAGTGTCTAGCCTGTGCCTAGCCAGTGTCTAGTCTGTGCCAAGCCAGTGTCTAGCCTGTGCCTAGCCAGTGTCTAGCCTGTGTATAGCCTGTGCCTGGCCTGTGACTGGAATGTGCATAGCCTGTGCCTAGCCAGTGTCTAGCCTGTGTCAAGCCTGTGCCTTGCCTGAGACTGGCATGTGCATAGCGTGTTCCGAGCCAATGTCTAGCCAGTGCCTAGCCTGTGCCTAGCCAGTGTCTAGCCTTTGTCTAGCCATGGTCTAGCCTGCGCCCATCCAGTGTCTAGCCTGTGCCCAGCCAGTGTCTAGCCTGTGTCTAGCCTGTGCCTAGCCTGTACCTAGCCTGTGCCTAGCCTGTGTCTAGCCTGTGTCTAGCCTGTGTCTAGCCTGAGTCTAGCCTGTGTCTGGCCTGTGTCTCGCCTGTGTCTATCCTGTGTTTAGCCTGTGTCTAGCCTGTGCCTAGCCAGTGTCTAGCCTGTTCCTAGCCAGTGTCTAGCCTGTGCCTAGCCAGTGTCTAGCCAGTGCCTAGCCAGTGTCTAGCCAGTGTCTAGCCAGTGCCTAGCCAGTGTCTAGCCTGTGCCTAGCCAGTGTCTAGCCTGTGTCTATCCTGTGTCTAGCCAGTGCCTAGCCAGTGTCTAGCCAGTGCCTAGCCAGTGTCTAGCCTGTTCCTAGCCAGTGTCTAGCCTGTGCCTAGCCAGTGTCTAGCCAGTGCCTAGCCAGTGTCTAGCCAGTGTCTAGCCAGTGCCTAGCCAGTGTCTAGCCTGTGCCTAGCCAGTGTCTAGTCTGTGCCTAGCCAGTGTCTAGCCTGTGCCTAGCCAGTGTCTAGCCAGTGCCTAGCCTGTGCCTAGCCAGTGTCTAGCCTGTGTCAAGCCTGTGCCTTGCCTGAGACTGGCATGTGCATAGCGTGTTCCGAGCCAATGTCTAGCCAGTGCCTAGCCTGTGCCTAGCCAGTGTCTAGCCTTTGTCTAGCCATTGTCTAGCCTGTGCCCATCCAGTGTCTAGTCTGTGCCCAGCCAGTGTCTAGCCTGTGTCTAGCCTGTGCCTAGCCTGTACCTAGCCTGTGCCTAGCCTGTGCCTAGCCTGTGCCTAGCCTGTGCCTAGCCTGTGCCTAGCCTGTGCCTAGCCTCTGCCTAGCCTGTGCCTAGCCTGAGTCTAGCCTGTGTCTAGCCCGTGTCTTGCCTGTGTCTAGCCTGTGTCTAGCCTGTGTCTGGCCTGTGTCTGGCCTGTGTCTAGCCTGTGTCTAACCTGTGTCTACCCTGTGTCTAGCCTGTGTCTAGCCTGTGTCTAGCCTGTGTCAAGCCTGTGTCTAGCTTGTGTCTAACCTGTGTCTAGCCTGTGTCTAGCCTGTGTCTAGCCTGTGCCTTGCCTGAGATTGGCATGTGGATAGCGTGTGCCTAGCCAGTGTTTAGCCAGTTCCTAGCCTGTGCCTAACCAGTGTCTAGCCTTTGTCTAGCCTGTGCATAGCCAGAGTCTAGCCAGTGCCTAGCCAGTGTCTAGCCTTTGTCTACCCTGTGCATAGCTAGAGTCTAGCCTGTGCCTAGCCAGTGCCTAGACTGTACCTAGCCAGTGCCTAGACTGTACCTAGCCAGAGCCTAGCCTGTACCTAGCCAGTGTCTGGCCTGTGCCTAGCCATTGTCTAGCCTGTGCCCAGCCAGTGTCTAGCCAGTGTCTAGCCTGTGTCTAGCCTGTGCCTAGCCTGTGCCTAGCCTGTGCCTAGCCTGTGTCTAGCCTGTGTCTAGCCTATGTCTAGCCTGTGTCTAGCCCCCGACTTGCCTGTGTCTAGCCTGTGCCTAGCCTGTGCCTAGCCTGTGCCTAGCCTGTGCCTAGCCTGTGCCTAGCCTGTGCCTAGCCTGTGCCTAGCCTGTGCCTAGCCTGTGCCTAGCCTGTGTCTAGCCTGTGCCTAGCTTGTGGCTAGCCTGTGCCCAACCTGTGTCTAGCCTGTGTCTAGCCTGTGCCTAGCCTGTGCCTAGCCTGTGCCTAGCCTGTGCCTAGCCTGTGCCTAGCCTGTGCCTAGCCTGTGCCTAGCCTGTGCCTAGCCTCTGCCTAGCCTGTGCCTAGCCTGAGTCTAGCCTGTGTCTAGCCTGTGTCTTGCCTGTGTCTAGCCTGTGTCTAGCCTGTGTCTGGCCTGTGTCTGGCCTGTGTCTAGCCTGTGTCTAGCCTGTGTCTAGCTTGTGTCTAACCTGTGTCTAGCCTGTGTCTAGCCTGTGCCTTGCCTGAGACTGGCATGTGGATAGCGTGCGCCTAGCCAGTGTTTAGCCAGTTCCTAGCCTGTGCCTAACCAGTGTCTAGCCTTTGTCCAGCCTCTGCATAGCCAGAGTCTAGCCAGTGCCTAGCAAGTGTCTAGCCTTTGTCTACCCTGTGCATAGCTAGAGTCTAGCCTGTACCTAGCCAGTGCCTAGACTGTACCTAGCCAGTGCCTAGACTGTACCTAGCCAGAGCCTAGCCTGTACCTAGCCAGTGTCTGGCCTGTGCCTAGCTATTGTCTAGCCTGTGCCCAGCCAGTGTCTAGCCAGTGTCTAGCCTGTGTCTAGCCTGTGTCTAGCCTGTGTCTAGCCTGTGTCTAGCCTGTGTCTAGCCTGTGTCTAGCCTGTGTCTAGCCTTTGTCTAGCCTGTGTCTAGCCTGTTTCTAGCCTGTGTCTAGCCTGTGTCTAGCCTGTACCTAGCCAGTGTCTAGCCTGTGCCTAGCCTGTGCCTAGCCATTGTCTAGCCTGTGCCCAGCCAGTGTCTCGCCTGTGCCCAGCCAGTGTCTCGCCTGTTTCTAGCCTGTGCCTAGCCTGTGCCTAGCCTGTGCCTAGCCGTTGTCTAGCCTGTGTCTAGCCTGTATCTAGCCTTTGTCTAGCCTGTGTATAGCCTCTGCCTTGCATGTGCCTTGCCTGTGACTGGCACGTGCATAGCCTGTGCCTAGCCAGCGTCTAGCCTGTGTCAAGCCTGTGCCTTGCCTGAGACTGGCATGTGCATAGCGTGTTCCGAGCCAGTGTCTAGCCAGTGCCTAGCCTGTGCCTAGCCAGTGTCTAGCCTTTGTCTAGCCATTGTCTAGCCTGTGCCCAGCCAGTGTCTAGCATGTGTCTAGCCTGTGCCTAGCCTGTGCCTAGCCTGTGCCCAGCCAGAGTCTAGCATGTGTCTATCCTGTGCCTAGCCTATGCCTAGCCTGTGCCTAGCCTGTGCCTAGCCTGTGTCTAGCCTGTGTCTAGCCTGTGTCTAGCCTGTGTCTAGCCTGTGTCTAGCCTGTGCCTAGCCTGTGCCTAGCCTGTGTCTAGCCTGTGTCTAGCCTGTGTCTGGCCTGTGTCTAGCCTGTGTCTCGCCTGTGTCTAGCCTGTGTCTAGCCTGTGTCTAGCCTGTGTCTAGCCTGTGTCTAGCCTGTGTCTAGCCTGTGTCTAGCCTGTGTCTAGCCTGTGTCTAGCCTGTGTCTAGCCTGTGTCTCGCCTGTGTCTAGCCTGTGTCTAGCCTGTGTCTAGCCTGTGTCTAGCCTTTGTCTAGCCTGTGTCTAGCCTGTTTCTAGCCTGTGTCTAGCCTGTGTCTAGCCTGTACCTAGCCAGTGTCTAGCCTGTGCCTAGCCTGTGCCCAGCCATTGTCTAGCCTGTGCCCAGCCAGTGTCTCGCCTGTGCCCAGCCAGTGTCTAGCCTGTGTCTAGCCTGTGTCTAGCCTGTGTCTAGCCTTTGTCTAGCCTGTGTCTAGCCTGTTTCTAGCCTGTGTCTAGCCTGTGTCTAGTCTGTGTCTAGCCTGTGTCTAGCCTGTGTCTAGCCTGTGTCTAGCCTGTGTCTAGCCTGTGTCTAGCCTGTGTCTAGCCTTTGTCTAGCCTGTGTCTATCCTTTGTCTAGCCTGTGTCTAGCCTGTTTCTAGCCTGTGTCTAGCCTGTGTCTAGCCTGTACCTAGCCAGTGTCTAGCCTGTGCCTAGCCTGTGCCCAGCCATTGTCTAGCCTGTGCCCAGCCAGTGTCTCGCCTGTGCCCAGCCAGTGTCTCGCCTGTTTCTAGCCTGTGCCTAGCCTGTGCCTAGCCTGTGCCTAGCCTTTTTCTAGCCTGTGTCTAGCCTGTGTCTAGCCTTTGTCTAGCCTGTGTATAGCCTGTGCCTTGCCTGTGCCTTGCCTGTGACTGGCATGTGCATAGCCTGTGCCTAGCCAGCGTCTAGCCTGTGTCAAGCCTGTGCCTTGCCTGAGACTGGCATGTGCATAGCGTGTTCCGAGCCAGTGTCTAGCCAGTGCCTAGCCTGTGCCTAGCCTGTGCCTAGCCAGTGTCTAGCCTTTGTCTAGCCATTGTCTAGCCTGTGCCCAACCTGTGTCTAGCCTGTGTCTAGCCTGTGCCTAGCCTGTACCTAGCCTGTGCCTAGCCTGTGCCTAGCCTGTGCCTAGCCTGTGCCTAGCCTGTGCCTAGCCTCTGCCTAGCCTGTGCCTAGCCTGAGTCTAGCCTGTGTCTAGCCTGTGTCTTGCCTGTGTCTAGCCTGTGTCTAGCCTGTGTCTGGCCTGTGTCTGGCCTGTGTCTAGCCCCCGCCTTGCCTGAGACGGGCATGTGTATAGCGTGTGCCTAGCCAGTGTCTAGCCAGTGCTTAGCCTGTGCCTAGCCAGTGTCTAGCCTTTGTCTAGCTTGTGCATAGCTGGAGTCTAGCCAGTGTCTAGCCTTTGTCTACCCTGTGCATAGCTAGAGTCTAGCCTGTACCTAGCCAGTGCCTAGCCTGTACCTAGCCAGTGCCTAGACTGTACCTAGCCAGTGCCTAGCCTGTACCTAGCCAGTGTCTAGCCTGTGCCTAGCCATTGTCAAGCCTGTGCCCAGCCAGTGTCTAGCCTGCGTCTAGCCTGTGTCTAACCTGTGTCTAGCCTGTGCCTAGCCTGTGCCTAGCCTGTGCCTAGCCTGTGCCTAGCCTGTGCCTAGCCTGTGCCTAGCCTGTGCCTAGCCTGTGCCTAGCCAGTGTCTAGCCTGTGCCTAGCCTGTGCCTAGCCTGTTGCAGCCTGTGCCTAGCCTGTAGCCTAGCCTGTGCCTAGCCTGTGCCTAGCCTGTGCCTAGCCTGTGCCTAGCCTGTGCCTAGCCTGTGCCTAGCCTGTGTCTAGCCTGTGTCTAGCCTGTGTCTAGCCCCCGACTTGCCTGTGCCTAGCCTGTGCCTAGCCTGTGCCCAGCCAGAGTCTAGCATGTGTCTATCCTGTGCCTAGCCTATGCCTAGCCTGTGCCTAGCCTGTGCCTAGCCTGTGTCTAGCCTGTGTCTAGCCTGTGTCTAGCCTGTGTCTAGCCTGTGTCTAGCCTGTGCCTAGCCTGTGCCTAGCCTGTGTCTAGCCTGTGTCTAGCCTGTGTCTAGCCTGTGTCTAGCCTGTGTCTAGCCTGTGTCTAGCCTTTGTCTAGCCTGTGTCTAGCCTGTTTCTAGCCTGTGTCTAGCCTGTGTCTAGTCTGTGTCTAGCCTGTGTCTAGCCTGTGTCTAGCCTGTGTCTAGCCTGTGTCTAGCCTGTGTCTAGCCTGTGTCTAGCCTTTGTCTAGCCTGTGTCTAGCCTGTTTCTAGCCTGTGTCTAGCCTGTGTCCTAGCCTGTACCTAGCCAGTGTCTAGCCTGTGCCTAGCCTGTGCCCAGCCATTGTCTAGCCTGTGCCCAGCCAGTGTCTCGCCTGTGCCCAGCCAGTGTCTAGCCTGTGTCTAGCCTGTGTCTAGCCTGTGTCTAGCCTTTGTCTAGCCTGTGTCTAGCCTGTTTCTAGCCTGTGTCTAGCCTGTGTCTAGTCTGTGTCTAGCCTGTGTCTAGCCTGTGTCTAGCCTGTGTCTAGCCTGTGTCTAGCCTGTGTCTAGCCTGTGTCTAGCCTTTGTCTAGCCTGTGTCTATCCTTTGTCTAGCCTGTGTCTAGCCTGTTTCTAGCCTGTGTCTAGCCTGTGTCTAGCCTGTACCTAGCCAGTGTCTAGCCTGTGCCTAGCCTGTGCCCAGCCATTGTCTAGCCTGTGCCCAGCCAGTGTCTCGCCTGTGCCCAGCCAGTGTCTCGCCTGTTTCTAGCCTGTGCCTAGCCTGTGCCTAGCCTGTGCCTAGCCTTTTTCTAGCCTGTGTCTAGCCTGTGTCTAGCCTTTGTCTAGCCTGTGTATAGCCTGTGCCTTGCCTGTGCCTTGCCTGTGACTGGCATGTGCATAGCCTGTGCCTAGCCAGCGTCTAGCCTGTGTCAAGCCTGTGCCTTGCCTGAGACTGGCATGTGCATAGCGTGTTCCGAGCCAGTGTCTAGCCAGTGCCTAGCCTGTGCCTAGCCTGTGCCTAGCCAGTGTCTAGCCTTTGTCTAGCCATTGTCTAGCCTGTGCCCAACCTGTGTCTAGCCTGTGTCTAGCCTGTGCCTAGCCTGTACCTAGCCTGTGCCTAGCCTGTGCCTAGCCTGTGCCTAGCCTGTGCCTAGCCTGTGCCTAGCCTCTGCCTAGCCTGTGCCTAGCCTGAGTCTAGCCTGTGTCTAGCCTGTGTCTTGCCTGTGTCTAGCCTGTGTCTAGCCTGTGTCTGGCCTGTGTCTGGCCTGTGTCTAGCCCCCCGCCTTGCCTGAGACGGGCATGTGTATAGCGTGTGCCTAGCCAGTGTCTAGCCAGTGCTTAGCCTGTGCCTAGCCAGTGTCTAGCCTTTGTCTAGCTTGTGCATAGCTGGAGTCTAGCCAGTGTCTAGCCTTTGTCTACCCTGTGCATAGCTAGAGTCTAGCCTGTACCTAGCCAGTGCCTAGCCTGTACCTAGCCAGTGCCTAGACTGTACCTAGCCAGTGCCTAGCCTGTACCTAGCCAGTGTCTAGCCTGTGCCTAGCCATTGTCTAGCCTGTGCCCAGCCAGTGTCTAGCCTGCGTCTAGCCTGTGTCTAACCTGTGTCTAGCCTGTGCCTAGCCTGTGCCTAGCCTGTGCCTAGCCTGTGCCTAGCCTGTGCCTAGCCTGTGCCTAGCCTGTGCCTAGCCTGTGCCTAGCCAGTGTCTAGCCTGTGCCTAGCCTGTGCCTAGCCTGTTGCAGCCTGTGCCTAGCCTGTGCCTAGCCTGTGCCTAGCCTGTGCCTAGCCTGTGCCTAGCCTGTGCCTAGCCTGTGCCTAGCCTGTGCCTAGCCTGTGTCTAGCCTGTGTCTAGCCTGTGTCTAGCCCCCCGACTTGCCTGTGTCTAGCCTGTGCCTAGCCTGTGCCTAGCCTGTGCCTAGCCTGTGCCTAGCCTGTGCCTAGCCTGTGCCTAGCCTGTGCCTAGCCTGTGCCTAGCCTGTGCCTAGCCTGTGCCTAGCCTGTGCCTAGCCTGTGCCTAGCCTGTGCCTAGCCTGTGCCTAGCCTGTGCCTAGCCTGTGCCTAGCCTGTGCCTAGCCTGTGCCCTAGCCTGTGCCTAGCCTGTGCCTAGCCTGTGCCTAGCCTGTGCCTAGCCTGTGCCTAGCCTGTGCCTAGCCTCTGCCTAGCCTGTGCCTAGCCTGTGCCTAGCCTGTGTCTAGCCTGTGCCTAGCTTGTGGCTAGCCTGTGCCCAACCTGTGTCTAGCCTGTGTCTAGCCTGTGTCTAGCCTGTTTCTAGCCTGTGTCTAGCCTGTGCCTTGCCTGCGTCTAGCCTGTGTCTAGCCTGTGTCTAGCTTGTGTCTAGCCTGTGTCTAGCCTGTGTCTAGCCTGTGTCTAGCCTGAGTCTAGCCTGTGTCTGGCCTGTGTCTCGCCTGTGTCTATCCTGTGTCTAGCCTGTGTCTAGCCTGTGCCTAGCCAGTGTCTAGCCTGTTCCTAGCCAGTGTCTAGCCTGTTCCTAGCCAGTGTCTAGCCTGTTCCTAGCCAGTGTCTAGCCTGTGCCTAGCCAGTGTCTAGCCAGTGCCTAGCCAGTGTCTAGCCAGTGTCTAGTCAGTGCCTAGCCAGTGTCTAGCCTGTGCCTAGCCAGTGTCTAGCCTGTGTCTATCCTGTGTCTAGCCAGTGCCTAGCCAGTGTCTAGCCAGTGTCTAGCCTGTTCCTAGCCAGTGTCTAGCCTGTGCCTAGCCAGTGTCTAGCCAGTGTCTAGCCAGTGTCTAGCCAGTGCCTAGCCAGTGTCTAGCCTGTGCCTAGCCAGTGTCTAGTCTGTGCCAAGCCAGTGTCTAGCCTGTGCCTAGCCAGTGTCTAGCCTGTGTATAGCCTGTGCCTTGCCTGTGACTGGAATGTGCATAGCCTGTGCCTAGCCAGTGTCTAGCCTGTGTCAAGCCTGTGCCTTGCCTGAGACTGGCATGTGCATAGCGTGTTCCGAGCCAATGTCTAGCCAGTGCCTAGCCTGTGCCTAGCCAGTGTCTAGCCTTTGTCTAGCCATGGTCTAGCCTGTGCCCATCCAGTGTCTAGCCTGTGCCCAGCCAGTGTCTAGCCTGTGTCTAGCCTGTGTCTAGCCTGTACCTAGCCTGTGCCTAGCCTGTGCCTAGCCTGTGCCTAGCCTGTGCCTAGCCTGTGCCTAGCCTGTGCCTAGCCTGTGCCTAGCCTCTGCCTAGCCTGTGCCTAGCCTGAGTCTAGCCTGTGTCTAGCCTGTGTCTTGCCTGTGTCTAGCCTGTGTCTAGCCTGTGTCTGGCCTGTGTCTGGCCTGTGGCTAGCCTGTGTCTAACCTGTGTCTACCCTGTGTCTAGCCTGTGTCTAGCCTGTGTCTAGCCTGTGTCTAGCTTGTGTCTAGCTTGTGTCTAACCTGTGTCTAGCCTGTGTCTAGCCTGTGACTTGCCTGAGACTGGCATGTGGATAGCGTGCGCCTAGCCAGTGTTTAGCCAGTTCCTAGCCTGTGCCTAACCAGTGTCTAGCCTTTGTCCAGCCTCTGCATAGCCAGAGTCTAGCCAGTGCCTAGCCAGTGTCTAGCCTTTGTCTACCCTGTGCATAGCTAGAGTCTAGCCTGTACCTAGCCAGTGCCTAGACTGTACCTAGCCAGTGCCTAGACTGTACCTAGCCAGAGCCTAGCCTGTACCTAGCCAGTGTCTGGCCTGTGCCTAGCTATTGTCTAGCCTGTGCCCAGCCAGTGTCTAGCCAGTGTCTAGCCTGTGTCTAGCCTGTGCCTAGCCTGTGCCTAGCCTGTGCCTAGCCTGTGCCTAGCCTGTGCCTAGCCTGTGCCTAGCCTGTGCCTAGCCTGTGCCTAGCCTGTGCCTAGCCTGTGCCTAGCCTGTGCCTAGCCTGTGCCTAGCTTGTGGCTAGCCTGTGTCTAGCCTGTGTCTAGCCTGTATCTAGCCTGTGTCTAGACTGTGTCTAGCCTGTGTCTAGACTGTGTCTAGCCTGTGTCTAGCCTGTGTCTAGCCTGTGTCTAGCCTGTGTCTAGCCTGTGTCTAGCCTGTGTCTAGCCTGTGTCTAGCCTGTGTCTAGCCTGTGTCTAGCCTGTGTCTAGCCTGTGTCTAGCCTGTGCCTAGCCTGTGCCTAGCCTTTGTCTAGCCTGTGTCTAGCCTGTGTCTAGCCTTTGTCTAGCCTGTGTATAGCCTGTGCCTTGCCTGTGCCTTGCCTGTGACTGGCATGTGCATAGCCTGTGCCTAGCCAGCGTCTAGCCTGTGTCAAGCCTGTGCCTTGCCTGAGACTGGCATGTGCATAGCGTGTTCCGAGCCAATGTCTAGCCAGTGCCTAGCCTGTGCCTAGCCAGTGTCTAGCCTTTGTCTAGCCATGGTCTAGCCTGTGCCCATCCAGTGTCTAGCCTGTGCCCAGCCAGTGTCTAGCCTGTGTCTAGCCTGTGTCTAGCCTGTACCTAGCCTGTGCCTAGCCTGTGCCTAGCCTGTGCCTAGCCTGTGCCTAGCCTGTGCCTAGCCTGTGCCTAGCCTGTGCCTAGCCTGTGCCTAGCCTGTGCCTAGCCTGTGCCTAGCCTGTGCCTAGCCTGTGCCTAGCCTGTGCCTAGCCTGTGTCTAGCCTGTGCCTAGCTTGTGGCTAGCCTGTGCCCAACCTGTGTCTAGCCTGTGTCTAGCCTGTGTCTAGCCTGTTTCTAGCCTGTGTCTAGCCTGTGCCTTGCCTGCGTCTAGCCTGTGTCTAGCCTGTGTCTAGCTTGTGTCTAGCCTGTGTCTAGCCTGTGTCTAGCCTGTGTCTAGCCTGAGTCTAGCCTGTGTCTAGCCTTTGTCTTGCCTGTGTCTAGCCTGTTTCTAGCCTGTGTCTAGCCTGTGTCTAGCCTGTACCTAGCCAGTGTCTAGCCTGTGCCTAGCCTGTGCCTAGCCATTGTCTAGCCTGTGCCCAGCCAGTGTCTCGCCTGTGCCCAGCCAGTGTCTCGCCTGTTTCTAGCCTGTGCCTAGCCTGTGCCTAGCCTGTGCCTAGCCTTTGTCTAGCCTGTGTCTAGCCTGTATCTAGCCTTTGTCTAGCCTGTGACTGGCATGTGCATAGCCTGTGCCTAGCCAGCGTCTAGCCTGTGTCAAGCCTGTGCCTTGCCTGAGACTGGCATGTGCATAGCGTGTTCCGAGCCAGTGTCTAGCCAGTGCCTAGCCTGTGCCTAGCCAGTGTCTAGCCTTTGTCTAGCCATTGTCTAGCCTGTGCCCAGCCAGTGTCTAGCATGTGTCTAGCCTGTGCCTAGCCTGTGCCTAGCCTGTGCCCAGCCAGAGTCTAGCATGTGTCTATCCTGTGCCTAGCCTGTGCCTAGCCTGTGCCTAGCCTGTGCCTAGCCTGTGTCTAGCCTGTGTCTAGCCTGTGTCTAGCCTGTGTCTAGCCTGTGTCTAGCCTGTGCCTAGCCTGTGTCTAGCCTGTGTCTGGCCTGTGTCTAGCCTATGTCTAGCCTGTGTCTAGCCTGTGTCTAGCCTGTGTCTAGCCTGTGTCTAGCCTGTGTCTAGCCTGTGTCTAGCCTGTGTCTAGCCTGTGTCTAGCCTTTGTCTAGCCTTTATCTAGCCTGTTTCTAGCCTGTGTCTAGCCTGTGTCTAGTCTATGTCTAGCCTGTGTCTAGCCTGTGTCTAGCCTGTGTCTAGCCTGTGTCTAGCCTGTGTCTAGCCTGTGTCTAGCCTTTGTCTAGCCTGTGTCTAGCCAGTTTCTAGCCTGTGTCTAGCCTGTGTCTAGTCTGTGTCTAGCCTGTGTCTAGCCTGTGTCTAGCCTGTGTCTAGCCTGTGTCTAGCCTGTGTCTAGCCTTTGTCTAGCCTGTGTCTAGCCTGTTTCTAGCCTGTGTCTAGCCTGTGTCTAGCCTGTACCTAGCCAGTGTCTAGCCTGTGCCTAGCCTGTGCCCAGCCATTGTCTAGCCTGTGCCCAGCCAGTGTCTCGCCTGTGCCCAGCCAGTGTCTCGCCTGTTTCTAGCCTGTGCCTAGCCTGTGCCTAGCCTGTGCCTAGCCTTTGTCTAGCCTGTGTCTAGCCTGTGTCTAGCCTTTGTCTAGCCTGTGTATAGCCTGTGCCTTGCCTGTGCCTTGCCTGTGACTGGCATGTGCATAGCCTGTGCCTAGCCAGCGTCTAGCCTGTGTCAAGCCTGTGCCTTGCCTGAGACTGGCATGTGCATAGCGTGTTCCGAGCCAGTGTTTAGCCAGTGCCTAGCCTGTGCCTAGCCAGTGTCTAGCCTTTGTCTAGCCATTGTCTAGCCTGTGCCCAGCCAGTGTCTAGCATGTGTCTAGCCTGTGCCTAGCCTGTGCCTAGCCTGTGCCTAGCCTGTGTCTAGCCTGTGTCTAGCCTGTGTCTAGCCTGTGTCTAGCCTGTGTCTAGCCTGTGTCTAGCCTGTGTCTAGCCTGTGCCTAGCCTGTGTCTAGCCTGTGTCTAGCCTATGTCTAGCCTGTCTCTAGCCTGTGTCTAGCCTGTGTCTAGCCTGTGTCTAGCCTGTGTCTAGCCCCCGCCTTGCCTGAAACGGGCATGTGTAAAGCGTGTGCCTAGCCAGTGTCTAGCCAGTGCTTAGCCTGTGTCTAGCCAGTGTCTAGCCTTTGTCTAGCTTGTGCATAGCTGGAGTCTAGCCAGTGTCTAGCCTATGCATAGCCAGTGTCTAGCCTGTGTATAGCCTGTGCCTTGCCTGTGACTGGAATGTGCATAGCCTGTGCCTAGCCAGTGTCTAGCCTGTGTCAAGCCTGTGCCTTGCCTGAGACTGGCATGTGCATAGCGTGTTCCGAGCCAATGTCTAGCCAGTGCCTAGCCTGTGCCTAGCCAGTGTCTAGCCTTTGTCTAGCCATGGTCTAGCCTGTGCCCATCCAGTGTCTAGCCTGTGCCCAGCCAGTGTCTAGCCTGTGTCTAGCCTGTGCCTAGCCTGTACCTAGCCTGTGCCTAGCCTGTGTCTAGCCTGTGCCTAGCCTGTACCTAGCCTGTGCCTAGCCTGTGCCTAGCCTGTGCCTAGCCTGTGCCTAGCCTGTGCCTAGCCTGTGCCTAGCCTCCGCCTAGCCTGTGCCTAGCCTGAGTCTAGCCTGTGTCTAGCCTGTGTCTTGCCTGTGTCTAGCCTGTGTCTAGCCTGTGTCTTGCCTGTGTCTGGCCTGTGTCTAGCCTGTGTCTAACCTGTGTCTACCCTGTGTCTAGCCTGTGTCTAGCCTGTGTCTAGCCTGTGTCTAGCTTGTGTCTAACCTGTGTCTAGCCTGTGTCTAGCCTGTGCCTTGCCTGAGACTGGCATGTGGATAGCGTGCGCCTAGCCAGTGTTTAGCCAGTTCCTAGCCTGTGCCTAACCAGTGTCTAGCCTTTGTCCAGCCTCTGCATAGCCAGAGTCTAGCCAGTGCCTAGCCAGTGTCTAGCCTTTGTCTACCCTGTGCATAGCTAGAGTCTAGCCTGTACCTAACCAGTGCCTAGACTGTACCTAGTCAGTGCCTAGACTGTACCTAGCCAGAGCCTAGCCTGTACCTAGCCAGTGTCTGGCCTGTGCCTAGCTATTGTCTAGCCTGTGCCCAGCCAGTGTCTAGCCAGTGTCTAGCCTGTGTCTAGCCTGTGCCTAGCCTGTGCCTAGCCTGTGCCTAGCCTGTGCCTAGCCTGTGCCTAGCCTGTGCCTAGCCTGTGCCTAGCCTGTGCCTAGCCTGTGCCTAGCCTGTGCCTAGCCTGTGCCTAGCCTGTGCCTAGCCTATGCTTAGCTTGTGGCTAGCCTGTGTCTAGCCTGTGTCTAGCCTGTGTCTAGCCTGTGTCTAGCTTGTGGCTAGCCTGTGTCTAGCCTGTGTCTAGCCTGTGTCTAGACTGTGTCTAGACTGTGTCTAGCCTGTGTCTAGCCTGTGTCTAGCCTGTGTCTAGCCTGTGTCTAGCCTGTGTCTAGCCTGTGTCTAGCCTGTGTCTAGCCTGTGTCTAGCCTGTGTCTAGCCTGTGTCTAGCCTGTGTCTAGCCTGTGTCTAGCCTGTGTCTAGCCTTTGTCTAGCCTGTGTCTAGCCTGTTTCTAGCCTGTGTCTAGCCTGTGTCTAGCCTGTACCTAGCCAGTGTCTAGCCTGTGCCTAGCCTGTGCCTAGCCATTGTCTAGCCTGTGCCCAGCCAGTGTCTCGCCTGTGCCCAGCCAGTGTCTCGCCTGTTTCTAGCCTGTGCCTAGCCTGTGCCTAGCCTTTGTCTAGCCTGTGTCTAGCCTGTATCTAGCCTTTGTCTAGCCTGTGTATAGCCTGTGACTGGCATGTGCATAGCCTGTGCCTAGCCAGCGTCTAGCCTGTGTCAAGCCTGTGCCTTGCCTGAGACTGGCATGTGCATAGCGTGTTCCGAGCCAGTGTCTAGCCAGTGCCTAGCCTGTGCCTAGCCAGTGTCTAGCCTTTGTCTAGCCATTGTCTAGCCTGTGCCCAGCCAGTGTCTAGCATGTGTCTAGCCTGTGCCTAGCCTGTGCCTAGCCTGTGCCCAGCCAGAGTCTAGCATGTGTCTATCCTGTGCCTAGCCTGTGCCTAGCCTGTGCCTAGCCTGTGCCTAGCCTGTGTCTAGCCTGTGTCTAGCCTGTGTCTAGCCTGTGTCTAGCCTGTGTCTAGCCTGTGTCTAGCCTGTGCCTAGCCTGTGTCTAGCCTGTGTCTAGCCTGTGTCTAGCCTATGTCTAGCCTGTGTCTAGCCTGTGTCTAGCCTGTCTAGCCTGTGTCTAGCCTGTGTCTAGCCTGTGTCTAGCCTGTGTCTAGCCTGTGTCTAGCCTGTGTCTAGCCTTTGTCTAGCCTTTGTCTAGCCTGTGTCTAGCCTGTGTCTAGCCTGTGTCTAGCCTGTGTCTAGCCTGTGTCTAGCCTGTGTCTAGCCTGTGTCTAGCCCGTGTCTAGCCTGTGTCTAGCCTGTGTCTAGCCTTTGTCTAGCCTGTGTCTAGCCTGTTTCTAGCCTGTGTCTAGCCTGTGTCTAGCCTGTACCTAGCCAGTGTCTAGCCTGTGCCTAGCCTGTGCCCAGCCATTGTCTAGCCTGTGCCCAGCCAGTGTCTCGCCTGTGCCCAGCCAGTGTGTAGCCTGTGTCTAGCCTGTGTCTAGCCTGTGTCTAGCCTGTGTCTAGCCTGTGTCTAGCCTTTGTCTAGCCTGTGTCTAGCCAGTTTCTAGCCTGTGTCTAGCCTGTGTCTAGTCTGTGTCTAGCCTGTGTCTAGCCTGTGTCTAGCCTTTGTCTAGCCTGTGTCTAGCCTGTTTCTAGCCTGTGTCTAGCCTGTGTCTAGCCTGTACCTAGCCAGTGTCTAGCCTGTGCCTAGCCTGTGCCCAGCCATTGTCTAGCCTGTGCCCAGCCAGTGTCTCGCCTGTGCCCAGCCAGTGTCTCGCCTGTTTCTAGCCTGTGCCTAGCCTGTGCCTAGCCTTTGTCTAGCCTGTGTCTAGCCTGTGTCTAGCCTTTGTCTAGCCTGTGTATAGCCTGTGCCTTGCCTGTGCCTTGCCTGTGACTGGCATGTGCATAGCCTGTGCCTAGCCAGCGTCTAGCCTGTGTCAAGCCTGTGCCTTGCCTGAGACTGGCATGTGCATAGCGTGTTCCGAGCCAGTGTCTAGCCAGTGCCTAGCCTGTGCCTAGCCAGTGTCTAGCCTTTGTCTAGCCATTGTCTAGCCTGTGCCCAGCCAGTGTCTCGCCTGTGCCCAGCCAGTGTCTCGCCTGTTTCTAGCCTGTGCCTAGCCTGTGCCTAGCCTTTGTCTAGCCTGTGTCTAGCCTGTATCTAGCCTTTGTCTAGCCTGTGTATAGTCTGTGACTGGCATGTGCATAGCCTGTGCCTAGCCAGCGTCTAGCCTGTGTCAAGCCTGTGCCTTGCCTGAGACTGGCATGTGCATAGCGTGTTCCGAGCCAGTGTCTAGCCAGTGCCTAGCCTGTGCCTAGCCAGTGTCTAGCCTTTGTCTAGCCATTGTCTAGCCTGTGCCCAGCCAGTGTCTAGCATGTGTCTAGCCTGTGCCTAGCCTGTGCCTAGCCTGTGCCCAGCCAGAGTCTAGCATGTGTCTATCCTGTGCCTAGCCTGTGCCTAGCCTGTGCCTAGCCTGTGCCTAGCCTGTGTCTAGCCTGTGTCTAGCCTGTGTCTAGCCTGTGTCTAGCCTGTGTCTAGCCTGTGTCTAGCCTGTGCCTAGCCTGTGTCTAGCCTGTGTCTAGCCTGTGTCTAGCCTATGTCTAGCCTGTGTCTAGCCTGTGTCTAGCCTGTCTAGCCTGTGTCTAGCCTGTGTCTAGCCTGTGTCTAGCCTGTGTCTAGCCTGTGTCTAGCCTGTGTCTAGCCTTTGTCTAGCCTTTGTCTAGCCTGTTTCTAGCCTGTGTCTAGCCTGTGTCTAGTCTGTGTCTAGCTTGTGTCTAGCCTGTGTCTAGCCTGTGTCTAGCCTGTGTCTAGCCTGTGTCTAGCCTGTGTCTAGCCTGTGTCTAGCCTGTGTCTAGCCTGTGTCTAGCCTGTGTCTAGCCTGTGTCTAGCCTGTACCTAGCCAGTGTCTAGCCTGTGCCTAGCCTGTGCCCAGCCATTGTCTAGCCTGTGCCCAGCCAGTGTCTCGCCTGTGCCCAGCCAGTGTGTAGCCTGTGTCTAGCCTGTGTCTAGCCTGTGTCTAGCCTGTGTCTAGCCTGTGTCTAGCCTGTGTCTAGCCTGTGTCTAGCCTGTGTCTAGCCTGTGTCTAGCCTGTGTCTAGCCTGTACCTAGCCAGTGTCTAGCCTGTGCCTAGCCTGTGCCCAGCCATTGTCTAGCCTGTGCCCAGCCAGTGTCTCGCCTGTGCCCAGCCAGTGTCTCGCCTGTTTCTAGCCTGTGCCTAGCCTGTGCCTAGCCTTTGTCTAGCCTGTGTCTAGCCTGTGCCTTGCCTGTGACTGGCATGTGCATAGCCTGTGCCTAGCCAGCGTCTAGCCTGTGTCAAGCCTGTGCCTTGCCTGAGACTGGCATGTGCATAGCGTGTTCCGAGCCAGTGTCTAGCCAGTGCCTAGCCTGTGCCTAGCCAGTGTCTAGCCTTTGTCTAGCCATTGTCTAGCCTGTGCCCAGCCAGTGTCTCGCCTGTGCCCAGCCAGTGTCTCGCCTGTTTCTAGCCTGTGCCTAGCCTGTGCCTAGCCTTTGTCTAGCCTGTGTCTAGCCTGTGCCTTGCCTGTGACTGGCATGTGCATAGCCTGTGCCTAGCCAGCGTCTAGCCTGTGTCAAGCCTGTGCCTTGCCTGAGACTGGCATGTGCATAGCGTGTTCCGAGCCAGTGTCTAGCCAGTGCCTAGCCTGTGCCTAGCCAGTGTCTAGCCTTTGTCTAGCCATTGTCTAGCCTGTGCCCAGCCAGTGTCTAGCATGTGTCTAGCCTGTGCCTAGCCTGTGCCTAGCCTGTGCCCAGCCAGAGTCTAGCATGTGTCTATCCTGTGCCTAGCCTGTGCCTAGCCTGTGCCTAGCCTGTGCCTAGCCTGTGTCTAGCCTGTGTCTAGCCTGTGTCTAGCCTGTGTCTAGCCTGTGTCTAGCCTGTGTCTAGCCTGTGCCTAGCCTGTGTCTAGCCTGTGTCTAGCCTGTGTCTAGCCTATGTCTAGCCTGTGTCTAGCCTGTGTCTAGCCTGTCTAGCCTGTGTCTAGCCTGTGTCTAGCCTGTGTCTAGCCTGTGTCTAGCCTGTGTCTAGCCTGTGTCTAGCCTTTGTCTAGCCTTTGTCTAGCCTGTTTCTAGCCTGTGTCTAGCCTGTGTCTAGTCTGTGTCTAGCCTGTGTCTAGCCTGTGTCTAGCCTGTGTCTAGCCTGTGTCTAGCCTGTGTCTAGCCTGTGTCTAGCCTTTGTCTAGCCTGTGTCTAGCCTGTTTCTAGCCTGTGTCTAGCCTGTGTCTAGCCTGTACCTAGCCAGTGTCTAGCCTGTGCCTAGCCTGTGCCCAGCCATTGTCTAGCCTGTGCCCAGCCAGTGTCTCGCCTGTGCCCAGCCAGTGTGTAGCCTGTGTCTAGCCTGTGTCTAGCCTGTGTCTAGCCTGTGTCTAGCCTGTGTCTAGCCTTTGTCTAGCCTGTGTCTAGCCAGTTTCTAGCCTGTGTCTAGCCTGTGTCTAGTCTGTGTCTAGCCTGTGTCTAGCCTGTGTCTAGCCTTTGTCTAGCCTGTGTCTAGCCTGTTTCTAGCCTGTGTCTAGCCTGTGTCTAGCCTGTACCTAGCCAGTGTCTAGCCTGTGCCTAGCCTGTGCCCAGCCATTGTCTAGCCTGTGCCCAGCCAGTGTCTCGCCTGTGCCCAGCCAGTGTCTCGCCTGTTTCTAGCCTGTGCCTAGCCTGTGCCTAGCCTTTGTCTAGCCTGTGTCTAGCCTGTGTCTAGCCTTTGTCTAGCCTGTGTATAGCCTGTGCCTTGCCTGTGCCTTGCCTGTGACTGGCATGTGCATAGCCTGTGCCTAGCCAGCGTCTAGCCTGTGTCAAGCCTGTGCCTTGCCTGAGACTGGCATGTGCATAGCGTGTTCCGAGCCAGTGTCTAGCCAGTGCCTAGCCTGTGCCTAGCCAGTGTCTAGCCTTTGTCTAGCCATTGTCTAGCCTGTGCCCAGCCAGTGTCTAGCATGTGTCTAGCCTGTGCCTAGCCTGTGCCTAGCCTGTGCCTAGCCTGTGTCTAGCCTGTGTCTAGCCTGTGTCTAGCCTGTGTCTAGCCTGTGTCTAGCCTGTGTCTAGCCTGTGTCTAGCCTGTGTCTAGCCTGTGCCTAGCCTGTGTCTAGCCTGTGTCTAGCCTATGTCTAGCCTGTGTCTAGCCTGTGTCTAGCCTGTGTCTAGCCTGTGTCTAGCCTGTGTCTAGCCCCCGCCTTGCCTGAGACGGGCATGTGTAAAGCGTGTGCCTAGCCAGTGTCTAGCCAGTGCTTAGCCTGTGCCTAGCCAGTGTCTAGCCTTTGTCTAGCTTGTGCATAGCTGGAGTCTAGCCAGTGTCTAGCCTTTCTCTACCCTGTGCATAGCTAGAGTCTAGCCTGTACCTAGCCAGTGCCTAGCCTGTACCTAGCCAGTGCCTAGACTGTACCTAGCCAGTGCCTAGCCTGTACCTAGCCAGTGCCTAGCCTGTACCTAGCCAGTGTCTAGCCTGTGCCTAGCCATTGTCTAGCCTGTGCCTAGCCTGTGCCTAGCCTGTGCCTAGCCTGTGCCTAGCCTGTGCCTAGCCTGTGCCTAGCCTGTGCCTAGCCTGTGCCTAGCCTGAGCCTAGCTTGTGGCTAGCCTGTTCCCAACCTGTGTCTAGCATGTGTCTAGCCTGTGTCTAGCCTATTTCTAGCCTGTGTCTAGCCTGTGTCTTGCCTGCGTCTAGCCTGTGTCTAGCCTGTGTCTAGCCTGTGTCTAGCCTGTGTCTAGCCTGTGTCTAGCCTGTGCCAAGCCTGTGTCTAGCCTGTGTCTAGCCTGTGTCTAGCCTGTGTCTAGCCTGTGTCTAGCCTGTGTCTAGCCTGTGTCTAGCCTGTGTTTAGCCTGTGTCTAGCCTGTGTCTAGCCTGTGTCTAGCCTGTGCCTAGCCAGTGTCTAGCCTGTGCCTAGCCAGTGTCTAGCCTGTGCCTAGCCAGTGTCTAGCCTGTGCCTAGCCGGTGTCTAGCCAGTGTCTAGCCTGTGCCTAGCTAGTGCCTAGCTAGTGTCTAGTCTGTGCCTAGCCAGTGTCTAGCCTGTCCCTAGCCTGTGCCTAGCGATTGTCTAGCCTGTGCCCAGCCAGTGCCCAGCCAGTGTCTAGCCTGTGTCTAGCCTGTGTCTAGCCTGTGTCTAGCCTGTGTCTAGCCTGTGTCTAGCCTGTGTCTAGCCTGTGTCTAGCCTGTGTCTAGCCTGTGCCTAGCCTGTGCCTAGCCTGTGCCTAGCCTGTGCCTAGCCTGTGCCTAGCCTGTGCCTAGCCTGTGCCAAGCCTGTGCCTAGCCTGTGCCTAGCCTGTGTCTAGCCTGTGTCTAGCCTGTGTCTAGCCTGTGTCTAGCCTGTGTCTAGCCTGTGTCTAGCCTGTGTCTAGCCTGTGTCTAGCCTGTTTCTAGCCTGTGTCTAGCCTGTGTCTTGCCTGCGTCTAGCCTGTGTCTAGCCTGTGTCTAGCCTGTGTCTAGCCTGTGTCTAGCCTGTGTCTAGCCTGTGTCTAGCCTGTGTCTAGCCTGTGTCTAGCCTGTGTCTGGCCTGTGTCTAGCCAGTGTCTAGCCAGTGTCTAGCCAGTGCCTAGCCAGTGTCTAGCCAGTGCCTAGCCAGTGTCTAGCCAGTGCCTAGCCAGTGTCTAGCCTGTGCCTAGCCAGTGTCTAGCCTGTGCCTAGCCAGTGTCTAGCCTGTACCTAGCCAGTGTCTAGCCTGTGTCTAGCCTTTGCTTAGCCAGTGTCTAGTCTGTGCCAAGCCAGTGTCTAGCCTGTGCCTAGCCAGTGTCTAGCCAGTGTCTAGCCTGTGTATAGCCTGTGCCTTGCCTGTGACTGGAATGTGCATAGCCTGTGCCTAGCCAGTGTCTAGCCTGTGTCAAGCCTGTGCCTTGCCTGAGACTGGCATGTGCATAGCGTGTTCCGAGCCAGTGTCTAGCCAGTGCCTAGCCTGTGCCTAGCCAGTGTCTAGCCTTTGTCTAGCCATTGTCTAGCCTGTGCCCCGCCAGTGTCTAGCCTGTGCCCAGCCAGTGTCTAGCCTGTGCCCAGCCAGTGTCTAGCCTGTGTCTAGCCTGTGCCTAGCCTGTACCTAGCCTGTACCTAGCCTGTGCCTAGCCTGTGCCTAGCCTGTGCCTAGCCTCTGCCTAGCCTGTGCCTAGCCTGTGTCTAGCCTGTGTCTAGCCTGTGTCTAGCCTGTGTCTTGCCTGTGTCTAGCCTGTGTCTAGCCTGTGTCTGGCCTGTGTCTGGCCTGTGTCTAGCCTGTGTCTAACCTGTGTCTACCCTGTGTCTAGCCTGTGTCTAGCCTGTGTCTTGCCTGTGTCTAGCCTGTGTCTAGCTTGTGTCTAACCTGTGTCTAGCCTGTGCCTAGCCTGTGCCTTGCATGAGACTGGCATGTGGATAGCGTGTGCCTAGCCAGTGTTTAGCCAGTTCCTAGCCTGTGCCTAACCAGTGTCTAGCCTTTGTCTAGCCTGTGCATAGCCAGAGTCTAGCCAGTGCCTAGCCAGTGTCTAGCCTTTGTCTACCCTGTGCATAGCTAGAGTCTAGCCTGTACCTAGCCAGTGCCTAGACTGTACCTAGCCAGAGCCTAGCATGTACCTAGCCAGTGTCTGGCCTGTGCCTAGCCATTGTCTAGCCTGTGCCCAGCCAGTGCCCAGCCAGTGCCCAGCCAGTGTCTAGCCTGTGCCTAGCCTGTGCCTGTGCCTAGCCTGTGCCTAGCCTGTGCCTAGCCTAGCCTGTGCCTCTGCCTAGCCTGTGCTTAGCTTGTGGCTAGCCTGTGTCTAGCCTGTGTCTAGCCTGTGTCTAGGCCTGTGTCTAGCCTGTGTCTAGCCTGTGTCTAGCCTGTGTCTAGCTTGTGGCTAGCCTGTGTCTAGCCTGTGTCTAGCCTGTGTCTAGCCTGTATCTAGCCTATGTTTAGCCTGTGTCTAGCCTGTGTCTAGCCTGTGTCTAGCCTGTGTCTAGCCTGTGTCTAGCCTGTGTCTAGCCTGTGTCTAGCCTGTGTCCTAGCCTGTGTCCAGCCTGTGTCTAGCCTGTGTCTAGCCTGTGTCTAGCCTGTGTCTAGCCTTTGTCTAGCCTGTGTCTAGCCTGTGTCTAGCCTGTGCATAGCCTGTGCCTTGCCTGTGACTGGCATGTGCATAGTCTATGCCTAATCAGCGTCTAGCCTGTGTAAAGCCTGTGCCTTGCCTGAGACTGGCATGTGTATAGCGTGTTCCGAGCCAGTGTCTAGCCAGTGCCTAGCCTGTGCCTAGCCAGTGTCTAGCCTTTGTCTAGCCATTGTCTAGCCTGTGCCCAGCCAGTGTCTTGCATGTGTGTAGCCTGTGCCTAGCATGTGACTAGCCTGTGCCTAGCCTGTGCCTAGCCTGTGCCTAGCCTGTGTCTAGCCTGTGTCTAGCCTGTGTCTAGCCTGTGTCTAGCCAGTACCTAGCCTGTGCCTAGCCAAGGTCTAGCCTTTGTCTAGCTTGTGCATAGCTGGAGTCTAGCTAGTGCCTAGCCAGTGTCTAGCCTTTGTCTACCCTGTGCATAGCTAGAGTCTAGCCTGTACCTAGCCTAGCCTGTACCTAGCCAGTGCCTAAAATGTACCTAGCCAGTGTCTAGCCTGTGCCTAGCCATTGTCTAGCCTGTGCCCAGCCAGTGTCTAGCCTGTGCCCAGCCAGTGTCTAGCCTGTGTCTAGCCTGTGCCTAGCCTGTGCCTAGCCTGTGCCTAGCCTGTGCCTAGCCTGTGCCTAGCCTGTGCCTAGCCTGTGCCTAGCCTGTGCCTATCCAGTGCCTAGCCTGTGCCTAGCTTGTGGCTAGCCTGTGCCCAACCTGTGTCTAGCCTGTGTCTAGCCTGTGTTTAGCCTGTGTCAAGCCTGTGTCTAGCCTGTGTCTAGCCTGTTTCTAGCCTGTGTCTAGCCTGTGTCTAGCCTGTGTCTAGCCTGTACCTAGCTAGTGTCTAGCCTGTGCCTAGCCTGTGCCTAGCCTGTGTCTAGCCTGTGTCTAGCCTGTGTCTAGCCTGTGTCTAGCCTGTGTCTAGCCTGTGTCTAGCCTGTGTCTAGCCTGTCTCTAGCCTGTGTCTAGCCTGTGTCTAGCCTGTGTCTAGCCTGTGTCTAGCCTGTGTCCAGCCTGTGTCTAGCCTGTGTCTAGCCTGTGCCTAGCCAGTGTCTAGCCTGTGCCTAGCCAGTGTGTAGCCAGTGTCTAGCCAGTGCCTAGCCAGTGTCTACCCTGTGCCTAGCCAGTGTCTAGCCTGTACCTAGCCAGTTTTTAGCCTGTGTCTATCCTTTGCTTAGCCAGTGTCTAGTCTGTGCCAAGCCAGTGTCTAGCCTGTGCCTAGCCAGAGTCTAGCCTGTGTATAGCCTGTGCCTTGCCTGTGACTGGAATGTGCATAGCCTGTGCCTAGCCAGTGTCTAGCCTGTGTCAAGCCTGTGCCTTGCCTGAGACTGGCATGTGCATAGCGTGTTCCGAGCCAGTGTCTAGCCAGTGCCTAGCCAGTGTCTAGCCAGTGCCTAGCCTGTGCCTAGCCAGTGTCTAGCCTTTGTCTAGCCAGTGTCTAGCCTTTGTCTAGCCAGTGTCTAGCCTTTGTCTACCCTGTGCATAGCTAGAGTCTAGCCTGTACCTAGCCAGTGCCTAGCCTGTACCTAGCCAGTGCCTAGACTGTACCTAGCCAGTGCCTAAACTGTACCTAGCCAGTGGCTAGCCTGTACCTAGCCAGTGTCTAGCCTGTGCCTAGTCATTGTCTAGCCTGTGCCCAGCCAGTGTCTAGCCTGTGCCTAGCAAGTGTCTAGCCTGGGCTAAGTCAGTGTCTAGCCTGTGCCTAGCCAGTGTCTAGCCTGTGCCTAGCCAGTGTCTAGCCTGTGCCTAGCCAGTGTCTAGCCTGTGCACAGCCAGTGTATAGCCTGTGCCTAGCCAGTACCTTGCCTGTGACTGGCATGTGCCTAGCCAGCGTCTAGCCTGTGTCAAGCCTGTGCCTTGCCTGAGACTGGCATGTGCATAGAGTGTTCCGAGCCAGTGTCTAGCCAGTGCCTAGCCTGTGACTAGCCAGTGTCTAGCCTTTGTCTAGCCATTGTCTAGCCTGTGCCCAGCCAGTGTCTAGCATGTGTCTAGCCTGTGCCTAGCTTGTGCCTAGCCTGTGCCTAGCCTGTGTCTAGCCTGTGTCTAGATGTTTCTAGCCTGTGTCTAGCCTGTGTCAAGCCTGTGTCTAGCCTGTGTCAAGCCTGTGCCTAGCCTGTGTCTAGCCTGTGTCTTGCCTGTGTCTAGCCTGTGTCTAGCCTGTGTCTAGCCTGTGTCTAGCCTGTGTCTAGCCTGTTTCTAGCCTGTGTCTAGCCTGTGTCTATCCTTTGTCTAGCCTGTGTCTAGCCTGTGTCTAGCCTTTGCCTTGCCTAAAACTCGCGTGAGCCTAGCCAGTGCCTAGCCAGTGCCTAGCCAGTGTCTAGCCAGTGCCTAGCCAGTGCCTAGCCAGTGTCTAGCCCTTGTCTAGCTTGTGCATAGCCAGAGTCTAGCCAGTGCCTAGCCAGTAACTAGCCTTTGTCTACCCTGTGCATAGCTAGAGTCTAGCCTGTACCTAGCCTAGCCTGTACTTAGCCAGTGCCTAGCCTGTACCTAGTCTGTGTCTAGCCTGTGCCTAGCCTGTGTCTAGCCTTTGTCTAGCCTGTGTCTAGCCTGTGCCTAGCCTGTGCCTAGCCTGTGCCTAGCCTGTGCCTAGCGTGTGGCTAGCCTGTGCCTAGCCTGTGCCTAGCCTGTGCCTAGCCTGTGCCTAGCCTGTGCCTAGCCTGTGCCTAGCCTGTGCCTTGCCTGTGCCTAGCCTGTGCCTTGCCTGTGCCTAGCTTGTGGCTAGCCTGTACCTAGCCAGTCTCAAGCCTGTGCCTAGCCAGTCTCAAGCCTGTGTCTAGCCAGTGTCTAGCCTGTACCCAGCCAGTGACTAGCCTGTGTCTAGCCTGTGTCTAGCCTGTGCCTAGCCAGTGTCTAGCCTGTACCTATCCAGTGTCTTGCCTATGCATAGAAAGTGTCTAGCCCGCGCAGAGTCAGTGTCTAGCCTGTGCCTAGCCAGTGTCTAGCGTGTACCTATCCAGTGTCTAGCTTATGCATAGAAAGTGTCTAGCCTGTGCCTAGTCAGTGTCTAGCCTGTACCTAGCAAGTGTCTAGCCTGGGCTAAGGCAGTGTCCAGCCTGTGCCTAGCCAGTGTCTAGCCTGTGCCCAGCCAGTGTCTAGCCTGTGCCCAGCCAGTGTCTAGTCTGTGCCCAGCCAGTGTCTAGCCTGTGCCTAGCCAGTGTCTAGCCTGTGCACAGCCAGTGTATAGCCTGTGCCTAGCCAGTACCTTGCCTGTGACTGGCATGTGCATAGCCTGTGCCTAGCCAGCGTCTAGCCTGTTTCAAGCCTGTGCCTTGCCTGAAACTGGCATGTGCATAGATTGTTCCGAGCCAGTGTCTAGCCAGTGCCTAGCCTGTGACTAGCCAGTGTCTAGCCTTTGTCTAGCCGTTGTCTAGCCTGTGCCCAGCCAGTGTCAAGCATGTGTCTAGCCTGTGCCTAGCCTGTCCCTAGCCTGTGTCTAGCCTGTGTCTAGCCTGTTTCTAGCCTGTGTCTAGCCTGTTTCTAGCCTGTGTCTAGCCTGTGTCTAGCCTGTGTCTAGCCTGTGTCTAGCCTGTGTCTAGCCTGTGTCTAGCCTGTGTCTAGCCGGGCCTTGCCTAAAACTGGCATGTGGATAGCGTGTGCCTAGCCAGTGCCTAGCCAGTGCCTAGCAAGTGTCTAGCCAGTGCCTAGTCAGTGTCTAGCCTTTGTCTAGCTTGTGCATAGCCAGAGTCTAGCCAGTGCCCAGCCAGTGTCTAGCCTTTGTCTACCCCGTGCATAGCTAGAGTCTAGCCTGTACCTAGCCAGTGCCTAGCCTGTACCTAGCCAGTGCCTAGACTGTACCTAGCCAGTGCCTAGCCTGTACCTAGCCAGTGTCTAGCCTGTACCTAGCCAGTGTCTAGCCTGTGCCTAGCCATTGTCTATCCTGTGCCCAGCCAGTGTCTAGCCTGTGTCTAGCCTGTGCCTAGCCTGTGCCTAGCCTGTGCCTAGCCTGTGCCTAGCCTGTGCCTAGCCTGTTCATAGCCTGTGCCTAGCTTGTGGCTAGCCTGTGGCTAGCCTGTGCCCAAACTGTGTCTAGCCTGTGTCTAGCCTGTGTCTAGCCTGTGTTTAGCCTGTGTCTAGCCTGTGCCTTGCCTAAAACTGGCATGTGGATAGCGTGTGCCAAGCCAGTGCCTAGCCAGTGCCTAGCCAGTGTCTAGCCAGTGCCTAGCCAGTGTCTAGCCAGTGCCTAGCCAGTGTCTAGCCTTTGTCTAGCTTGTGCATAGCCAGAGTCTAGCCAGTGCCTAGCCAGTGTCTAGCCTTTGTCTACCCTGTGCATAGCTAGAGTCTAGCCTGTACCTAGCCAGTGCCTAGCCTGTACCTAGCCAGTGCCTAGACTGTACCTAGCCAGTGCCTAGCCTGTACTTAGCCAGTGTCGAGCCTGTACCTAGCCAGTGTCTAGCCTGTGCCTAGCCTGTGTCTAGCATGTGTCTAGCCTGTGTCTAGCCTGTGTCTAGTCTGTGTCTTGCCAGTGTCTAGCCTGTGTCTAGCCTGTGTCTAGCCTGTATCTGGCCTGTGTCTAGCCTGTGTCTAGCCTCTGTCAAGCCTGTGTCTAGCCTGTTTCTAGCCTGTTTCTAGTCTGTGTCTTGCCAGTGTCTAGCCTGTGTCTAGCCTGTGTCTAGCCTGTGTCTAGCCTGTGTCTAGCCTGTGTCTAACCTGTGTCAAGCCTGTGTCTAGCCTTTGTCTAGCCTGTTTCTAGCCTTTGTCTAGCCTGTGTCTAGCCTGTGTCTAGCCTGTGTCTAGCCTGTGTCTAGCCTGTGTCTAGCCTGTGTCTAGCCTGTGTCTTGCCTGTGTCTAGCCTGTAACTAGCCTGTGTCTAGCCTGTAGCCTGTTTCTAGCCAGTGCCTAGCCAGTGTCTAACCTGTATCGAGCCAGTGTCTAGCCTGTGTCTAGCCTGTGTCTAGCCTGTGCCTAGCCAGTGTCTAGCCTGTGCCTAGCCAGTGTCTAGCCTGTTCCTAGCCAGTGTCTAGCCTGTGCCTAGCCAGTGTCTAGCCTGTACCTAGCCAGTTTCTAGCCTGTGTCTAGCCTGTGCTTAACCAGTGTCTAGTCTGTGCCTGTGTCTAGCCTGTGTCAAGCCTGTGCCTTGCCTGAGACTGGCATGTGCATAGCGTGTTCCGAGCCAGTGTCTAGCCAGTGCCTACCCTGTGCCTAGCCAGTGCCTAGCCTGTGCCTAGCCAGTGTCTAGCCTTTGTCTAGCCAGTGCCTAGCCTTTGTCTAGCCTTTGTCTACCCTGTGCATAGCTAGAGTCTAGCCTGTACCTAGCCAGTGTCTAGCCTGTACCTAGCCTGTGTCTAGCCTGTGTCTAGCCTGTGTCTAGCCTGTGCCTTGCCTAAAACTGGCATGTGGATAGCGTGTGCCTAGCCAGTGCATAGCCAGTGCCTAGCCAGTGTCTAGCCAGTGCCTAGCCAGTGTCTAGCCTTTGTCTTGCTTGTGCATAGCCAGAGTCTAGCCAGTGTCTAGCCTTTGTCTACCCTGTGCATAGCTAGAGTCTAGCCTGTACCTAGGCCGTGCCTAGCCTGTACCTAGCCAGTGCCTAGCCAGTGTCTAACCTGTTCCTAGCCAGTTTCTAGCCTCTGTCTAGCCTGTGTCTAGCCTATGTCTAGCCTGTGTCTAGCCTGTACCCAGCCTGTGTCGAGCCTGTACCTAGCCAGTGTCTAGCCTGTGCCTAGCCATTGTCTAGCCTGTGCCCACCCTGTGGCTAACCTGTGTCTAGCCTGTTTCTAGCCTGTGTCTAGCCTGTGTCTAACCTGTGTCTAGCCTGTGTCTAGCCTGTGTCTAGCCTGTGTCTAGCCTGTGTCTAGCCTGTGTCTAGTCTGTGTCTAGCCAGTGTCTAGCCTGTGTCTAGCCGGTGTCTAGCCTGTATCTGGCCTGTGTCTAGCCTGTGTCTAGCCTGTGTCAAGCCTGTGTCTAGCCTGTTTCTAGCCTGTTTCTAGCCTGTGTCTAGCCTGTGTCTAGCCTGTGTCTACCCTGTGCATAGCTAGAGTCTAGCCTGTACCTAGCCAGTGCCCAGCCTGTACCTAGCCAGTGCCTAGACTGTACCTAGCCAGTGCCTAGCCTGTACCTAGCCAGTGTCTAGCCTGTACCTAGCCAGTGTCTAGCCTGTGCCTAGCCATTGTCTAGCCTGTGCCCAGCCTGTGTCTAGCCTGTGTCTAGCCTGTGTCTAGCCTGTGTCTAGCCTGTGTCTAGCCTGTGTCTAGCCTGTGTCTAGCCTGTGTCTAGCCAGTGCCTAGCCAGTGCCTAGCCAGTGTCTAACCTGTATCGAGCCAGTGTCTAGCCTGTGTCTAGCCTGTGCCTTGCCAGTGTCTAGCCTGTGCCTAGCCAGTGTCTAGCCTGTACCTAGCCAGTTTCTAGCCTGTGTCTAGCCTGTGCTAAACCAGTGTCTAGTCTGTGCCTGTGTCTAGCCTGTGTCAAGCCTGTGCCTTGCCTGAGACTGGCATGTGCATAGCGTGTTCCGAGCCAGTGTCTAGCCAGTGCCTAGCCTGTGCCTAGCCAGTGCCTAGCCTGTGCCTAGCCAGTGTCTCAGCCTTTGTCTAGCCAGTGTCTAGCCTTTGTCTACCCTGTGCATAGCTAGAGTCTAGCCTGTACCTAGACTGTACCTAGCCAGTGTCTAGCCTGTGCCTAGCCATTGTCTAGCCTGTGCCCAGCCAGTGTCTAGCCTGTGTCTAGCCTGTGCCTAGCCTGTGCCTAGCCTGTGCCTAGACTTTGCCTAGCCTGTGCCTAGCCTGTGCCTAGCCTGTGCCTAGCATGTGCCTAGCCTGTGCCTAGCCTGTGCCTAGCCTGTACCTAGCCTGTGTCTAGCCTGTGCCTATCCTGTGCCTAGCCTTTGCCTAGCCTGTGCCTAGCCTGTGCCTAGCCTGTGCCTAGCCTGTGCCTAGCCTGTGCCTAGCCTGTGCCTAGCCTGTGCCTAGCCTGTGCGTAGCCTGTGCGTAGCCTGTGCGTAGCCTGTGCCTAGCTTGTGGCTAGCCTGTGCCCAACCTGTGCCTAGCCTGTGTCTAGCATGTGTCTAGCCTGTGTCTAGCCTGTGTCTAGCCTGTGTCTAGCCTGTGCCTAGCCTGTGTCTAGCATGTGTCTAGCCTGTGTCTAGCCTGTCTCTAGCCTGTGTCTAGCCTGTGCCTAGCCTGTGCCTAGCCTGTGCCTAGCCTGTGCCTAGCCTGTGTCTAGCCTTTGCCTAGCCTGTGCCTAGCCTGTGCCTAGCCTGTGCCTAGCCTGTGCCTAGCCTGTGCCTAGCCTGTGCCTAGCCTGTGCCTAGCCTGTGCCTAGCCTGTGCGTAGCCTGTGCCTAGCTTGTAGCTAGCCTGTGTCTAGCCTGTGCCCAACCTGTGCCTAGCCTGTGTCTAGCCTGTGTCTAGCCTGTGTCTAGCCTGTGGCTAGTCTGTGTCTAGCCAGTGTCTAGCCTGTATCTGGCCTGTGTCTAGCCTGTGTCTAGCCTGTGTCAAGCCTGTGTCTAGCCTGTTTCTAGCCTGTTTCTAGCCTGTGTCTAGCCTGTGTCTAGCCTGTGTCTACCCTGTGCATAGCTAGAGTCTAGCCTGTACCTAGCCAGTGCCCAGCCTGTACCTAGCCAGTGCCTAGACTGTACCTAGCCAGTGCCTAGACTGTACCTAGCCAGTGCCTAGCCTGTACCTAGCCAGTGCCTAGCCTGTACCTAGCCAGTGTCTAGCCTGTACCTAGCCAGTGTCTAGCCTGTGCCTAGCCATTGTCTAGCCTGTGCCCAGCCTGTGTCTAGCCTGTGTCTAGCCTGTGTCTAGCCTGTGTCTAGCCTGTGTCTAGCCTGTGTCTAGCCTGTGTCTAGCCTGTGTCTAGCCTGTGTCTAGCCAGTGCCTAGCCAGTGCCTAGCCAGTGCCTAGCCAGTGCCTAGCCAGTGTCTAACCTGTATCGAGCCAGTGTCTAGCCTGTGTCTAGCCTGTGCCTTGCCAGTGTCTAGCCTGTGCCTAGCCAGTGTCTAGCCTGTACCTAGCCAGTTTCTAGCCTGTGTCTAGCCTGTGCTTAACCAGTGTCTAGTCTGTGCCTGTGTCTAGCCTGTGTCAAGCCTGTGCCTTGCCTGAGACTGGCATGTGCATAGCGTGTTCCGAGCCAGTGTCTAGCCAGTGCCTAGCCTGTGCCTAGCCAGTGTCTAGCCTTTGTCTAGCCAGTGTCTAGCCTTTGTCTACCCTGTGCATAGCTAGAGTCTAGCCTGTACCTAGACTGTACCTAGCCAGTGTCTAGCCTGTGCCTAGCCATTGTCTAGCCTGTGCCCAGCCAGTGTCTAGCCTATGTCTAGCCTGTGCCTAGCCTGTGCCTAGCCTGTGCCTAGGCTTTGCCTAGCCTGTGCCTAGCCTGTGCCTAGCCTGTGCCTAGCATGTGCCTAGCCTGTGCCTAGCCTGTGTCTAGCCTGTGTCTAGCCTGTGTCTAGCCAGTGCCTAGCCAGTGCCTAGCCAGTGTCTAACCTGTATCGAGCCAGTGTCTAGCCTGTGTCTAGCCTGTGCCTTGCCAGTTTCTAGCCTGTGCCTAGCCAGTGTCTAGCCTGTACCTAGCCAGTTTCTAGCCTGTGTCTAGCCTGTGCTTAACCAGTGTCTAGTCTGTGCCTGTGTCTAGCCTGTGTCAAGCCTGTGCCTTGCCTGAGACTGGCATGTGCATAGCGTGTTCCGAGCCAGTGTCTAGCCAGTGCCTAGCCTGTGCCTAGCCAGTGCCTAGCCTGTGCCTAGCCAGTGTCTAGCCTTTGTCTAGCCAGTGTCTAGCCTTTGTCTACCCTGTGCATAGCTAGAGTCTAGCCTGTACCTAGACTGTACCTAGCCAGTGTCTAGCCTGTGCCTAGCCATTGTCTAGCCTGTGCCCAGCCAGTGTCTAGCCTGTGTCTAGCCTGTGCCTAGCCTGTGCCTAGCCTGTGCCTAGACTTTGCCTAGCCTGTGCCTAGCCTGTGCCTAGCCTGTGCCTAGCATGTGCCTAGCCTGTTACTAGCCTGTGCCTAGCCTGTACCTAGCCTGTGTCTAGCCTGTGCGTAGCCTGTGCCTAGCCTGTGCCTAGCCTTTGCCTAGCCTTTGCCTAGCCTGTGCCTAGCCTGTGCCTAGCCTGTGCCTAGCCTGTGCCTAGCCTGTGCCTAGCCTGTGCCTAGCCTGTGCGTAGCCTGTGCGTAGCCTGTGCGTAGCCTGTGCCTAGCTTGTGGCTAGCCTGTGCCCAACCTGTGCCTAGCCTGTGTCTAGCATGTGTCTAGCCTGTGTCTAGCCTGTGTCTAGCCTGTGTCTAGCCTGTGTCTAGCCTGTGCCTAGCCTGTGCCTAGCCTGTGCCTAGCCTGTGCCTAGCCTGTGCCTAGCCTTTGCCTAGCCTGTGCCTAGCCTGTGCCTAGCCTGTGCCTAGCCTAGCCTGTGCCTAGCCTGTGCCTAGCCTGTGCCTAGCCTGTGTCTAGCCTGTGCCTAGCCTGTGCGTAGCCTGTGCCTAGCTTGTAGCTAGCCTGTGTCTAGCCTGTGCCCAACCTGGGCCTAGCCTGTGTCTAGCCTGTGTCTAGCCTGTGTCTAGCCTGTGTCTAGCCTGTGTCTAGTCTGTGTCTAGCCAGTGTCTAGCCTGTGTCTAGCCGGTGTCTAGCCTGTATCTGGCCTGTGTCTAGCCTGTGTCTAGCCTGTGTCAAGCCTGTGTCTAGCCTGTTTCTAGCCTGTTTCTAGCCTGTGTCTAGCCTGTGTCTACCCTGTGCATAGCTAGAGTCTAGCCTGTACCTAGCCAGTGCCCAGCCTGTACCTAGCCAGTGCCTAGACTGTACCTAGCCAGTGCCTAGCCTGTACCTAGCCAGTGTCTAGCCTGTACCTAGCCAGTGTCTAGCCTGTGCCTAGCCATTGTCTAGCCTGTGCCCAGCCTAGGTCTAGCCTGTGTCTAGCCTGTGTCTAGCCTGTGTCTAGCCTGTGTCTAGCCTGTGTCTAGCCTGTGTCTAGCCTGTGTTTAGCCTGTGTCTAGCCTGTGTCTAGCCTGTGTCTAGCCAGTGCCTAGCCAGTGCCTAGCCAGTGTCTAACCTGTATCGAGCCAGTGTCTAGCCTGTGTCTAGCCTGTGCCTTGCCAGTGTCTAGCCTGTGCCTAGCCAGTGTCTAGCCTGTACCTAGCCAGTTTCTAGCCTGTGTCTAGCCTGTGCTTAACCAGTGTCTAGTCTGTGCCTGTGTCTAGCCTGTGTCAAGCCTGTGCCTTGCCTGAGACTGGCATGTGCATAGCGTGTTCCGAGCCAGTGTCTAGCCAGTGCCTAGCCTGTGCCTAGCCAGTGCCTAGCCTCTGCCTAGCCAGTGTCTAGCCTTTGTCTAGCCAGTGTCTAGCCTTTGTCTACCCTGTGCATAGCTAGAGTCTAGCCTGTACCTAGACTGTACCTAGCCAGTGTCTAGCCTGTGCCTAGCCATTGTCTAGCCTGTGCCCAGCCAGTGTCTAGCCTGTGTCTAGCCTGTGCCTAGCCTGTGCCTAACCTGTGCCTAGGCTTTGCCTAGCCTGTGCCTAGCCTGTGCCTAGCCTGTGCCTAGCATGTGCCTAGCCTGTGCCTAGCCTGTGCCTAGCCTGTGCCTAGCCTGTGCCTAGCCTGTGCCTAGCCTGTGCCTAGCCTGTGCCTAGCCTGTGCCTAGCCTGTGCCTAGCCTGTGCCTAGCCTGTGCCTAGCCTGTGCCTAGCCTGTGCCTAGCCTTTGCCTAGCCTGTGCCTAGCCTGTGCCTTGCCTGTGCCTAGCCTGTGCCTAGCCTGTGCCTAGCCTGTGCCTAGCCTGTGCCTAGCCTGTGCCTAGCCTGTGCCTAGCCTGTGCCTAGCCTGTGCCTAGCTTGTGGCTAGCCTGTGCCCAACCTGTGCCTAGCCTGTGTCTAGCCTGTGTCTAGCCTGTGTCTAGCCTGTGTCTAGCCTGTGTCTAGCCTGTGTCTAGCCTGTGTCTAGCCTGTGTCTAGCCTGTGTCTAGCCTGTGTCTAGCCTGTGTCTAGCCTGTGCCTAGCCTGTGCCTAGCCTGTGCCTAGCCTGTGCCTAGCCTGTGCCTAGCCTGTGCCTAGCCTGTGCCTAGCCTGTGCCTAGCCTTTGCCTAGCCTGTGCCTAGCCTGTGCCTAGCCTGTGCCTAGCCTGTGCCTAGCCTGTGCCTAGCCTGTGCCTAGCCTGTGCCTAGCCTGTGCCTAGCCTGTGTCTAGCCTGTGCCTAGCCTGTGCGTAGCCTGTGCCTAGCTTGTGGCTAGCCTGTGTCTAGCCTGTGCCCAACCTGTGCCTAGCCTGTGTCTAGCCTGTGTCTAGCCTGTGTCTAGCCTGTGTCTAGCCTGTGTCGAGCCTGTGTCTAGCCTGTGTCTAGCCTATGTTTAGCCTGTGTCTAGCCTGTGTCTAGCCTGTGTCTAGCCTGTGTCTGGCCTGTGTCTGGCCTGTGTCTAGCCTGTGTCTAGCCTGTGTCTAGCCTGTGTCTAGCCTGTGTCTAGCCTGTGTCTAGCCTCTACCTAGCCAGTGCCTAGACTGTACCTAGCCAGTGCCTAGCCTGTACCTAGCCAGTGTCTAGCCTGTGCCTAGCCATTGTCTAGCCTGTGCTCAGCCAGTGTCTACCCTGTGTCTAGCATGTGTCTAGCCTGTGCCTAGCCTCTGCCTAGCCTGTGCCTAGCCTGTGCCTAGCCTGTGCTTAGCCTGTGCCTAACCTGTGCGTAGCCTGTGCCTAGATTGTGGCTAGCCTGTGGCTGGCCCGTGCCCAATCTGTGCCTAGCCTGTGTCTAGCCTGTGTCTAGCCTGTGTCTAGCCTGTGTTTAGCCTGTGTCTAGCCTGTGTCTGGCCTGTGTCTAGCCTGTGTCTAGCCTTTGTCTACCCTGTGTCTAGCCTGCGTCTAGCTTGTGTCTAGCCTGTGTCTAGCCTATGTCTAGCCTATGTCTAGCGTGTGTCTAGCCTGTGTCTAGCCTTTGTCAAGCCTGTGTCTAGCCTGTGTCTAGCCCGTGTCTAGCCTGTGTCTAGCCTGTGTCAAGCCTGTTTCTAGCCTGTGTCTAGACTGTCTAGCCTGTGTCTAGCCTGTGTCTAGCCTGTGTCTATCCTGTGTCTAGCCTGTGCCTAGTCAGTGTTTAGTCAGCGTCTAGCCTGTGCCTAGCCAGTGTCTAACCTGTACCTAGCCAGTTTTTAGCCTGTGTCTAGCCTGTGTCTAGCCAGTTTTTAGCCTGTGTCTAGCCTGTGTCTAGCCTGTGTCTATCCTGTGTCTAGCCTGTGTCTAGCCTGTGTCTAGCCTGTGCTAAACCAGTGTCTAGTCTGTGCCTGTGTCTAGCCTGTGTCAAGCCTGTGCCTTGCCTGAGACTTGCATGTGCATAGCGTGTTCCGAGCCCATGTCTAGCCAGTGCCTAACCTGTGCCTAGCCAATGTCTAGACTTTGTCTAGCCAGTGTCTAGCCTTTGTCTACCCTGTGCATAGCTAGAGTCTAGCATGTACCTATCCAGTGCCTAGCCTGTACCTAGCCAGTGCCTAGACTGTACCTAGCCAGTGCCTAGCCTGTAACTAGCCAGTGTCTAGCATGTGCCTAGCCATTGTCTAGCCTGTGCACAGCCAGTGTATAGCCTGTGTCTAGCCTGTGCCTAGCCTGTGCCAAGCCTGTGCCTAGCCTGTGCCTAGCCTGTGCCTTGCCTGTGCCTAGCCTGTGCCTAGCCTGTGCCTAGCATGTGGCTAGCATGTGGCTAGCCTGTAGCTAGCCTGTGCCTAACTTGTGCCCAACCTGTGCCTAGCCTGTGTCTAGCCTGTGTCTAGCCTGTGTCTAGCCTGTGTCTAGCCTGTGTCTAGCCTGAGTCTAGCCTGTGTCTAGCCTGTGTCTAGCCTGTGTCTAGCCTGTACCTAGCCAGTGCCTAGACTGTACCTTACCAGTGACTAGCCTGTAGCTAGCCAGT
This sequence comes from Zaprionus indianus, assembly GCA_018904595.1. Lineage (NCBI taxonomy): Eukaryota > Metazoa > Arthropoda > Insecta > Diptera > Drosophilidae > Zaprionus > Zaprionus indianus. Next base: position 250,047 of record JAEIHA010000995.1, on the reverse strand, counting down.
GCCTAGCCTGTGCCTAGCCATTGTCTAGCCTGTGCCCAGCCAGTATCTAGCCTGTGTCTAGCCTGTGTCTAGCCTGTGCCTAGCCTGTGCCTAGCCTGTCCCTAGCCTGTGCCTAGCCTGTGCCCAACCTGTGCCTAGCTTGTGTCTAGCCTTTGCCTAGCCTGTGTCTAGCCTGTGTCTAGCCTGTGTCTAGCCTGTGCCTAGTCTGTGCCCAGCCTGTGCCTAGCCTGTGCCTAGCCTGTGCCTAGCCTGTGCCTAGCCTGTGCCTAGCCTGTGCCTAGCCTGTGCCTAGCCTGTGCCTAGCCTGTGCCTAGCCTGTGCCTAGCCTGTGCCTAGCCTGTGCCTAGCCTGTGTCTAGCCTGTGTCTAGCCTGTGTCTAGCCTGTGTCTAGCCTGTGTCTAGCCTGTGCCTAGTCTGTGCCTAGCCTGTGCCTAGCCTGTGCCTAGCCTGTGCCTAGCCTGTGCCTAGCCTGTGCCTAGCCTGTGCCTAGCCTGTGCCTAGCCTGTGTCTAGCCTGTGTCTAGCCTGTGTCTAGCCTGTGCCTAGTCTGTGCCTAGCCTGTGCCTAGCCTGTGCCTAGCCTGTGCCTAGCCTGTGCCTAGCCTGTGCCTAGCCTGTGCCTAGCCTCTGCCTAGCCTGTGCCTAGCCTGTGCCTAGCCTATGCCTAGCCTGTGCCTAGCTTGTCGCTAGCCTGTGTTTAGCCTGTGTCTAGCCTGTGTCTAGCCTGTGTCTAGCCTGTGTCTAGCCTGTGTCTAGCCTGTGTCTAGCCTGTGTCTAGCCTGTGTCTGGCTCGTGCCTAGCCTGTGCCTAGCCTGTGCCTAGCCTGTGTCTAGCCTGTGCATAGCCTGTGCGTAGCCTGTGCCTAGCTTGTGGCTAGCCTGTGGCTAGCCTGTGCCCAACCTGTGCCTAGCCTGTGTCTAGCCTGTGTCTAGCCTGTGTCTAGCCTGTGTCTAGCCTGTGCCTAGCCTGTGCCTAGCCTGTGCCTTGCCTGTACCTAGCCTGTGCCTAGCCTTTGTCTACCCTGTGCATAGCTAGAGTCTAGCCTGTACCTAGCCAGTGCCTAGACTGTACCTAGCCAGTGCCTAGCCTGTACCTAGCCAGTGTCTAGCCTGTGCCTAGCCATTGTCTAGCCTGTGCCCAGCCTGTGTTTAGCCTGTGTCTAGCCAGTGCCCAGCCTGTACCTAGCCAGTGCCTAGACTGTACCTAGCCAGTGTCTAGCCTGTGCATAGCTAGAGTCTAGCCTGTACCTAGGCCGTGCCTAGCCTGTACCTAGCCAGTGCATAGCCAGTGCTTAGCCAGTGTCTAGCCAGTGCCTAGCCAGTGTCTAGCCTTTGTCTACCCCTGTGCATAGCTAGAGTCTAGCCTGTACCTAGCCAGTGCCCAGACTGTACCTAGCCAGTGCCTAGACTGTACCTAGCCAGTGCCTAGCCTGTACCTAGCCAGTGTCGAGCCTGTGCCCAGCCTGTGTCTAGCCTGTGTCTAGCCTGTGTCTAGCCAGTGCCCAGCCTGTACCTAGCCAGTGCCTAGACTGTACCTAGCCAGTGTCTAGCCTGTGCATAGCTAGAGTCTAGCCTGTACCTAGGCCATGCCTAGCCTGTACCTAGCCAGTGCCTAGACTGTACCTAGCCAGTGTCTAGCCTGTACCTAGCCTGTGTCTAGCCTGTGTCTAGCCTGTGCCTTGCCTAAAACTGGCATGTGGATAGCGTGTGCCTAGCCTGTACCTAGCCAGTGCCTAGCCAGTGTCTAGCCAGTGCGTAGCCAGTACCTAGCCAGTGTCGAGCCTGTACCTAGCCAGTGTCTAGCCTGTGCCTAGCCATTGTCTAGCCTGTGCCCAGCCTGTGTCTAGCCTGTGTCTAGCCTGTGTCTAGCCTGTGTCTAGCCAGTGCCCAGCCTGTACCTACCCGGTGCCTAGACTGTACCTAGCCAGTGCCTAGCCTGTACCTAGCCAGTGTCGAGCCTGTACCTAGCCAGTGTCTAGCCTGTGCCTAGCCATTGTCTAGCCTGTGCCCAGCCTGTGTCTAGCCTGTGTCTAGCCTGTGTCTAGCCTGTGTCTAGCCTGTGTCTACTCTGTGTCTAGCCAGTGTCTAGCATCCGTCTAGCCGGTGTCTAGCCTGTATCTGGCCTGTGCCTAGCCAGTGTCTAGCCTGTGCCTAGCCAGTGTCTAACCTGTTCCTAGCCAGTTTCTAGCCTGTGTCTAGCCTGTGTCTAGCCTATGTCTGGCCTGTGTCTAGCCTGTACCCAGCCTTTATCGAGACTGTACCTAGCCAGTGTCTAGCCTGTGCCTAGCCATTGTCTAGCCTGTGCCCAGCCTGTGTCTAGCCTGTGTCTAGCCTGTGTCTAGCCAGTGCCCAGCCTGTGCCTTGCCTAAAACTGGCATGTGGATAGCGTGTGCCTAGCCAGTGCATAGCCAGTGCATAGCTAGAGTCTAGCCTGTACCTAGCCAGTGCCCAGCCTGTACCTAGCCAGTGCCTAGACTGTACCTAGCAAGTGCCTAGCCTGTTTCTAGCCAGTGTCGAGCCTCTACCTAGCCAGTGTCTAGCCTGTGCCTAGCCATTGTCTAGCCTGTGCCCAGTCTGTGTCTAGCCTGTGTCTAGCCAGTGCCCAGCCTGTACCTAGCCAGTGCCTAGACTGTACCTAGCCAGTGTCTAGCCTGTGCATAGCTAGAGTCTAGCCTGTACCTAGACCGTGCCTAGCCTGTACCTAGCCAGTGCCTAGCCAGTGTCTAACCTGTTCCTAGCCAGTTTCTAGCCTCTGTCTAGCCTGTGTCTAGCCTATGTCTAGCCTGTGTCTAGCCTGTACCCAGCCTGTGTCGAGCCTGTACCTAGCCAGTGTCTAGCCTGTGCCTAGCCATTGTCTAGCCTGTGCCCAGCCTGTGTCTAACCTGTGTCTAGCCTGTTTCTAGCCTGTGTCTAGCCTGTGTCTAACCTGTGTCTAGCCTGTGTCTAGCCTGTGTCTAGCCTGTGTCTAGCCTGTGTCTAGCCTGTGTCTAGTCTGTGTCTAGCCAGTGTCTAGCCTGTGTCTAGCCGGTGTCTAGCCTGTATCTGGCCTGTGCCTAGCCTGTGTCTAGCCTGTGTCAAGCCTGTGTCTAGCCTGTTTCTAGTCTGTTTCTAGCCTGTGTCTAGCCTGTGTCTAGCCTGTGTCTAGCCTGTGTCTACCCTGTGCATAGCTAGAGTCTAGCCTGTACCTAGCCAGTGCCCAGCCTGTACCTAGCCAGTGCCTAGACTGTACCTAGCCAGTGCCTAGCCTGTGCCTAGCCAGTGTCTAGCCTGTACCTAGCCAGTGTCTAGCCTGTGCCTAGCCATTGTCTAGCCTGTGCCCAGCCTGTGTCTAGCCTGTGTCTAGCCTGTGTCTAGCCTGTGTCTAGCCTGTGTCTAGCCTGTGTCTAGCCTGTGTCTAGCTTGTGTCTAGCCTGTGTCTAGCCTGTGTCTAGCCTGTGTCTAGCCAGTGCCTAGCCAGTGCCTAGCCAGTGTCTAACCTGTATCGAGCCAGTGTCTAGCCTGTGTCTAGCCTGTGCCTTGCCAGTGTCTAGCCTGTGCCTAGCCAGTGTCTAGCCTGTACCTAGCCAGTTTCTAGCCTGTGTCTAGCCTGTGCTTAACCAGTGTCTAGTCTGTGCCTGTGTCTAGCCTGTGTCAAGCCTGTGCCTTGCCTGAGACTGGCATGTGCATAGCGTGTTCCGAGCCAGTGTCTAGCCAGTGCCTAGCCTGTGCCTAGCCAGTGCATAGCCTGTGCCTAGCCAGTGTCTAGCCTTTGTCTAGCCAGTGTCTAGCCTTTGTCTACCCTGTGCATAGCTAGAGTCTAGCCTGTACCTAGACTGTACCTAGCCAGTGTCTAGCCTGTACCTAGCCATTGTCTAGCCTGTGCCCAGCCAGTGTCTAGCCTGTGTCTAGCCTGTGCCTAGCCTGTGCCTAGCCTGTGCCTAGACTTTGCCTAGCCTGTGCCTAGCCTGTGCCTAGCCTGTGCCTAGCCTGTGCCTAGCCTGTGCCTAGCCTGTGCCTAGCCTGTGCCTAGCCTGTGCCTAGCCTGTGCCTAGCCTGTGCCTAGCCTGTGCCTAGCCTGTGCCTAGCCTGTGCCTAGCCTGTGCCTAGCCTGTGCCTAGCGTGTGTCTAGCCTGTGTCTAGCCTTTGTCAAGCCTGTGTCTAGCCTGTGTCTAGCCCGTGTCTAGCCTGTGTCTAGCCTGTGTCAAGCCTGTTTCTAGCCTGTGTCTAGCCTGTGTCTAGCCTGTGTCTAGCCTGTGTCTAGCCTGTGTCTAGCCTGTGTCTATCCTGTGTCTAGCCTGTGCCTAGTCAGTGTTTAGTCAGCGTCTAGCCTGTGCCTAGCCAGTGTCTAACCTGTACCTAGCCAGTTTTTAGCCTGTGTCTAGCCTGTGTCTAGCCAGTTTTTAGCCTGTGTCTAGCCTGTGTCTAGCCTGTGTCTATCCTGTGTCTAGCCTGTGTCTAGCCTGTGTCTAGCCTGTGCTAAACCAGTGTCTAGTCTGTGCCTGTGTCTAGCCTGTGTCAAGCCTGTGCCTTGCCTGAGACTTGCATGTGCATAGCGTGTTCCGAGCCCATGTCTAGCCAGTGCCTAACCTGTGCCTAGCCAATGTCTAGACTTTGTCTAGCCAGTGTCTAGCCTTTGTCTACCCTGTGCATAGCTAGAGTCTAGCATGTACCTATCCAGTGCCTAGCCTGTACCTAGCCAGTGCCTAGACTGTACCTAGCCAGTGCCTAGCCTGTAACTAGCCAGTGTCTAGCATGTGCCTAGCCATTGTCTAGCCTGTGCACAGCCAGTGTATAGCCTGTGTCTAGCCTGTGCCTAGCCTGTGCCAAGCCTGTGCCTAGCCTGTGCCTAGCCTGTGCCTTGCCTGTGCCTAGCCTGTGCCTAGCCTGTGCCTGTGCCTAGCATGTGGCTAGCATGTGGCTAGCCTGTAGCTAGCCTGTGCCTAACTTGTGCCCAACCTGTGCCTAGCCTGTGTCTAGCCTGTGTCTAGCCTGTGTCTAGCCTGTGTCTAGCCTGTGTCTAGCCTGAGTCTAGCCTGTGTCTAGCCTGTGTCTAGCCTGTGTCTAGCCTGTACCTAGCCAGTGCCTAGACTGTACCTTACCAGTGACTAGCCTGTAGCTAGCCAGTGCCTAGCCTGTGCCTAGCCATTGTCTAGCCTGTGCCCAGCCAGTATCTAGCCTGTGTCTAGCCTGTGTCTAGCCTGTGCCTAGCCTGTGCCTAGCCTGTCCCTAGCCTGTGCCTAGCCTGTGCCCAACCTGTGCCTAGCTTGTGTCTAGCCTTTGCCTAGCCTGTGTCTAGCCTGTGTCTAGCCTGTGCCTAGTCTGTGCCCAGCCTGTGCCTAGCCTGTGCCTAGCCTGTGCCTAGCCTGTGCCTGGCCTGTGCCTAGCCTGTGCCTAGCCTGTGCCTAGCCTGTGCCTAGCCTGTGCCTAGCCTGTGCCTAGCCTGTGTCTAGCCTGTGTCTAGCCTGTGTCTAGCCTGTGTCTAGCCTGTGCCTAGTCTGTGCCTAGCCTGTGCCTAGCCTGTGCCTAGCCTGTGCCTAGCCTGTGCCTAGCCTGTGCCTAGCCTGTGCCTAGCCTGTGTCTAGCCTGTGTCTAGCCTGTGTCTAGCCTGTGCCTAGTCTGTGCCTAGCCTGTGCCTAGCCTGGGCCTAGCCTGTGCCTAGCCTGTGCCTAGCCTGTGCCTAGCCTGTGCCTAGCCTGTGCCTAGCCTGTGCCTAGCCTGTGCCTAGCCTGTGCCTAGCCTGTGCCTAGCCTGTGCCTAGCCTGTGCCTAGCCTATGCCTAGCCTGTGCCTAGCTTGTCGCTAGCCTGTGTTTAGCCTGTGTCTAGCCTGTGTCTAGCCTGTGTCTAGCCTGTGTCTAGCCTGTGTCTAGCCTGTGTCTAGCCTGTGTCTAGCCTGTGTCTAGCCTGTGTCTAGCTCGTGCCTAGCCTGTGCCTAGTCTGTGCCTAGCCTGTGTCTAGCCTGTGCATAGCCTGTGCGTAGCCTGTGCCTAGCTTGTGGCTAGCCTGTGGCTAGCCTGTGCCCAACCTGTGCCTAGCCTGTGTCTAGCCTGTGTCTAGCCTGTGTCTAGCCTGTGTCTAGCCTGTGCCTAGCCTGTGCCTAGCCTGTGCCTTGCCTGTACCTAGCCTGTGCCTAGCCTTTGTCTACCCTGTGCATAGCTAGAGTCTAGCCTGTACCTAGCCAGTGCCTAGACTGTACCTAGCCAGTGCCTAGCCTGTACCTAGCCAGTGTCTAGCCTGTGCCTAGCCATTGTCTAGCCTGTGCCCAGCCTGTGTTTAGCCTGTGTCTAGCCAGTGCCCAGCCTGTACCTAGCCAGTGCCTAGACTGTACCTAGCCAGTGTCTAGCCTGTGCATAGCTAGAGTCTAGCCTGTACCTAGGCCGTGCCTAGCCTGTACCTAGCCAGTGCATAGCCAGTGCTTAGCCAGTGTCTAGCCAGTGCCTAGCCAGTGTCTAGCCTTTGTCTACCCTGTGCATAGCTAGAGTCTAGCCTGTACCTAGCCAGTGCCCAGACTGTACCTAGCCAGTGCCTAGACTGTACCTAGCCAGTGCCTAGCCTGTACCTAGCCAGTGTCGAGCCTGTGCCCAGCCTGTGTCTAGCCTGTGTCTAGCCTGTGTCTAGCCAGTGCCCAGCCTGTACCTAGCCAGTGCCTAGACTGTACCTAGCCAGTGTCTAGCCTGTGCATAGCTAGAGTCTAGCCTGTACCTAGGCCATGCCTAGCCTGTACCTAGCCAGTGCCTAGACTGTACCTAGCTAGTGTCTAGCCTGTACCTAGCCTGTGTCTAGCCTGTGTCTAGCCTGTGCCTTGCCTAAAACTGGCATGTGGATAGCGTGTGCCTAGCCTGTACCTAGCCAGTGCCTAGCCAGTGTCTAGCCAGTGCGTAGCCAGTACCTAGCCAGTGTCGAGCCTGTACCTAGCCAGTGTCTAGCCTGTGCCTAGCCATTGTCTAGCCTGTGCCCAGCCTGTGTCTAGCCTGTGTCTAGCCTGTGTCTAGCCTGTGTCTAGCCAGTGCCCAGCCTGTACCTACCCGGTGCCTAGACTGTACCTAGCCAGTGCCTAGCCTGTACCTAGCCAGTGTCGAGCCTGTACCTAGCCAGTGTCTAGCCTGTGCCTAGCCATTGTCTAGCCTGTGCCCAGCCTGTGTCTAGCCTGTGTCTAGCCTGTGTCTAGCCTGTGTCTAGCCTGTGTCTACTCTGTGTCTAGCCAGTGTCTAGCATCCGTCTAGCCGGTGTCTAGCCTGTATCTGGCCTGTGCCTAGCCAGTGTCTAGCCTGTGCCTAGCCAGTGTCTAACCTGTTCCTAGCCAGTTTCTAGCCTGTGTCTAGCCTGTGTCTAGCCTATGTCTGGCCTGTGTCTAGCCTGTACCCAGCCTTTATCGAGACTGTACCTAGCCAGTGTCTAGCCTGTGCCTAGCCATTGTCTAGCCTGTGCCCAGCCTGTGTCTAGCCTGTGTCTAGCCTGTGTCTAGCCAGTGCCCAGCCTGTGCCTTGCCTAAAACTGGCATGTGGATAGCGTGTGCCTAGCCAGTGCATAGCCAGTGCATAGCTAGAGTCTAGCCTGTACCTAGCCAGTGCCCAGCCTGTACCTAGCCAGTGCCTAGACTGTACCTAGCAAGTGCCTAGCCTGTTTCTAGCCAGTGTCGAGCCTCTACCTAGCCAGTGTCTAGCCTGTGCCTAGCCATTGTCTAGCCTGTGCCCAGTCTGTGTCTAGCCTGTGTCTAGCCAGTGCCCAGCCTGTACCTAGCCAGTGCCTAGACTGTACCTAGCCAGTGTCTAGCCTGTGCATAGCTAGAGTCTAGCCTGTACCTAGACCGTGCCTAGCCTGTACCTAGCCAGTGCCTAGCCAGTGTCTAACCTGTTCCTAGCCAGTTTCTAGCCTCTGTCTAGCCTGTGTCTAGCCTATGTCTAGCCTGTGTCTAGCCTGTACCCAGCCTGTGTCGAGCCTGTACCTAGCCAGTGTCTAGCCTGTGCCTAGCCATTGTCTAGCCTGTGCCCAGCCTGTGTCTAACCTGTGTCTAGCCTGTTTCTAGCCTGTGTCTAGCCTGTGTCTAACCTGTGTCTAGCCTGTGTCTAGCCTGTGTCTAGCCTGTGTCTAGCCTGTGTCTAGCCTGTGTCTAGTCTGTGTCTAGCCAGTGTCTAGCCTGTGTCTAGCCGGTGTCTAGCCTGTATCTGGCCTGTGCCTAGCCTGTGTCTAGCCTGTGTCAAGCCTGTGTCTAGCCTGTTTCTAGTCTGTTTCTAGCCTGTGTCTAGCCTGTGTCTAGCCTGTGTCTAGCCTGTGTCTACCCTGTGCATAGCTAGAGTCTAGCCTGTACCTAGCCAGTGCCCAGCCTGTACCTAGCCAGTGCCTAGACTGTACCTAGCCAGTGCCTAGCCTGTGCCTAGCCAGTGTCTAGCCTGTACCTAGCCAGCCAGTGTCTAGCCTGTGCCTAGCCATTGTCTAGCCTGTGCCCAGCCTGTGTCTAGCCTGTGTCTAGCCTGTGTCTAGCCTGTGTCTAGCCTGTGTCTAGCCTGTGTCTAGCTTGTGTCTAGCCTGTGTCTAGCCTGTGTCTAGCCTGTGTCTAGCCAGTGCCTAGCCAGTGCCTAGCCAGTGTCTAACCTGTATCGAGCCAGTGTCTAGCCTGTGTCTAGCCTGTGCCTTGCCAGTGTCTAGCCTGTGCCTAGCCAGTGTCTAGCCTGTACCTAGCCAGTTTCTAGCCTGTGTCTAGCCTGTGCTTAACCAGTGTCTAGTCTGTGCCTGTGTCTAGCCTGTGTCAAGCCTGTGCCTTGCCTGAGACTGGCATGTGCATAGCGTGTTCCGAGCCAGTGTCTAGCCAGTGCCTAGCCTGTGCCTAGCCAGTGCATAGCCTGTGCCTAGCCAGTGTCTAGCCTTTGTCTAGCCAGTGTCTAGCCTTTGTCTACCCTGTGCATAGCTAGAGTCTAGCCTGTACCTAGACTGTACCTAGCCAGTGTCTAGCCTGTACCTAGCCATTGTCTAGCCTGTGCCCAGCCAGTGTCTAGCCTGTGTCTAGCCTGTGCCTAGCCTGTGCCTAGCCTGTGCCTAGACTTTGTCCTAGCCTGTGCCTAGCCTGTGCCTAGCCTGTGCCTAGCCTGTGCCTAGCCTGTGCCTAGCCTGTGCCTAGCCTGTGCCTAGCCTGTGCCTAGCCTGTGCCTAGCCTGTGCCTAGCCTGTGCCTAGCCTGTGCCTAGCCTGTGCCTAGCCTTTGCCTAGCCTGTGCCTAGCCTGTGCCTAGCCTGTGCCTAGCCTGTGCCTAGCCTGTGCCTAGCCTGTGCCTAGCCTGTGCCTAGCCTGTGCCTAGCCTGTGCCTAGCCTGTGCCTAGCCTGTGCCTAGCCTGTGCCTAGCCTGTGCCTAGCTTGTGGCTAGCCTGTGCCCAACGTGTGCCTAGCCTGTGTCTAGCCTGTGTCTAGCCTGTGTCTAGCCTGTGTCTAGCCTGTGTCTAGCCTGTGTCTAGCCTGTGCCTAGCCTGTGCCTAGCCTGTGCCTAGCCTGTGCCTAGCCTGTGCCTAGCCTGTGCCTAGCCTGTGCCTAGCCTTTGCCTAGCCTGTGCCTAGCCTTTGCCTAGCCTGTGCCTAGCCTGTGCCTAGCCTGTGCCTAGCCTGTGCCTAGCCTGTGCCTAGCTTGTGCCTAGCCTGTGCCTAGCCTGTGTCTAGCCTGTGCCTAGCCTGTGCGTAGCCTGTGCCTAGCTTGTAGCTAGCCTGTGTCTAGCCTGTGTCTAGCCTGTGTCTGGCCTGTGTCTGGCCTGTGTCTGGCCTGTGTCTGGCCTGTGTCTGGCCTGTGTCTAGCCTGTGTCTAGCCTGTGTCTAGCCTGTGCCTGTGTCTAGCCTGTGTCTAGCCTCTACCTAGCCAGTGCCTAGACTGTACCTAGCCAGTGCCTAGCCTGTACCTAGCCAGTGTCTAGCCTGTGCCTAGCCATTGTCTAGCCTATGCTCAGCCAGTGTTTAGCCTGTGTCTAGCATGTATCTAGCCTGTGCCTAGCCTGTGCCTAGCCTGTGCCTAGCCTGTGGCTAGCCTGTGCCTAACCTGTGCGTAGCCTGTGCCTAGATTGTGGCTAGCCTGTGGCTAGCCCGTGCCCAATCTGTGCCTAGCCTGTGTCTAGCCAGTGTCTAGCCTGTGTCTAGCCTGTGTTTAGCCTGTGTCTAGCCTGTGTCTGGCCTGTGTCTAGCCTGTGTCTAGCCTGTGTCTAGCCTGTGTCTAGCCTGCGTCTAGCTTGTGTCTAGCCTGTGTCTAGCCTATGTCTAGCCTGTGTCTAGCGTGTGTCTAGCCTGTGTCTAGCCTTTGTCAAGCCTGTGTCTAGCCTGTGTCTAGCCCGTGTCTAGCCTGTGTCTAGCCTGTGTCAAGCCTGTTTCTAGCCTGTGTCTAGCCTGTGTCTAGCCTGTGTCTAGCCTGTGTCTAGCCTGTGTCTAGCCTGTGTCTAGCCTGTGCCTAGTCAGTGTTTAGTCAGTGTCTAGCCTGTGCCTAGCCAGTGTCTAACCTGTGCCTAGCCAGTTTTTAGCCTGTGTCTAGCCTGTGTATATCATGTGTCTAGCCTGTGTCTAGCCTGTGTCTAGCCTGTGTCTAGCCTGTGTCTAGCCTGTGTCTAGCCTTTGTCTTGCCTGTGTCTAGCCTGTGTCTAGCATGTGCCTAGCCTCTGCCTAGCCTGTGCCTAGCCTGTACCTAGCCAGTGCCTAGCCAGTGTCTAACCTGTATCGAGCCAGTGTCTAGCCTTTGTCTAGCCTGTGCCTAGGCAGTGTCTAGCCTGTGCCTAGCCAGTGTCTAGCCTGTACCTAGCCAGTTTCTAGCCTGTGTCTAGCCTGTGCTTAACCAGTGTCTATCCTGTGTCTAGCCTGTGTCTAGCCTGTGTCTAGCCTGTGTCTAGCCTGTGTCTAGCCTTTGTCTTGCCTGCGTCTAGCTTGTGTCTAGCCTGTGTCTAGCATATGTCTAGCCTGTGTCTAGCGTGTGTCTAGCCTGTGTCTAGCCTTTGTCAAGCCTGTGTCTAGCCTGTGTCTAGCCCGTGTCTAGCCTGTGTCTAGCCTGTGTCAAGCCTGTTTCTAGCCTGTGTCTAGCCTGTGTCTAGCCTGTGTCTAGCCTGTGTCTAGCCTGTGTCTAGCCTGTGCCTAGTCAGTGTTTAGCCAGTGTCTAGCCTGTGCCTAGCCAGTGTCTAACCTGTACCTAGCCAGTTTTTAGCCTGTGTCTAGCCTGTGTCTAGCCTGTGTCTATCCTGTGTCTAGCCTGTGTCTAGCCTGTGTCTAGCCTGTGTCTAGCCTGTGTCTAGCCTGTGTCTAGCCTTTGTCTTGCCTGTGTCTAGCCTGTGTCTAGCATGTGCCTAGCCTCTGCCTAGCCTGTGCTTAGCCTGTACCTAGCCAGTGCCTAGCCAGTGTCTAACCTGTATCGAGCCAGTGTCTAGCCTTTGTCTAGCCTGTGCCTAGGCAGTGTCTAGCCTGTGCCTAGCCAGTGTCTAGCCTGTACCTAGCCAGTTTCTAGCCTGTGTCTAGCCTGTGCTTAACCAGTGTCTATCCTGTGTCTAGCCAGTGTCTATCCTGTGTCTAGCCTGTGTCTAGCCTGTGTCTAGCCTGTGTCTAGCCTGTGTCTAGCCTGTGTCTAGCCTGTGTCTAGCCTGTGTCTAGCCTTTGTCTTGCCTGTGTCTAGCCTGTGCCTAGCCTGTACCTAGCCAGTGCCTAGACTGTACCTAGCTAGTGCCTAGCCTGTAACTAGCCAGTGTCTAGCATGTGCCTAGCCATTGTCTAGCCTGTGCACAGCCAGTGTATAGCCTGTGTCTAGCCTGTGCCTAGCCTGTGCCAAGCCTGTGCCTAGCCTGTGCCTAGCCTGTGCCTAGCCTGTGCCTAGCCTGTGCATAGCATGTGGCTAGCATGTGGCTAGCCTGTAGCTAGCCTGTGCCTAACTTGTGCCCAACCTGTGCCTAGCCTGTGTCTAGCCTGTGTCTAGCCTGTGTCTAGCCTGTGTCTAGCCTGTGTCTAGCCTGTGTCTAGCCTGTGTCTAGCCTGTGTCTAGCCTGTGTCTAGCCTGTGTCTAGCCTGTACCTAGCCAGTGCCTAGACTGTACCTAGCCATTGTCTAGCCTATGCCCAGCCAGTGTCTAGCCTGTGTCTAGCCTGTGCCTAGCCTGTGCCTAGCCTGTGCCTAGCCTGTCCCTAGCCTGTGCCTAGCCTGTGCCTAGCTTATGCCAAGCCTGTGCGTAGCCTGTGCCTAGCTTGTGGCTAGCCTGTGGCTAGCCTGTGCCCAACCTGTGCCTAGCTTGTGTCTAGCCTGTACCTAGCCTGTGTCTAGCCTGTGTCTAGCCTGTGTCTAGCCTGTGTCTAGCCTGTGTCTAGCCTGTGTCTAGCCTGTGTCTAGCCTGTGTCTAGCCTGTGTCTAGCCTGTGTCTAGCCTGTGTCTAGCCTGTGTCTAGCCTGTGTTTAGCCTGTGTCTAGCCTGTGTCTAGCCTGTGTCTAGCCTGTGTCTAGCCTGTGTCCAGCCTGTGTCTAGCCTGTACCTAGCCAGTGCCTAGACTGTACCTAGCCATTGTCTAGCCTATGCCCAGCCAGTGTCTAGCCTGTGTCTAGCCTGTGCCTAGCCTGTGCCTAGCTTGTGTCTAGCCTGTGTCTAGCCTATGTCTAGCCTCTGCCTAGTCTGTGCCTAGCCTGTGCCTAGCCTGTGCCTAGCCTGTGCCTAGCCTGTGCCTAGCCTGTGCCTAGCCTGTGCCTAGCCTGTGCCTAGCCTGTGCCTAGCCTGTGCCTAGCCTGTGCCTAGCCTGTGTCTAGCCTGTGCCTAGCCTGTGTCTAGCCTGTGTCTAGCCTGTGTCTAGCCTGTGCCTAGTCTGTGCCTAGCCTGTGCCTAGCCTGTGCCTAGCCTGTGCCTAGCCTGTGCCTAGCCTGTGCCTAGCCTGTGCCTAGCCTGTGCCTAGCCTGTGTCTAGCCTGTGTCTAGCCTGTGTCTAGCCTGTGTCTAGCCTGTGTCTAGCCTGTGTCTAGCCTGTGTCTAGCCTGTGCCTAGTCTGTGCCTAGCCTGTGCCTAGCCTGTGCCTAGCCTGTGCCTAGCTTGTGCCTAGCCTGTGTCTAGCCTGTGTCTAGCCTGTGTCTAGCCAGTGTCTAGCCAGTGCCCAGCCTGTACCTACCCGGTGCCTAGACTGTACCTAGCCAGTGCCTAGCCTGTACCTAGCCAGTGTCGAGCCTGTACCTAGCCAGTGTCTAGCCTGTGCCTAGCCATTGTCTAGCCTGTGCCCAGCCTGTGTCTAGCCTGTGTCTAGCCTGTGTCTAGCCTGTGTCTAGCCTGTGTCTAGCCTGTGTCTAGCCTGTGTCTAGCCTGTGTCTAGCCTGTATCTAGCCTGTGTCTAGCCTGTGTCTACTCTGTGTCTAGCCAGTGTCTAGCATGTGTCTAGCCGGTGTCTAGCCTGTACCTGGCCTGTGCCTAGCCAGTGTCTAGCCTGTGCCTAGCCAGTGTCTAACCTGTTCCTAGCCAGTTTCTAGCCTGTGTCTAGCCTGTGTCTAGCCTATGTCTGGCCTGTGTCTAGCCAGTACCCAGCCTGTGTCGAGCCTGTACCTAGCCAGTGTCTAGCCTGTGCCTAGCCATTGTCTAGCCTGTGCCCAGCCTGTGTCTAGCCTGTGTCTATCCTGTGTCTAGCCTGTGTCTAGCCTGTGTCTAACCTGTGTCTAGCCTGTGTCTAGCCTGTGTCTAGCCTGTGTCTAGCCAGTGTCTAGCCTGTATCTGGCCTGTGTCTAGCCTGTGTCTAGCCTGTGTCAAGCCTGTGTCTAGCCTGTTTCTAGCCTGTTTCTAGCCTGTGTCTAGCTTGTGTCTAGCCTGTGTCTACCCTGTGCATAGCTAGAGTCTAGCCTGTACCTAGCCAGTGCCCAGCCTGTACCTAGCCAGTGCCTAGACTGTACCTAGCCAGTGCCTAGACTGTACCTAGCCAGTGCCTAGCCTGTACCTAGCCAGTGTCTAGCCTGTACCTAGCCAGTGTCTAGCCTGTACCTAGCCAGTGTCTAGCCTGTGCCTAGCCATTGTCTAGCCTGTGCCCAGCCTGTGTCTAGCCTGTGTCTAGCCTGTGTCTAGCCTGTGTCTAGCCTGTGCCCAGCCTGTGTCTAGCCTTTGTCTAGCCAGTGCCTAGCCAGTGTCTAACCTGTATCGAGCCAGTGTCTAGCCTGTGTCTAGCCTGTGCCTAGCCAGTGTCTAGCCTGTGCCTAGCCAGTGTCTAGCCTGTGCCTAGCCAGTGTCTAGCCTGTACCTAGCCAGTTTCTAGCCTGTGTCTAGCCTGTGCTTAACCAGTGTCTAGTCTGTGCCTGTGTCTAGCCTGTGTCAAGCCTGTGCCTTGCCTGAGACTGGCATGTGCATAGCGTGTTCCGAGCCAGTGTCTAGCCAGTGCCTAGCCTGTGCCTAGCCAGTGCCTAGCATGTGCCTAGCCAGTGTCTAGCCTTTGTCTAGCCAGTGTCTAGCCTTTGTCTACCCTGTGCATAGCCTGTACCTAGACTGTATCTAGCCAGTGCCTAGCCTGTACCTAGCCAGTGTCTAGCCTGTGCCTAGCCATTGTCTAGCCTGAGCCCAGCAAGTGTCTAGCCTGTGTCTAGCCTGTGCCTAGCCTGTGCCTAGCCTGTGCCTAGCCTGTGCCTAGCCTGTGCCTAGCCTGTGCCCAGCCTGTGCCTAGCCTGCCCTAGCCCAGCCTAGCCTGCCTAGCCTGTGCCTAGCCTGTGCCTAGCTCAGCCTAGCCTGTGCCTAGCCTGTGCCTAGCCTGTGCCTAGCCTGTGCCTAGCCTGTGCCTAGCCTGTGCCTAGCCTGTGCCTAGCCTGTGCCTAGCCTGTGCCTAGCCTGTGCCTAGCCTGTGCCTAGCCTGTGCCTAGCCTTTGCTTAGCCTGTGCCTAGCCTGTGCCTAGCCTGTGCCTAGCCTGTGTCTAGCCTGTGTCTAGCCTGTGTCTAGCCTGTGTCTAACCTGTGTCTAGCCTGTGTCTAGCCTGTGTCTAGCCTGTGTCTAGCCAGTGTCTAGCCTGTGTCTAGCCGGTGTCTAGCCTGTATCTGGCCTGTGTCTAGCCTGTGTCTAGCCTGTGTCAAGCCTGTGTCTAGCCTGTTTCTAGCCTGTTTCTAGACTGTGTCTACCCTGTGCATAGCTAGAGTCTAGCCTGTACCTAGCCAGTGCCCAGCCTGTACCTAGCCAGTGCCTAGACTGTACCTAGCCAGTGCCTAGCCTGTACCTAGCCAGTGTCTAGCCTGTACCTAGCCAGTGTCTAGCCTGTACCTAGCCAGTGTCTAGCCTGTGCCTAGCCATTGTCTAGCCTGTGCCCAGCCTGTGTCTAGCCTGTGTCTAGCCTGTGTCTAGCCTGTGTCTAGCCTGTGTCTAGCCTGTGTCTAGCCTGTGCCCAGCCTGTGTCTAGCCTTTGTCTAGCCAGTGCCTAGCCAGTGTCTAACCTGTATCGAGCCAGTGTCTAGCCTGTGTCTAGCCTGTGCCTAGCCAGTGTCTAGCCTGTGCCTAGCCAGTGTCTAGCCTGTACCTAGCCAGTTTCTAGCCTGTGTCTAGCCTGTGCTTAACCAGTGTCTAGTCTGTGCCTGTGTCTAGCCTGTGTCAAGCCTGTGCCTTGCCTGAGACTGGCATGTGCATAGCGTGTTCCGAGCCTGTGCCTAGCCAGTGCCTAGCATGTGCCTAGCCAGTGTCTAGCCTTTGTCTAGCCAGTGTCTAGCCTTTGTCTACCCTGTGCATAGCTAGAGTCTAGCCTGTACCTAGACTGTATCTAGCCAGTGCCTAGCCTGTACCTAGCCAGTGTCTAGCCTGTGCCTAGCCATTGTCTAGCCTGAGCCCAGCAAGTGTCTAGCCTGTGTCTAGCCTGTGCCTAGCCTGTGCCTAGCCTGTGCCTAGCCTGTGCCTAGCCTGTGCCTAGCCTGTGCCTAGCCTGTGCCTAGCCTGTGCCTAGCCTGTGCCTAGCCTGTGCCTAGCCTGTGCCTAGCCTGTGCCTAGCCCAGCCTAGCCTGTGCCTAGCCTGTGCCTAGCCTGTGCCTAGCCTGTGCCTAGCCTGTGCCTAGCCTGTGCCTAGCCTGTGCCCTAGCCTGTGCCTAGCCTGTGCCTAGCCTGTGCCTAGCCTGTGCCTAGCCTGTGCCTAGCCTGGCCTAGCCTGTGCCTAGCCTGTGCCTAGCCTGTGCCTAGCCTGTGCCTAGCCTGTGCCTAGCCTGTGCCTAGCCTGTGCCTAGCCTGTGCCTAGCCTGTGCCTAGCCTGTGCCTAGCCTGTGCCTAGGCCTGTGCCTAGCCTGTGCCTAGCCTGTGCCTAGCCTGTGCCTAGCCTGTGCCTAGCCTGTGCCTAGCCTGTGCCTAGCCTGTGCCTAGCCTGTGCCTAGCCTGTGCCTAGCCTGTGCCTAGCCTGTGCCTAGCCTGTGCGTAGCCTGTGCCTAGCTTGTAGCTAGCCTGTGGCTGGCCTGTGCCCAACCTGTGCCTAGCCTGTGTCTAGCCTGTGTCTAGCCTGTGTCTAGCCTGTGTCTAGCCTGTGGTCTAGCCTGTGTCTAGCCTGTGTCTAGCCTGTGTCTAGCCTGTGTCGAGCCTGTGTCTAGCCTGTGTCTAGCCTATGTTTAGCCTGTGTCTAGCCTGTGTCTAGCCTGTGTCTGGCCTGTGTCTGGCCTGTGTCTAGCCTGTGTCTAGCCTGTGTCTAGCCTGTGTCTAGCCTGTGTCTAGCCTGTGTCTAGCCTGTGTCTAGCCTGTACCTAGCCAGTGCCTAGACTGTACCTAGCCAGTGCCTAGCCTGTACCTAGCCATTGTCTAGCCTGTGCCCAGCCAGTGTCTAGCCTCTGTCTAGCATGTGTCTAGCCTGTGCCTAGCCTGTGCCTAGCCTGTGCCTAGCCTGTGCCTAGCCTGTGCCTAGCCTGTGCCTAGCCTGTGCCTAACCTGTGCGTAGCCTGTGCCTAGATTGTGGCTAGCCTGTGGCTAGCCCGTGCCCAATCTGTGCCTAGCCTGTGTCTAGCCTGTGTCTGGCCTGTGTCTAGCCTGTGTCTAGCCTTTGTCTAGCCTGTGTCTAGCCTGCGTCTAGCTTGTGTCTAGCCTGTGTCTAGCCTATGTCTAGCCTGTGTCTAGCCTATGTCTAGCCTGTGTCTAGCCTGTGTCAAGCCTGTGTCTAGCCTGTGTCTAGCCCGTGTCTAGCCTGTGTCTAGCCTGTGCCTAGCCATTGTCTATCCTGTGCCCAGCCTGTTTCTAGCCTGTGTCTAGCCTGTGTCTAGCCTGTGTCTACTCTGTGTCTAGCCAGTGTCTAGCATGCGTCTAGCCGGTGTCTAGCCTGTATCTGGCCTGTGCCTAGCCAGTGTCTAGCCTGTGCCTAGCCAGTGTCTAACCTGTTCCTAGCCAGTTTCTAGCCTGTGTCTAGCCTGTGTCTAGCCTATGTCTGGCCTGTGTCTAGCCTGTACCCAGCCTGTGTCGAGCCTGTACCTAGCCAGTGTCTAGCCTGTGCCTAGCCATTGTCTAGCCTGTGCCCAGCCTGTGTCTAGCCTGTGTCTAGCCTGTGTCTAGCCTGTGTCTAGCCTGTGTCTAACCTGTGTCTAGCCTGTGTCTAGCCTGTGTCTAGCCTGTGTCTAGCCTGTGTCTAGCCTGTGTCTAGCCTGTGTCTAGCCTGTGTCTAGTCTGTGTCTAGTCTGTGTCTAGCCAGTGTCTAGCCTGTGTCTAGCCGGTGTCTAGCCTGTTTCTAGCCTGTTTCTAGCCTGTGTCTAGCCTGTGTCTAGCCTGTGTCTACCCTGTGCATAGCTAGAGTCTAGCCTTTACCTAGCCAGTGCCCAGCCTGTACCTAGCCAGTGCCTAGACTGTACCTAGCCTGTGCCTAGCCTGTGCCTAGCCTGTGCCTAGCCTGTGCCTAGCCTGTGCCTAGCCTGTGCCTAGCCTGTGCCTAGCCTGTGCCTAGCCTGTGCCTAGCCTTTGCCTAGCCTGTGCCTAGCCTGTGCCTAGCCTGTGCCTAGCCTGTGCCTAGCCTGTGCCTAGCCTAGCTTGTAGCTAGCCTGTGGCTAGCCTGTGCCCAACCTGTGCCTAGCCTGTGTCTAGCCTGTGTCTAGCCTGTGTCTAGCCTGTGTCTAGCCTGTGTCTAGCCTGTGTCTAGCCTGTGTCTAGCCTGTGTCTAGCCTGTGTCTAGCCTGTGTCTAGCCTGTGTCTAGCCTGTGTCTAGCCTGTGTCTAGCCTGTGTCGAGCCTGTGTCTAGCCTGTGTCTAGCCTATGTTTAGCCTGTGTCTAGCCTGTGTCTAGCCTGTGTCTAGCCTGTGTCTGGCCTGTGTCTGGCCTGTGTCTAGCATGTGTCTTGCCTGTGTCTAGCCTGTGTCTAGCCTGTGTCTAGCCTGTGTCTAGCCTCTACCTAGCCAGTGCCTAGACTGTACCTAGCCAGTGCCTAGCCTGTACCTAGCCAGTGTCTAGCCTGTGCCTAGCCATTGTCTAGCCTGTGCCCAGCCAGTGTCTATCCTGTGTCTAGCATGTGTCTAGCCTGTGCCTAGCCTGTGCCTAGCCTGTGCCTAGCCTGTGCCTAGCCTGTGCCTAACCTGTGCGTAGCCTGTGCCTAGATTGTGGCTAGCCTGTGGCTAGCCCGTGCCCAATCTGTGCCTAGCCTGTGTCTAGCCTGTGTCTAGCCTGTGTTTAGCCTGTGTCTAGCCTGTGTCTGGCCTGTGTCTAGCCTGTGTCTAGCCTTTGTCTAGCCTGTGTCTAGCCTGCGTCTATCTTGTGTCTAGCCTGTGTCTAGCCTATGTCTAGCCTGTGTCTAGCCTATGTCTAGCCTGTGTCTAGCCTGTGTCAAGCCTGTGTCTAGCCTGTGTCTAGCCCGTGTCTAGCCTGTGTCTAGCCTGTGTCAAGCCTTTTTCTAGCCTGTGCCTAGCCTGTGCCTAGCCTGTGCCTAGCCTGTGCCTAGCCTGTGTCTAGCCTGTGCCTAGCCTGTGTCTAGCCTGTGCCTAGTCAGTGTTTAGTCAGTGTCTAGCCTGTGCCTAGCCAGTGTCTAACCTGTACCTAGCCAGTTTTTAGCCTGTGTCTAGCCTGTGTCTAGCCTGTGTCTATCCTGTGTCTAGCCTGTGTCTAGCCTGTGTCTAGCCTTTGTCTTGCCTGTGTCTAGCCTGTGTCTAGCATGTGCCTAGCCTCTGCCTAGCCTGTGCCTAGCCTGTACCTAGCCAGTGCCTAGCCAGTGTCTAACCTGTATCGAGCCAGTGTCTAGCCTTTGTCTAGCCTGTGCCTAGGCAGTGTCTAGCCTGTGCCTAGCCAGTGTCTAGCCTGTACCTAGCCAGTTTCTAGCCTGTGTCTAGCCTGTTCTTAACCAGTGTCTAGTCTGTGCCTGTGTCTAGCCTGTGTCAAGCCTGTGCCTTGCCTGAGACTGGCATGTGCATAGCGTGTTCCGAGCCCATGTCTAGCCAGTGCCTAACCTGTGCCTAGCCAGTGTCTAGCCTTTGTCTAGCCAGTGTCTAGCCTTTGTCTACCCTGTGCATAGCTGGAGTCTAGCATGTACCTATCCAGTTCCTAGCCTGTACCTAGCCAGTGCCTAGACTGTACCTAGCCAGTGCCTAGCCTGTACCTAGCCAGTGTCTAGCATGTGCCTAGCCATTGTCTAGCCTGTGCACAGCCAGTGTATAGCCTGTGTCTAGCCTGTGCCTAGCCTGTGCCAAGCCTGTGCCTAGCCTGTGCCTAGCCTGTGCCTAGCCTGTGCCTAGCCTGTGCCTAGCCTGTGCCTAGCATATGGCTAGCATGTGGCTAGCCTGTAGCTAGCCTGTGCCTAACTTGTGCCCAACCTGTGCCTAGCCTGTGTCTAGCCTGTGTCTAGCCTGTGTCTAGCCTGTGTCTAGCCTGAGTCTAGCCTGTGTCTAGCCTGTGTCTAGCCTGTACCTAGCCAGTGCCTAGACTGTACCTTACCAGTGCCTAGCCTGTACCTAGCCAGTGCCTAGCCTGTGCCTAGCCATTGTCTAGCCTGTGCCCAGCCAGTATCTAGCCTGTGTCTAGCCTGTGTCTAGCCTGTGCCTAGCCTGTGCCTAGCCTGTCCCTAGCCTGTGCCTAGCCTGTGCCTAGCCTGTGCCTAGCCTGTGCCTAGCCTGTGCCTAGCCTGTGCCTAGCCTATGCCAAGCCTGTGCGTAGCCTGTGCCTAGCTTGTGGCTAGCCTGTGCCCAACCTGTGCCTAGCTTGTGTCTAGCCTGTGTCAAGCCTGTGTCTAGCCTGTGTCTAGCCTGTGTCTAGCCTGTGTCTAGCCTGTGTCTAGCCTGTGTCTAGCCTGTGTCTAGCCTGTGCCTAGCCTGTGTGTAGTCTGTGTCTAGCCTGTGTCTAGCCTGTGTCTAGCCTGTGTCTAGCCTGTGTCTAGCCTGTGTTTAGCCTGTGTCTAGCCTGTGTCTAGCCTGTGTCTAGCCTGTGCCTAGCTTGTGTCTAGCCTGTGTCTAGCCTGTGTCTAGCCTGTGTCTAGCCTGTGTCTAGCCTGTGTCTAGCCTGTGCCTAGCCTGTGCCTAGCCTGTGCCTAGCCTGTGCCTAGGCCTGTGCCTAGCCTGTGCCTAGCCTGTGTCTAGCCTGTGTCTAGCCTGTGCCTAGCCTGTGCCTAGTCTGTGCCTAGCCTGTGCCTAGCCTGTGCCTAGCCTGTGCCTAGCCTGTGCCTAGCCTGTGCCTAGCCTGTGCCTAGCCTGTGCCTAGCCTGTGTCTAGCCTGTGTCTAGCCTGTGTCTAGCTGTGCCTGTGTCTAGCCTGTGTCTAGCCTGTGTCTAGCCTGTCTCTAGCCTGTGCCTAGCCTGTGCCTAACCTGTGCGTAGCCTGTGCCTAGCTTGTGGCTAGCCTGTGGCTAGCCTGTCCCCAATCTGTGCCTAGCCTGTGTCTAGCCAGTCTCTAGCCTGTGTTAAGCCTGTGTCTAGCCTGTGTCTAGCCTGTGTCTAGCCTGCGTCTAGCCTGTGTCTAGCCTGTGTCTAGCCTGTGTTTAGCCTGTGTCTAGCCTGTGTGTCTAGCCTGTGTCTAGCCTGTGTCTAGCCTGTGTCTAGCCTGTGTCTAGCCTGTGTCTAGCCTGTGCCTAGCCAGTGTCTAGCCTGTACCTAGCCAGTTTCTAGCCTGTGTCTAGCCTGTGTCTAGCCTGTGTCTATCCTGTGTCTAGCCTGTGTCTAGCCTTTGTCTTGCCTGTGTCTAGCCTGTGTCTAGCATGTGCCTAGCCTCTGCCTAGCCTGTGCCTAGCCTGTACCTAGCCAGTGCCTAGCCAGTGTCTAACGTGTATCGAGCCAGTGTCTAGCCTGTGTCTAGCCTGTGCCTAGCCAGTGTCTAGCCTGTGCCTAGCCAGTGTCTAGCCTGTACCTAGCCAGTTTCTAGCCTGTGTCTAGCCTGTGCTTAACCAGTGTCTAGTCTGTGCCTGTGTCTAGCCTGTGTCAAGCCTGTGCCTTGCCTGAGACTGGCATGTGCATAGCGTGTTCCGAGCCAGTGTCTAGCCAGTGCCTAGCCTGTGCCTAGCCAGTGTCTAGCCTTTGCCTAGCCAGTGTCTAGCCTTTGTCTACCCTGTGCATAGCTAGAGTCTAGCCTGTACCTATCCAGTGCCTAGCCTGTACCTAGCCGGTGCCTAGACTGTACCTAGCCAGTGCCTAGACTGTACCTAGCCAGTGCCTAGACTGTACCTAGCCAGTGCCTAGCCTGTACCTAGCCACTGTGTAGCATGTGCCTAGCCATTGTCTATCCTGAGTCTAGCCTGTGTCTAGCCTGTGTCTAGCCTGTACCTAGCCAGTGCCTAGACTGTACCTAACCAGTGCTTAGCCTGTACCTAGCCAGTGCCTAGCCTGTGCCTAGCCTGTGCCTAGCCCGTCCCTAGCCTGTGCCTAGCCTGTGCCTAGCCTATGCCAAGCCTGTGCGTAGCCTGTGCCTAGCCTGTACCTAGCCAGTGTCTAGCATGTGCCTAGCCATTGTCTAGCCTGTGCCCAGCCAGTGTATAGCCTGTGTCTAGCCTGTGCCGAGCCTGTGCCTAGCCTGTGCCTAGCCTGTGCCTAGCCTGTGCCTAGCATGTGCCTAGCATGTGTCTAGCCTGTGTCTAGCCTGTGCCTAGCCTGTGTCTAGCCTGAGTCTAGCCTGTGTCTAGCCTGTGTCTAGCCTGTACCTAGCCTGTGCCTAGACTGTACCTAACCAGTGCCTAGCCTGTACCTAGCCAGTGCCTAGCCTGTGCCTAGCCATTGTCTAGCCTGTGCCTAGCCTGTGTCTAGCCTGTGCGTAGCCTGTGCCTAGCCTGTGTTTAGCCTGTGTCTAGCCTGTGTCTAGCCTGTGTCTAGCCTGTGTCTAGCCTGTGTCCAGCCTGTGTCTAGCCTGTGTCCAGCCTGTGGTCTAGCCTGTGTCTAGCCTGTGTCTAGCCAGCGTCTAGACTGTGCCTAGCCAGTGCCCTGGCAGCCTGTACCTAGCCAGTGTCTAGCCAGTGCCTAGCCATTGTCTAGCCTGTGCCCAGCCAGTGTCTAGCCTGTGTCTAGCCTGTGCCTAGCCTGTGTCTAGCCTGTGCCTGGCCTGTCTAGCCTGGCCTGTGTCTAGCCTGTGTCTAGCCTGTGTCTAGCCTGTGTCTAGCCTGTGCCTAGCCTGTGCCTAGCCTGTGCCTAGCCTGTGCCTAGCCTGTGCCTAGCCTGTGCCTAGCCTGTGCGTAGCCTGTGCCTAGCTTGTGGCTAGCCTGTGTTTAGCCTGTGTCTAGCCTGTGTCTGGCCTGTGTCTAGCCTGTGTCTAGCCTGTGTCTAGCCTGTGCCTAGCCTGTGTCTAGCCTGTGTCTAGCCTGTGTCTAGCCTGTGTCAAGCCTGTGTCTAGCCTGTGTCTAGCCTGTGTCTAGCCTGTGTCTAGCCTGTGTCTCAGCCTGTGTCTAGCCTGTGTCTAGCCTGTGTCTAGCCTGTGCCTAGCCTGTGTCTAGCCTGTGCCTAGCCTGTGCCTAGCCTGTGCCTGTGCCTAGCCTGTGCCTAGCCTGTGCCTAGCCTGTGCCTAGCCTGTGCCTAGCCTAGCCTAGCCTGTGGCCTAGCCTGTGTTTAGCCTGTGGCTAGCCTGTGTTTAGCCTGTGTCTAGCCTGTGTCTAGCCTGTGTCTAGCCTGTGTCTAGCCTGTGTCTAGCCTGTGTCTAGCCTGTGTCAAGCCTGTGTCTAGCCTGTGTCTAGCCTGTGTCTAGCCTGTGTCTAGCCTGTGTCTAGCCTGTGTCTAGCCTGTGTCTAGCCTGTGTCTAGCCTGTGTCTAGCCTGTGTCAAGCCTGTTTCTAGCTCGTGCCTAGCCTGTGCCTAGCCTGTGCCTAGCCTGTGTCTAGCCTGTGCCTAGCCTGTGCGTAGCCTGTGCCTAGCTTGTGGCTAGCCTGTGGCTAGCCTGTGCCCAACCTGTGCCTAGCCTGTGTCTAGCCTGTGTCTAGCCTGTGTCTAGCCTGTGTCTAGCCTGTGCCTAGCCTGTGCCTAGCCTGTGCCTTGCCTGTGCCTAGCCTGTGTCTAGCCTTTGCCTAGCCTGTGCCTAGCCTGTGCCTAGCCTGTGTCTAGCCTGTGTCTAGCCTGTGTCTAGCCTGTGTCTAGCCTGTGTCTAGCCTGTGTTTAGCCTGTGTCTAGCCTGTGTCTAGCCTGTGTCTAGCCTGTGTCTAGCCTGTGTCTAGCCTGTGTCTAGCCTGTGTCTAGCCTGTACCTAGCCAGTGCCTAGACTGTACCTAGTCAGTGCCTAGCCTGTACCTAGCCAGTGTCTAGCCTGTGCCTAGCCATTGTCTAGCCTGTGCCCAGCCAGTGTCTAGCCTGTGTCTAGCCTGTGTCTAGCCTGTGTCTAGCCTGTGTCTAGCCTGTGTCTAGCCTGTGTCTAGCCTGTGTCTAGCCTGTGTCTAGCCTGTGTCTAGCCTGTGTCTAGCCTGTGTCTAGCCTGCGTCTAGCCTGTCTCTAGCCTGTGCCTAGCCTGTGCCTAACCTGTGCGTAGCCTGTGCCTAGCTTGTGGCTAGCCTGTGGCTAGCCTGTCCCCAATCTGTGCCTAGCCTGTGTCTAGCCAGTCTCTAGCCTGTGTTAAGCCTGTGTCTAGCCTGTGTCTAGCCTGTGTCTAGCCTGCGTCTAGCCTGTGTCTAGCCTGTGTCTAGCCTGTGTTTAGCCTGTGTCTAGCCTGTGTCTAGCCTGTGTCTAGCCTGTGTCTAGCATGTGTCTAGCCTGTGTCTAGCCTGTGTCTAGCCTGTGCCTAGCCAGTGTCTAACCTGTACCTAGCCAGTTTCTAGCCTGTGTCTAGCCTGTGTCTAGCCTGTGTCTATCCTGTGTCTAGTCTGTGTCTAGCCTTTGTCTTGCCTGTGTCTAGCCTGTGTCTAGCATGTGCCTAGCCTCTGCCTAGCCTGTGCCTAGCCTGTACCTAGCCAGTGCCTAGCCAGTGTCTAACGTGTATCGAGCCAGTGTCTAGCCTGTGTCTAGCCTGTGCCTAGCCAGTGTCTAGCCTGTGCCTAGCCAGTGTCTAGCCTGTACCTAGCCAGTTTCTAGCCTGTGTCTAGCCTGTGCTTAACCAGTGTCTAGTCTGTGCCTGTGTCTAGCCTGTGTCAAGCCTGTGCCTTGCCTGAGACTGGCATGTGCATAGCGTGTTCCGAGCCAGTGTCTAGCCAGTGCCTAGCCTGTGCCTAGCCAGTGTCTAGCCTTTGCCTAGCCAGTGTCTAGCCTTTGTCTACCCTGTGCATAGCTAGAGTCTAGCCTGTACCTATCCAGTGCCTAGCCTGTACCTAGCCGGTGCCTAGACTGTACCTAGCCAGTGCCTAGACTGTACCTAGCCAGTGCCTAGACTGTACCTAGCCAGTGCCTAGCCTGTACCTAGCCACTGTGTAGCATGTGCCTAGCCATTGTCTATCCTGTGCCTAGCCTGTGTCTAGCCTGTGTCTAGCCTGTGTCTAGCCTGAGTCTAGCCTGTGTCTAGCCTGTGTCTAGCCTGTACCTAGCCAGTGCCTAGACTGTACCTAACCAGTGCTTAGCCTGTACCTAGCCAGTGCCTAGCCTGTGCCTAGCCTGTGCCTAGCCCGTCCCTAGCCTGTGCCTAGCCTGTGCCTAGCCTATGCCAAGCCTGTGCGTAGCCTGTGCCTAGCCTGTACCTAGCCAGTGTCTAGCATGTGCCTAGCCATTGTCTAGCCTGTGCCCAGCCAGTGTATAGCCTGTGTCTAGCCTGTGCCGAGCCTGTGCCTAGCCTGTGCCTAGCCTGTGCCTAGCCTGTGCCTAGCATGTGCCTAGCATGTGTCTAGCCTGTGTCTAGCCTGTGCCTAGCCTGTGTCTAGCCTGAGTCTAGCCTGTGTCTAGCCTGTGTCTAGCCTGTACCTAGCCTGTGCCTAGACTGTACCTAACCAGTGCCTAGCCTGTACCTAGCCAGTGCCTAGCCTGTGCCTAGCCATTGTCTAGCCTGTGCCTAGCCTATGCCAAGCCTGTGCGTAGCCTGTGCCTAGCTTGTGGCTAGCCTGTGGCTAGCCTGTGCCCAACCTGTGCCTAGCCTGTGTCTAGCCTGTGTCTAGCCTGTGTCTAGCCTGTGTCTAGCCTGTGTCTAGCCTGTGTCTAGCCTGTGTCTAGCCTGTGTCTAGCCTGTGTCTAGCCTGTGTCTAGCCTGTGTCCAGCCTGTGTCTAGCCTGTGTCCAGCCTGTGTCTAGCCTGTGTCTAGCCTGTGCCTAGCCAGCGCCTAGACTGTACCTAGCCTGTGCCTAGCCTGTACCTAGCCTGTGTCTAGCCTGTGTCTAGCCTGTGTCTAGCCTGTGTCTAGCCTGTGTCTAGCCTGTGTCTAGCCAGTGTCTAGCCTGTGTCTAGCCTGTGTCTAGCCTGTGTCTAGCCTGTGCCTAGCCTGTGTCTAGCCTGTGCCTAGCCTGTGCCTAGCCTGTGCCTAGCCTGTGCCTAGCCTGTGCCTAGCCTGTGCCTAGCCTGTGCCTAGCCTGTGGCTAGCCTGTGTTTAGCCTGTGGCTAGCCTGTGTTTAGCCTGTGTCTAGCCTGTGTCTAGCCTGTGTCTAGCCTGTGTCTAGCCTGTGCCTAGTCTGTGCCCAGCCTGTGCCTAGCCTGTGCCTAGCCTGTGCCTAGCCTGTGCCTAGCCTGTGCGTAGCCTGTGCCTAGCTTGTGGCTAGCCTGTGTTTAGCCTGTGTCTAGCCTGTGTCTAGCCTGTGTCTGGCCTGTGTCTAGCCTGTGTCTAGCCTGTGTCTAGCCTGTGCCTAGCCTGTGTCTAGCCTGTGTCTAGCCTGTGTCTAGCCTGTGTCAAGCCTGTGTCTAGCCTGTGTCTAGCCTGTGTCTAGCCTGTGTCTAGCCTGTGTCTAGCCTGTGTCTAGCCTGTGTCTAGCCTGTGCCTAGCCTGTGTCTAGCCTGTGCCCTAGCCTGTGCCTAGCCTGTGCCTAGCCTGTGCCTAGCCTGTGCCTAGCCTGTGCCTAGCCTGTGCCTAGCCTGTGGCTAGCCTGTGTTTAGCCTGTGGCTAGCCTGTGTTTAGCCTGTGTCTAGCCTGTGTCTAGCCTGTGTCTAGCCTGTGTCTAGCCTGTGTCTAGCCTGTGTCTAGCCTGTGTCTAGCCTGTGTCTAGCCTGTGTCTAGCCTGTGTCTAGCCTGTGTCTAGCCTGTGTCTAGCCTGTGTCAAGCCTGTTTCTAGCTCGTGCCTAGCCTGTGCCTAGCCTGTGCCTAGCCTGTGTCTAGCCTGTGCCTAGCCTGTGCGTAGCCTGTGCCTAGCTTGTGGCTAGCCTGTGGCTAGCCTGTGCCCAACCTGTGCCTAGCCTGTGTCTAGCCTGTGTCTAGCCTGTGTCTAGCCTGTGTCTAGCCTGTGCCTAGCCTGTGCCTAGCCTGTGCCTAGCTTGTGGCTAGCCTGTGTTTAGCCTGTGGCTAGCCTGTGTTTAGCCTGTGTCTAGCCTGTGTCTAGCCTGTGTCTAGCCTGTGTCTAGCCTGTGTCTAGCCTGTGTCTAGCCTGTGTCTAGCCTGTGTCTAGCCTGTGTCTAGCCTGTGTCTAGCCTGTGTCTAGCCTGTGTCTAGCCTGTGTCTAGCCTGTGTCTAGCCTGTGTCAAGCCTGTTTCTAGCTCGTGCCTAGCCTGTGCCTAGCCTGTGCCTAGCCTGTGTCTAGCCTGTGCCTAGCCTGTGCGTAGCCTGTGCCTAGCTTGTGGCTAGCCTGTGGCTAGCCTGTGCCCAACCTGTGCCTAGCCTGTGTCTAGCCTGTGTCTAGCCTGTGTCTAGCCTGTGTCTAGCCTGTGCCTAGCCTGTGCCTAGCCTGTGCCTTGCCTGTGCCTAGCCTGTGTCTAGCCTTTGCCTAGCCTGTGCCTAGCCTGTGCCTAGCCTGTGTCTAGCCTGTGTCTAGCCTGTGTCTAGCCTCTGTCTAGCCTGTGTCTAGCCTGTGTTTAGCCTGTGTCTAGCCTGTGTCTAGCCTGTGTCTAGCCTGTGTCTAGCCTGTGTCTAGCCTGTGTCTAGCCTGTGTCTAGCCTGTACCTAGCCAGTGCCTAGACTGTACCTAGTCAGTGCCTAGCCTGTACCTAGCCAGTGTCTAGCCTGTGCCTAGCCATTGTCTAGCCTGTGCCCAGCCAGTGTCTAGCCTGTGTCTAGCCTGTGTCTAGCCTGTGTCTAGCCTGTGTCTAGCCTGTGTCTAGCCTGTGTCTAGCCTGTGTCTAGCCTGTGTCTAGCCTGTGTCTAGCCTGTGTCTAGCCTGCGTCTAGCCTGTCTCTAGCCTGTGCCTAGCCTGTGCCTAACCTGTGCGTAGCCTGTGCCTAGCTTGTGGCTAGCCTGTGGCTAGCCTGTCCCCAATCTGTGCCTAGCCTGTGTCTAGCCAGTCTCTAGCCTGTGTTAAGCCTGTGTCTAGCCTGTGTCTAGCCTGTGTCTAGCCTGCGTCTAGCCTGTGTCTAGCCTGTGTCTAGCCTGTGTTTAGCCTGTGTCTAGCCTGTGTCTAGCCTGTGTCTAGCCTGTGTCTAGCCTGTGTCTAGCCTGTGTCTAGCCTGTGTCTAGCCTGTGCCTAGCCAGTGTCTAACCTGTACCTAGCCAGTTTCTAGCCTGTGTCTAGCCTGTGTCTAGCCTGTGTCTATCCTGTGTCTAGCCTGTGTCTAGCCTTTGTCTTGCCTGTGTCTAGCCTGTGTCTAGCATGTGCCTAGCCTCTGCCTAGCCTGTGCCTAGCCTGTACCTAGCCAGTGCCTAGCCAGTGTCTAACGTGTATCGAGCCAGTGTCTAGCCTGTGTCTAGCCTGTGCCTAGCCAGTGTCTAGCCTGTGCCTAGCCAGTGTCTAGCCTGTACCTAGCCAGTTTCTAGCCTGTGTCTAGCCTGTGCTTAACCAGTGTCTAGTCTGTGCCTGTGTCTAGCCTGTGTCAAGCCTGTGCCTTGCCTGAGACTGGCATGTGCATAGCGTGTTCCGAGCCAGTGTCTAGCCAGTGCCTAGCCTGTGCCTAGCCAGTGTCTAGCCTTTGCCTAGCCAGTGTCTAGCCTTTGTCTACCCTGTGCATAGCTAGAGTCTAGCCTGTACCTATCCAGTGCCTAGCCTGTACCTAGCCGGTGCCTAGACTGTACCTAGCCAGTGCCTAGACTGTACCTAGCCAGTGCCTAGACTGTACCTAGCCAGTGCCTAGCCTGTACCTAGCCACTGTGTAGCATGTGCCTAGCCATTGTCTATCCTGTGCCTAGCCTGTGTCTAGCCTGTGTCTATCCTGAGTCTAGCCTGTGTCTAGCCTGTGTCTAGCCTGTACCTAGCCAGTGCCTAGACTGTACCTAACCAGTGCTTAGCCTGTACCTAGCCAGTGCCTAGCCTGTGCCTAGCCTGTGCCTAGCCCGTCCCTAGCCTGTGCCTAGCCTGTGCCTAGCCTATGCCAAGCCTGTGCGTAGCCTGTGCCTAGCCTGTACCTAGCCAGTGTCTAGCATGTGCCTAGCCATTGTCTAGCCTGTGCCCAGCCAGTGTATAGCCTGTGTCTAGCCTGTGCCGAGCCTGTGCCTAGCCTGTGCCTAGCCTGTGCCTAGCCTGTGCCTAGCATGTGCCTAGCATGTGTCTAGCCTGTGTCTAGCCTGTGCCTAGCCTGTGTCTAGCCTGAGTCTAGCCTGTGTCTAGCCTGTGTCTAGCCTGTACCTAGCCTGTGCCTAGACTGTACCTAACCAGTGCCTAGCCTGTACCTAGCCAGTGCCTAGCCTGTGCCTAGCCATTGTCTAGCCTGTGCCTAGCCTACGCCAAGCCTGTGCGTAGCCTGTGCCTAGCTTGTGGCTAGCCTGTGGCTAGCCTGTGCCCAACCTGTGCCTAGCCTGTGTCTAGCCTGTGTCTAGCCTGTGTCTAGCCTGTGTCTAGCCTGTTTCTAGCCTGTGTCTAGCCTGTGTTTAGCCTGTGTCTAGCCTGTGTCTAGCCTGTGTCTAGCCTGTGTCCAGCCTGTGTCTAGCCTGTGTCCAGCCTGTGTCTAGCCTGTGTCTAGCCTGTACCTAGCCAGCGCCTAGACTGTACCTAGCCAGTGCCTAGCCTGTACCTAGCCAGTGTCTAGCCAGTGCCTAGCCATTGTCTAGCCTGTGCCCAGCCAGTGTCTAGCCTGTGTCTAGCCTGTGCCTAGCCTGTGTCTAGCCTGTGCCTAGCCTGTGCCTAGCCTGTGTCTAGCCTGTGTCTAGCCTGTGCCTAGCCTGTGCCTAGCCTGTGCCTAGCCTGTGCCTAGCCTGTGCCTAGCCTGTGCCTAGCCTGTGCGTAGCCTGTGCCTAGCTTGTGGCTAGCCTGTGTTTAGCCTGTGTCTAGCCTGTGTCTAGCCTGTGTCTGGCCTGTGTCTAGCCTGTGTCTAGCCTGTGTCTAGCCTGTGTCTAGCCTGTGTCTAGCCTGTGTCTAGCCTGTGTCTAGCCTGTGTCTAGCCTGTGTCTAGCCTGTGTCAAGCCTGTGTCTAGCCTGTGTCTAGCCTGTGTCTAGCTTGTGTCTAGCCTGTGTCTAGCCTGTGTCTAGCCTGTGTCTAGCCTGTGTCTAGCCTGTGTCTAGCCTGTGTCTAGCCTGTGTCTAGCCTGTGCCTAGCCTGAGTCTAGCCTGTGTTTAGCCTGTGTCTAGCCTGTGTTTAGTATGTGTCTAGCCTGTGTCTAGCCTGTGTCTAGCCTGTGTCTAGCCTGTGTCTAGCCTGTGTCTGGCCTGTGTCTGGCCTGTGCCTAGCCTGTGTCTAGCCTGTGTCTAGCCTGTGTCTAGCCTGTGTCTAGCCTGTGTCTAGCCTGTGTCTAGCCTGTGTCTAGCCTGTGTCAAGCCTGTTTCTAGCCTGTGTCTAGCCTGTGTCTAGCTTGTGTCTAGCCTGTGTCTAGCCTGTGTCTAGCCTGTGTCTAGCCTGTGTCTAGCCTGTGTCTAGCCTGTGCCTAGCCAGTTTCTAGCCTGTGTCTAGCCTGTGCCCTGCCATTGTCTAGTCTGTGCCAAGCCAGTGCCTAGCCTGTGCCTAGCGAGTGTCTAGCCTGTGTATAGCCTGTGCCTTGCCTGTGACTGGCATGTGCATAGCCAGTGTCTAGCCTTTGTCTAGCCAGTGTCTAGCCTTTGTCTACCCTGTGCATAGCTAGAGTCTAGCCTGTACCTAGCCAGTGCCTAGCCTGTACCTAGCCAGTGCCTAGACTGTACCTAGCTATTGTCTAGCCTGTGCCCAGCCAGTGTCTTGCCTGCGTCTAGCCTGTGCCTAGCCTGTGCCTAGCCTCTGCCTAGCCTGTGCCCAGCCTGTGCCTAGCCTGTGCCTAGCCTGTGCCTAGCCTGTGCCTAGCCTGTGCCTAGCCTGTGCCTAGCCTGTGCCTAGCCTGTGCCTAGCCTGTGCCTAGCCTGTGCCTAGCCTGTGCCTAGCCTGTGCCTAGCCTGTGCCTAGCCTGTGCCTAGCATGTGCCTAGCCTGTGGCTGACCTGTGCCTTGCCTGTGCCTAGCCTGTGCCTAGCTTGTGCCTAGCCTGTGCCTAGCTTGTGGCTAGCCTGTATCTAGCCAGTGTCTAGCCTGTGCCTAGCCAGTGTCTAGCCTGTGCCTAGCCAGTGTCTTGCCTGTACCCAGCCAGTGTCTAGCCTGTGCCTAGCCAGTGTCTAGCCTGTGCCTAGACTGTGCCTAGCCTGTGCACGGCCAGTGTCTAGCCTGTGCCTAGCCAGTGTCTAGCCTGTGCCTAGCCTGTGCCTAGCCTGTGCCTTGCCTGTGACTGGCATGTGCATAGCCTGTGCCTAGGCAGTGTCTAGCCTGTTTCAAGCCTGTGCCTTGCCTGAGATTGGCATGTGCATAGCGTGTTCCGAGCCAGTGCCTAGCCAGTGTCTAGCCTGTGCCTTGCCTGTGCACAGCCAGTGTCTAGCCTGTGCCTTGCCAGTGTCTAGCCTGTGCACAGCCAGTGTCTAGCCTGTGCCTAGCCAGTGTCTAGCCTGTGCCTAGCCAGTGTCTAGGCTGTGCACAGCCAGTGTCTAGACTGTGTCTAGCCTGTGACTAGCCTGTGTCTTGCCTGTGTCTATCCAGTGTCTAGCCTGTGTCTAGCCTTTGCCTAGCCGTTTTCTAGCCTTTGTGTTGCCTGTGTCTAGCCAGTGTCTAGCCTGTGCCTAGCCTGTACCTAGCCTGTGCCTAGCCTGTGCCTGGCCTGTGCCTAGCCTGTGCCTAGCCTGTGACTAGCCTGTGCCTAGCTTGTGGCTGGCCTGTATCTAGCCAGTGTCTAGTCTGTGCCTAGCCAGTGTCTTGCCTGTACCCAGCCAGTGTCTAGCCTGTGCCTAGCCAGTGTCTAGCCTGTGCCTAGCCTGTGCCTTGCCTGTGACTGGCATGTGCATAGCCTGTGCCTAGCCAGTGTCTAGCCTGTTTCAAGCCTGTGCCTTGCCTGAGACTGGCATGTGCATAGCGTGTTCCGAGCCAGTGCCTAGCCAGTGTCTAGCCTGTGCCTAGCCTGTGCACAGCCAGTGTCTAGCCTGTGCCTTGCCAGTGTCTAGCCTGTGCCTTGCCAGTGTCTAGCCTGTGCACAGCCAGTGCCTAGCCTGTGCCAAGCCTGTGCGTAGCCTGTGCCTAGCTTGTGTCTAGCCTGTGTTTAGCCTGTGTCTAGCCTGTGTCTAGCCTGTGTCTGGCCTGTGTCTAGCCTGTGTCTAGCCTGTGTCTAGCCTGTGCCTAGCCTGTGTCTAGCCTGTGTCAAGCCTGTGTCTAGCCTGTGTCTAGCCTGTGTATAGCCTGTGTCTAGCCTGTGTCTAGCCTGTGTCTAGCCTGTGTCTAGCCTGTGTCTAGCCTGTGTCTAGCCTGTGTCTAGCCTGTGTCTAGCCTGTGTCTAGCCTGTGTCTAGCCTGTGTCTAGCCTGTGCCTAGCCTGAGTCTAGCCTGTGTTTAGCCTGTGTCTAGCCTGTGTTTAGCCTGTGTCTAGCCTGTGTCTAGCCTGTGCCTAGCCTGAGTCTAGCCTGTGTTTAGCCTGTGTCTAGCCTGTGTCTAGCCTGTGTCTAGCCTGTGTCAAGCCTGTGTCTAGCCTGTGTCAAGCCTGTTTCTAGCCTGTGTCTAACCTGTGTCTAGCTTGTGTCTAGCCTGTGTCTAGCCTGTGTCTAGCCTGTGTCTAGCCTGTGTCTAGCCTGTGCCTAGCCAGTGTCTAACCCGTACCTAGCCAGTTTCTAGCCTGTGTCTAGCCTGTGCCCTGCCATTGTCCTGTCTGTGCCAAGCCAGTGCCTAGCCTGTGCCTAGCGAGTGTCTAGCCTGTGTATAGCCTGTGTATAGCCTGTGCCTTGCCTGTGACTGGCATGTGCATAGCCAGTGTCTAGCCTTTGTCTAGCCAGTGTCTAGCCTTTGTCTAGCCTGTGCATAGCTAGAGTCTAGCCTGTACCTAGCCAGTGCCTAGACTGTACCTAGCCAGTGCCTAGCCTGTACCTAACCAGTGTCTAGCCTGTGCCTAGCCATTGTCTAGCCTGTGCCCAGCCAGTGTCTAGCCTGCGTCTAGCCTGTGCCTAGCCTGTGCCTAGCCTGTGCCTAGCCTGTGCCCAGCCTGTGCCTAGCCTGTGCCTAGCCACTACCTAGCTTGTGACTAGCCTGTGCCTAGCCTGTGCCTAGCCTGTGCCTAGCCTGTGCCTAGCCTGTGCCTAGCCTGTGCCTAGCCTGTGCCTAGCCTGTGCCTAGCCTGTGCCTAGCCTGTGCCTAGCCTGTGCCTAGCCTGTGCCTAGCCTGTGCCTAGCCTGTGCCTAGCCTGTGCCTAGCATGTGCCTAGCCTGTGCCTGACCTGTGCCTTGCCTGTGCCTAGCCTGTGCCTAGCTTGTGCCTAGCCTGTGCCTAGCTTGTGGCTAGCCTGTATCTAGCCAGTGTCTAGCCTGTGCCTAACCAGTGTCTTGCCTGTACCCAGCCAGTGTCTAGCCTGTGCCTAGCCAGTGTCTAGCCTGTGCGTAGACTGTGCCTAGCCTGTGCACGGCCAGTGTCTAGCCTGTGCGCAGCCAGTGTCTAGTCTGTGCCTACCCTGTGCCTTGCCTGTGACTGGCATGTGCATAGCCTGTGCCTAGCCAGTGTCTAGCCAGTGTCTAGCCTGTGCCTTGCCAGTGTCTAGCCTGTGCCTTGCCAGTGTCTAGCCTGTGCCTTGCCAGTGTCTAGCCTATGCACAGCCAGTGTCTAGCCTGTGCCTAGCAAGTGTCTAGCCTGTGCCTAGCCAGTGTCTAGCCTGTGCACAGCCAGTGTCTAGCCTGTGTCTAGCCTGTGACTAGTCTGTGTCTTGCCTGTGTCTATCCAGTGTCTAGCTTGTGTCTAGCCTGTGCATAGCCTGTGTCTAGCCTGTGCCTAGCCAAAGTCTAGCCTCTGTCTAGCCTGTGCCTTGCCTGTGTCTAGCCTGTGTCTAGCCACTATCTAGCCTGTGACTAGCCTGTGTCTTGCCTGTGTCTAACCAGTGTCTAGCCTATGCTTTGCCTGTACCCAGCCAGTGTCTAGCCTATGCCTAGCCAAATTCTAGCCTGTGCCTAGCCAGTGTAAAGCCTTTGTCTAGCCTCAGTCTTGCCAGTGACTAGCCTGTTTCCTGCCTGTCTCTAGCCTGTGTATAGCCTGTGCTTTGCCTGTGATTGGCATATGCATAGCCTGTGCTAGCCAGTGTCTACCCTGTGCCTAGACAGTATCTAGCCTGTGTCTAGCCTGTACCTTCCCTGTGACTGGCATCTGCATAGCCTGTGTCTAGCCTGTGCCCAGCCAAAGTCTAGCCTGTACCTAGTTAGTGTATAGCCTGTGTCTAGCCTCTGTCTAGCCTGTGACTAGCGAATGTCTTGCCTGTGTCTAGCCTGTGTCAAGCCTCTGTCTAGCCTGTGACTAGCCTGTGTCTTGCCTGTGTCTTGCCTGTGTCTAGCCAGTGTCTAGCTTGTTTCTAGCCTTTGCCTAGCCAGTGTCTAGCTTGTGTCTAGCCTGTGCATAGCCTGTGTCTAGCCTGTGTCTAGCCACTACCTAGCTTGTGACTAGCCTGTGTCTTGCCTGTATCTAGCCTGTGTCTAGCCTGTGCCTTGCCTGTGATTGGCATGTGCATAGCCTGTACCTAGCCAGTGTCTCCCCTATGCCTAGACAGCGTTAAGCCTGTGCCTAGCCAGTGTCTAGCCTGTGGCTAGCAAGTGTCTAGCATGTGCCTAGCAAGTGTCTAGCCTGGGCCTAGCCAGTGTCTAGCCTGTGCCTGGCTAGTGTCTAGCCAGTGCCTAGCCAGTGTCTAGCCAGTGCCTAGCCAGTGTCTAGCCAGTGCCTAGCCAGTGTCTAGCCAGTGCCTAGCCAGTGTCTAGCCAGTGCCTAGCCAGTGTCTAGCCAGTGCCTAGCCAGTGTCTAGCCAGTGCCTAGCCAGTGTCTAGCCACTGCATAGCCAGTGTCTAGCCTGTGCCTAGCCAGTGTCTAGCCTGTTCCTAGCCAGTGTCTAGCCTGTGCCTAGCCAGTGTCTAGCCAGTGCCTTGTCAGTGTCTAGCCTGTGCCTAGCCAGTGTCTAGCATGTGCCTAGTTAGTGTCTAGCCTATGCCTAGCCTGTGTCTAGCCTGTGCCTTGCCTGTGACTGGCATGTGCATAGCCTGTTTCTAGCCTGTGCCTAGCTAGTCTAAAGCCTGTGTCTATCATATGTTTAGCCTGTGACTAGCCTGTGTCTTGCCTGTGTCTAGCTAGTGTCTAGCCTGTGTCTAGCCTTTGCCTAGCCAGTGTCTAGCCTTTGCCTAGCCAGTGTCTAGCCTTTGCCTAGCCAGTGTCTAGCCTTTGCCTAGCCAGTGTCTAGCCTTTGCCTAGCCAGTGTCTAGCCTTTGCCTAAGCCAGTGTCTAGCCTTTGCCTAGCCAGTGTCTAGCCTGTACCTAGCTAGTGTATAGCCTGTGCCTAGCTAGTGTCTAGCCTGGGCCTAGCCTCTGTCTAGCCTGTGCCTAGCCAAAGTCTAGCCTGTACCTAGCTAGTGTATAGCCTGTGTCTAGCCCTTGCCTACCCAGTGTTTAGCCTGTGCATAGCCAGTGTCTAGCCTGTGCCTAGCTAGTGTCTAGCCAGTGCCTAGCCTGTGTCTAGCCAGTGCTTAGCCAGTGTCTAGCCAGTGTCTAGCCAGTGTCTAGCCAGTGTCTAGCCAGTGTCTAGCCTCTGCATAGCCAGTGTCTAACCACTGCATAGCCAGTGTCTAGCCACTGCATAGTCAGTGTCTAGTCTGTGCCTAGCCAGTGTCCAGCCTGTGCCTAGCCAGTGTCTAGCCTGTGCCTAGCCAGTGTCTAGCCTGTGCCTAGCCAGTGTCTAGCCTGTGCCTAGCCAGTGTCTAGCCTGTGCCCAGCCAGTGTCTAGCCTGTGCCTAGCCAGTGTCTAGCCTGTGTTTAGCCTTTGCCTAGCCAGTGTCTAGCCTGTGTCTAGCCTGTGCCTTGCCTGTGGCTGGTATGTGCATAGCCTGTGTCTACCCTGTGCCTAGCCAGTGTCTAGCCTATGCCTAGCCAGTGTCTAGCCTGTGCCTAGCAAGTGTCTAGCCTGTGCCTAGCACGTGTCTAGCCTGGGCCTAGCCTCTGTCTAGCCTGTGCCTAGCAAAAGTCTCGCCTGTACCTAGCTAGTGCATAGCCTGTGTCTTGCGTGTGCCTAGCTAGTGTCTAGCCTGGGCCTAGCCAGTGCCTAGCCAGTGTCTAGCAACTGCATAGCCAGTGTCTAGCCTGTGCCTAGCCAAAGTCTAGCCCCTACCTAGCTAGTTTATAGCTTGTCTCTAGCCCTTGCTCAGCCAGTATCTAGCCTGGGCCTAGCTAGTGTCTTGCCAGTGCCTAGCCAGTATCTAGCCAGTGTCTAGCCACTGCATAGCCAGCGTCTAGCCTGTGCCTAGCCAGTGTCTAGCCTGTGCCTAGCCAGTGTCTAGCCTGGGCCTAGCCAGTGTCTAGCCTGTGCCTAGCCAAAGTCTAGGCTGTGCCTAGCCAGTGTATAGCCTGTGCCTAGCCAAAGTCTAGGCTGTGCCTAGCCAGTGTATAGCCTGTGTCTAGCCTCTGTCTAGCCTGTGACTAGCCTGTGCCTTGCCTGTGTCTAGCCTGTGTCTATCCACTATCTAGCCTGTGACTAGCCTGTTTTTTGCCTGTGTCTAACCAGTGTCTAACCTTTGCTTTGCGTGTGATTGCCCATTGCAAAACCAGTGTCTTGCCTGGGCCTAGCCAGTGTGTAGCCTGTGCCTAGCCAGTGTCTAGGCAGTGTGTAGCCTGTGCCTAGCCAGTGTCTAGCCTGTGCCTAGCCTGTGCCTACTCTGTGCCTAACCAGTGTCCAGCCTGTGCTTAGCCAGTGCCTAGCCTGTGCCAAGCCTGTGCGTAGCCTGTGCCTAGCTTGTGTCTAGCCTGTGTTTAGCCTGTGTCTAGCCTGTGCCTAGCCTGTGTCTAGCCTGTGTCTAGCCTGTGTCTAGCCTGTGTCAAGCCTGTGTCTAGCCTGTGTCTAGCCTGTGTCTAGCTTGTGTCTAGCCTGTGTCTAGCCTGTGTCTAGCCTGTGTCTAGCCTGTGTCTAGCCTGTGTCTAGCCTGTGCCTAGCCTGAGTCTAGCCTGTGTTTAGCCTGTGTCTAGCCTGTGTTTAGCCTGTGTCTAGCCTGTGTCTAGCCTGTGTCTAGCCTGTGTCTAGCCTGTGTCTAGCCTGTGTCTAGCCTGTGCCTAGCCTGAGTCTAGCCTGTGTTTAGCCTGTGTCTAGCCTGTGTTTAGCCTGTGTCTAGCCTGTGTCTAGCCTGTGTCTAGCCTGTGTCTAGCCTGTGCCTAGCCTGAGTCTAGCCTGTGTTTAGCCTGTGTCTAGCCTGTGTCTAGCCTGTGTCTAGCCTGTGTCAAGCCTGTGTCTAGCCTGTGTCAAGCCTGTTTCTAGCCTGTGTCTAACCTGTGTCTAGCTTGTGTCTAGCCTGTGTCTAGCCTGTGTCTAGCCTGTGTCTGGCATGTGCATAGCGTGTGCCTAGCCAGTGTCTAGCCAGTGTCTAGCCTGTGCCTTGCCAGTGTCTAGCCTGTGCCTTGCCAGTGTCTAGCCTGTGCACAGCCAGTGCCTAGCCTGTGCCAAGCCTGTGCGTAGCCTGTGCCTAGCTTGTGTCTAGCCTGTGTTTAGCCTGTGTCTAGCCTGTGTTTAGCCTGTGTCTGGCCTGTGTCTAGCCTGTGTCTAGCCTGTGTCTAGCCTGTGCCTAGCCTGTGTCTAGCCTGTGTCTAGCCTGTGTCTAGCCTGTGTCAAGCCTGTGTCTAGCCTGTGTCTAGCCTGTGTCTAGCTTGTGTCTAGCCTGTGTCTAGCCTGTGTCTAGCCTGTGTCTAGCCTGTGTCTAGCCTGTGTCTAGCCTGTGCCTAGCCTGAGTCTAGCCTGTGTTTAGCCTGTGTCTAGCCTGTGTTTAGCCTGTGTCTAGACTGTGTCTAGCCTGTGTCTAGCCTGTGTCTAGCCTGTGCCTAGCCTGAGTCTAGCCTGTGTTTAGCCTGTGTCTAGCCTGTGTCTAGCCTGTGTCTAGCCTGTGTCAAGCCTGTGTCTAGCCTGTGTCAAGCCTGTTTCTAGCCTGTGTCTAACCTGTGTCTAGCTTGTGTCTAGCCAGTGTCTAGCCTGTGTCTAGCCTGTGTCTAGCCTGTGTCCAGCCCGTGTCTAGCCTGTGCCTAGCCAGTGTCTAACCTGTACCTAGTGAGTTTCTAGCCTGTGTCTAGCCTGTGCCCTGCCATTGTCCTTTCTGTGCCAAGCCAGTGCCTAGCCTGTGCCTAGCGAATGTCTAGCCTGTGTATAGCCTGTGTATAGCCTGTGCCTTGCCTGTGACTGGCATGTGCATAGCCAGTGTCTAGCCTTTGTCTAGCCAGTGTCTAGCCTTTGTCTAGCCTGTGCATAGCTAGAGTCTAGCCTGTACCTAGCCAGTGCCTAGCCTGTACCTAGCCAGTGCCTAGCCTGTACCTAGCCAGTGCCTAGCCTGTACCTAGCCAGTGCCTAGCCTGTGCCTAACCAGTGTCTAGCCTGTGCCTAGCCATTGTCTAGCCTGTGCCCAGCCAGTGTCTAGCCTGTGCCTAGCCTGTGCCTAGCCTGTGCCTAGCCTGTGCCTAGCCTGTGCCCAGCCTGTGCCTAGCCTGTGCCTAGCCACTACCTAGCTTGTGACTAGCCTGTGCCTAGCCTGTGCCTAGCCTGTGCCTAGCCTGTGCCTAGCCTGTGCCTAGCCTGTGCCTAGCCTGTGCCTAGCCTGTGCCTAGCCTGTGCCTAGCCTGTGCCTAGCCTGTGCCTAGCCTGTGCCTAGCCTGTGCCTAGCCTGTGCCTAGCATGTGCCTAGCCTGTGCCTGACCTGTGCCTTGCCTGTGCCTAGCCTGTGCCTAGCTTGTGCCTAGCCTGTGCCTAGCTTGTGGCTAGCCTGTATCTAGCCAGTGTCTAGCCTGTGCCTAACCAGTGTCTTGCCTGTACCCAGCCAGTGTCTAGCCTGTGCCTAGCCAGTGTCTAGCCTGTGCCTAGACTGTGCCTAGCCTGTGCACGGCCAGTGTCTAGCCTGTGCGCAGCCAGTGTCTAGCCTGTGCCTACCCTGTGCCTTGCCTGTGACTGGCATGTGCATAGCCTGTGCCTAGCCAGTGTCTAGCCTGTGCCTAGCCTGTGCACAGCCAGTGTCTAGCCTGTGCCTTGCCAGTGTCTAGCCTGTGCCTTGCCAGTGTCTAGCCTGTGCCTTGCCAGTGTCTAGCCTATGCACAGCCAGTGTCTAGCCTGTGCCTAGCAAGTGTCTAGCCTGTGCCTAGCCAGTGTCTAGCCTGTGCACAGCCAGTGTCTAGCCTGTGTCTAGCCTGTGACTAGTCTGTGTCTTGCCTGTGTCTATCCAGTGTCTAGCCTGTGTCTAGCCTTTGCCTAACCGTTTTCTAGCCTTTGTGTTGCCTGTGTCTAGCCAGTGTCTAGCCTGTGTCTAGCCAGTGTCTAGCCTGTGTCTAGCCAGTGTCTAGCCTGTGTCTAGCCAGTGTCTAGCCTGTGCCTAGCCGGTGTCTAGCCTAAGCCTAGCCAGTGTCTAGCCTGTGCCTAGCCTGTGTCTAGCCTGTGCCTAGCCAGTGCCTTGCCTGTACCCAGCCAGTAACTAGCCTGTGTCTAGCCAGTGTCTAGCCTGTGTCTAGCCAGTGTCTAGCCTGTGTCTAGCCAGTGTCTAGCCTGTGTCTAGCCAGTGTCTGGCCTGTGTCTAGCCAGTGTCTAGCCTGTGCCTAGCCAGTGTCTAGCCTAAGCCTAGCCAGTGTCTAGCCTGTGCCTAGCCTGTGTCTAGCCTGTGCCTAGCCAGTGTCTTGCCTGTACCCAGCCAGTGTCTAGCCTATGCCTAGCCAAATTCTAGCCTGTGCCTAGCCAGTGTAAAGCCTTTGTCTAGCCTCAGTCTTGCCAGTGACTAGCCTGTTTCCTGCCTGTCTCTAGCCTGTGTATAGCCTGTGCTTTGCCTGTGATTGGCATATGCATAGCCTGTGCTAGCCAGTGTCTACCCTGTGCCTAGACAGTATCTAGCCTGTGTCTAGCCTGTACCTTCCCTGTGACTGGCATCTGCATAGCCTGTGTCTAGCCTGTGCCCAGCCAAAGTCTAGCCTGTACCTAGGTAGTGTATAGCCTGTGTCTAGCCTCTGTCTAGCCTGTGACTAGCGAATGTCTTGCCTGTGTCTAGCCT
Organism: Zaprionus indianus; assembly: GCA_018904595.1. Taxonomy (NCBI): domain Eukaryota; kingdom Metazoa; phylum Arthropoda; class Insecta; order Diptera; family Drosophilidae; genus Zaprionus; species Zaprionus indianus. Next base: position 210,364 of record JAEIHA010000995.1, on the reverse strand, counting down.
GTGTCAAGCCTCTGTCTAGCCTGTGACTAGCCTGTGTCTTGCCTGTGTCTAGCCAGTGTCTAGCTTGTTTCTAGCCTTTGCCTAGCCAGTGTCTAGCTTGTGTCTAGCCTGTGCATAGCCTGTGTCTAGCCTGTGCCTAGCCAAAGTCTAGCCTCTGTCTAGCCTGTGCCTTGCCTGTGTCTAGCCTGTGTCTAGCCACTATCTAGCCTGTGACTAGCCTGTGTCTTGCCTGTGTCTAACCAGTGTCTAGCCTATGCTTTGCCTGTGATTGGCCTATGCATAGCCAGTGTCTAGCCTGTGCCTAGCAAGTGTCTAGCCTGGGCCCAGCCAGTGTGTAGCCTGTGCCTAGCCAGTGTCTAGCCTGTGCCTAGCCTGTGCGTAGCCTGTTCCTAGTCTGTGCCTAACCAGTGTCTAGCCTGTGCTTAGCTAGTGTCTAGCCTGGGCCTAGCCAGTGTCTAGCCTGTGCCTAGCCAAAATCTAGGCTGTGCCTAGCCAGTGTATAGCCTGTGCCTAGCCTCTGTCTAGCCTGTGACTAGCCTGTGCCTTGCCTGTGTCTAGCCTGTGTCTATCCACTATCTAGCCTGTGACTAGCCTGTTTTTTGCCTGTGTCTAACCAGTGTCTAACCTTTGCTTTGCGTGTGATTGCCCATTGCAAAACCAGTGTCTTGCCTGGGCCTAGCCAGTGTGTAGCCTGTGCCTAGCCAGTGTCTAGGCAGTGTGTAGCCTGTGCCTAGCCAGTGTCTAGCCTGTGCCTAGCCTGTGCCTACTCTGTGCCTAACCAGTGTCCAGCCTGTGCTTAGCCAGTGTCTAGCCTGTGTCTAGCCTGTGCCTTGCGTGTGATTGGCATGTGCATAGCCTGTGCCTAGCCAGTATTTAGCCTGTGCCTAGCCAGTGTCTAGCCTGTGCTTAGCAGGTGGCTAGCCTGGGCCTAGCCAGTGTCTGGCCTGTGTCTAGCCTGTGCCTTGCCTGTGACTGGCATGTGCACAGCCTGTGCCTAGCCAAAGTCTAGCCTTTACCTAGCTAGTGTATAGCCTGTGTCTAGCCTCTGTCTAGCCTGTGACTAGCCTGTGTCTTGACTGTGTCTAGCCTGTCTAGCCTGTGACTAGCCTGTGAGTTGCCTGTGACTGGCATGTGCGTAGCCTGTGTTTAGCCAGTGCCTTGCTAAAGTCTAGCTTGTGCCTAGCCAGTGTATAGCCTGTGTCTAGCCTCTGTCTAGCCTGTGACTAGCCTGTGTCTTGCCTGTGTCTAGCCTGTGTCTAGCTACTATCTAGCCTGTGACTAGCCTGTGTCTTGCCTGTATCTAGCCTGTGTCTAGCCTGTGCTTTGCCTGTGATTGGCATGTGCATAGCCTGTTCCTAGCCAGTGTCTACCCTGTGCCTAGACAGCGTTAAGCCTGTGCCTTGCCAGTGTCTAGCCAATGCCTAGCTAGTGACGAGTCTATGCATAGCCAGTGTCTAGCCTGTGCCTAGGAAGTGTCGAGCCTGGGCCTAGCCAGTGTCTAGCCTGTGCCTAGCTTGTGCCTAGCCTGGGCCTAGCCTGTGCCAAGTCTGTGCCTAACCAGTGTCTAGCCTGTGCTTAGCCAGTGTCTAGCCTGTGCCTCGCCTGTGATTGGCATGTGTATAGCCTGTGCCTAGCCAGTGTCTAGCCTGTGCCTAGCCAGTTTCTAGTTTCTGCCTAGCAAGTGTCTAGCCTGGGCCTAGCCAGTGTCTAGCCTGGGCATAGCCAGTGTCTAGCCTGGGCCTAGCCAGTGTCTAGCCTGGGCCTAGCCAGTGTATAGGCTGTGCCTTGCCAGTTTATAGCCTGTGCCTAGCAAGTGTCTAGCCTAGGCCTAGCCAGTGTCTAGCATGGTTCTAACCAGTGGCTATCCTGGGCCTAGCCAGTGACTAGCCTGTGCCTAGCCATTGTTCTGCCTGTGCCTAGCCTGTGTCTAGCCTTTGCCTATCCAGTGTCTAGCCTGTGCCTAGCCAGTGTCTAGCCTGTGCCTAGCTAGTGTCTAGCCTGGGCCTAGCCTGTGCACAGCCAGTGTCTAGCCTGTGCCTTGCCAGTTTCTAGCCTGTGCCTTGCCAGTGTCTAGCCTGTGCCTTGCCAGTGTCTAGCCTGTGCACAGCCAGTGTCTAGCCTGTGCACAGCCAGTGTCTAGCCTGTGCCTAGCCAGTGTCTAGCCTGTTCCTAGCCAGTGTCTAGCCTGTGCACAGCCAGTGTCTAGCCTGTTTCTTGCCTGTCTCTAGCCTGTGTCTAGCATGCGCTTTGCCTGAGACTGGCATGTGCATAGCGTGTTCCGAGCCAGTGCCTAGCCAGTGTCTAGCCAGTGTCTAGCCTGTGCCTAGCCTGTGCACAGCCAGTGTCTAGCCTGTGCCTTGCCAGTGTCTAGCCTGTGCCTTGCCAGTGTCTAGCCTGTGCCTTGCTAGTGTCTAGCCTGTGCACAGCCAGTGTCTAGCCTGTGCCTAGCCAGTGTCTAGCCTGTGCCTAGCCAGTGTCTAGCCTGTGCACAGCCAGTGTCTAGCCTGTGTCTAGCCTGTGACTAGTCTGTGTCTTGCCTGTGTCTATCCAGTGTCTAGCCTGTGTCTAGCCTTTGCCTAGCCGTTTTCTAGCCTTTGTGTTGCCTGTGTCTAGCCAGTGTCTAGCCTGTGTCTAGCCAGTGTCTAGCCTGTGTCTAGCCAGTGTCTAGCCTGTGCCTAGCCTGTGTCTAGCCTGTGCCTAGCCAGTGTCTTGCCTGTACCCGGCCAGTGTCTAGCCTGTGTCTAGCCAGTGTCTAGCCTGTGTCTAGCCAGTGTCTAGCCTGTGTCTAGCCAGTGTCTAGCCTGTGCCTAGCCAGTGTCTAGCCTAAGCCTAGCCAGTGTCTAGCCTGTGCCTAGCCTGTGTCTAGCCTGTGCCTAGCCAGTGTCTTGCCTGTACCCAGCCAGTGTCTAGCCTATGCCTAGCCAAATTCTAGCCTGTGCCTAGCCAGTGTAAAGCCTTTGTGTAGCCTCAGTCTTGCCAGTGACTAGCCTGTTTCCTGCCTGTCTCTAGCCTGTGTCTACCCTGTGCTTTGCCTGTGATTGGCATATGCATAGCCTGTGCTAGCCAGTGTCTACCCTGTGCCTAGACAGTATCTAGCCTGTGTCTAGCCTGTACCTTCCCTGTGACTGGCATCTGCATAGCCTGTGTCTAGCCTGTGCCCAGCCAAAGTCTAGCCTGTACCTAGGTAGTGTATAGCCTGTGTCTAGCCTCTGTCTAGCCTGTGACTAGCGAATGTCTTGCCTGTGTCTAGCCTGTGTCAAGCCTCTGTCTAGCCTGTGACTAGAATGTGTCTTGCCTGTGTCTAGCCAGTGTCTAGCTTGTTTCTAGCCTTTGCCTAGCCAGTGTCTAGCATGTGTCTAGTCTGTGCATAGCCTGTGTCTAGCCTGTGCCTAGCCAAAGTCTAGGCTGTGCCTAGCCAGTGTATAGCCTGTGTCTAGCCTCTGTCTAGCCTGTGACTAGCCTGTGCCTTGCCTGTGTCTAGCCTGTGTCTAGCCTCTGTCTAGCCTGTGACTATCTTGCCTGTGACTAGCCTGTGTCTTGCCTGTGTCTAACCAGTGTCTAGCTTGTTTCTAGCCTGCCTAGCCAGTGTCTAGCATGTGTCTAGCCTGTGCATAGCCTGTGTCTAGCCTGTGCCTAGCCAAAGTCTAGGCTGTGCCTAGCCTGTGTCTTGCCTGTGTCTAACCAGTGTCTAGCCTATGCTTTGCCTGTGATTGGCCTATGCATAGCCAGTGTCTAGCCTGTGCCTAGCAAGTGTCTAGCCTGGGCCTAGCCAGTGTGTAGCCTGTGCCTAGCCAGTGTCTAGCCTGTGCCTAGCCTGTGCGTAGCCTGTGCCTAGTCTGTGCCTAACCAGTGTCTAGCCTGTGCTTAGCCAGTGTCTAGCCTGTGTCTAGCCTGTGCCTTGCGTGTGATTGGCATGTGCAAAGCCTATGCCTAGCCAGTATTTAGCCTGTGCCTAGCCAGTGTCTAGCCTGTGCCTAGCAAGTGTCTAGCCTGGGCCTAGCCAGTGTCTGGCCTGTGTCTAGCCTGTGCCTTGCCTGTGCCTAGCCAAAGTCTAGCATTTACCTAGCTAGTGTATAGCCTGTGTCTAGCCTCTGTCTAGCCTGTGACTAGCCTGTGTCTTGACTGTGTCTAGCCTGTGTCTAGCCAGTGTCTAGCCTGTGAGTATCCTGTGTCTAGCCAGTTTTTAGCCTGTGTCTAGCCTTTGCCTAGCCAGTGTCTAGCCTGTGTCTAGCCTGTGCCTTGCCTGTGACTGGCATGTGCGTAGCCTGTGTTTAGCCAGTGCCTAGACAAAGTCTAGCTTGTGCCTAGCCAGCGTATAGCCTGTGTCTAGCCTGTGTCTTGCCTGTGTCTTGCCTGTGTCTAGCCTGTGTCTAGCCACTACCTTGCTTGTGACTAGCCTGTGTCTTGCCTGTATCTAACCTGTGTCTAGCCTGTGCCTTGCCTGTGATTGGCATGTGCATAGCCTGTACCTAGCCAGTGTCTCCCCTGTGCCTAGACAGCGTTAAGCCTGTGCCTAGCCAGTGTCTAGCCTGTGCCTAGCAAGTGTCTAGCATGTGCCTAGCAAGTGTCTAGCCTGGGCCTAGCCAGTGTCTAGCCTGTGCCTAGCTTGTGCTTAGCCTTGGCCTAGCTAGTGTCTAGCCTGTTCCTAGCCAGTGTCTAGCCTGTGCCTAGCCAGTGTCTAGCTAGTGCCTTGTCAGTGTCTAGCCTGTGCCTAGCCAGTGTCTAGCCTGTGCCTTGCTAGTGTCTAGCCTGTGCACAGCCAGTGTCTAGCCTGTGCCTAGCCAGTGTCTAGCCTGTGCCTAGCCAGTGTCTAGCCTGTGCACAGCCAGTGTCTAGCCTGTGTCTAGCCTGTGACTAGTCTGTGTCTTGCCTGTGTCTATCCAGAGTCTAGCCTGTGTCTAGCCTTTGCCTAGCCGTTTTCTAGCCTTTGCGTTGCCTGTGTCTAGCCAGTGTCTAGCCTGTGTCTAGCCAGTGTCTAGCCTGTGTCTAGCCAGTGTCTAGCCTGTGCCTAGCCTGTGTCTAGCCTGTGCCTAGCCAGTGTCTAGCCTGTGTCTAGCCTGTGTCTAGCCTGTGTCTAGCCAGTGTCTAGCCTGTGTCTAGCCAGTGTCTAGCCTGTGCCTAGCCAGTGTCTAGCCTAAGCCTAGCCAGTGTCTAGCCTGTGCCTAGCCTGTGTCTAGCCTGTGCCTAGCCAGTGTCTTGCCTGTACCCAGCCAGTGTCTAGCCTATGCCTAGCCAAATTCTAGCCTGTGCCTAGCCAGTGTAAAGCCTTTGTGTAGCCTCAGTCTTGCCAGTGACTAGCCTGTTTCCTGCCTGTCTCTAGCCTGTGTCTACCCTGTGCTTTGCCTGTGATTGGCATATGCATAGCCTGTGCTAGCCAGTGTCTACCCTGTGCCTAGACAGTATCTAGCCTGTGTCTAGCCTGTACCTTCCCTGTGACTGGCATCTGCATAGCCTGTGTCTAGCCTGTGCCCAGCCAAAGTCTAGCCTGTACCTAGGTAGTGTATAGCCTGTGTCTAGCCTCTGTCTAGCCTGTGACTAGCGAATGTCTTGCCTGTGTCTAGCCTGTGTCAAGCCTCTGTCTAGCCTGTGACTAGAATGTGTCTTGCCTGTGTCTAGCCAGTGTCTAGCTTGTTTCTAGCCTTTGCCTAGCCAGTGTCTAGCATGTGTCTAGCCTGTGCATAGCCTGTGTCTAGCCTGTGCCTAGCCAAAGTCTAGGCTGTGCCTAGCCAGTGTATAGCCTGTGTCTAGCCTCTGTCTAGCCTGTGACTAGCCTGTGCCTTGCCTGTGTCTAGTCTGTGTCTAGCCACTATCTAGCCTGTGACTAGCCTGTGTCTTGCCTGTGTCTAACCAGTGTCTAGCCTATGCTTTGCCTGTGATTGGCCTATGCATAGCCAGTGTCTAGCCTGTGCCTAGCAAGTGTCTAGCCTGGGCCTAGCCAGTGTGTAGCCTGTGCCTAGCCAGTGTCTAGCCTGTGCCTAGCCTGTGCGTAGCCTGTGCCTAGTCTGTGCCTAACCAGTGTCTAGCCTGTGCTTAGCCAGTGTCTAGCCTGTGTCTAGCCTGTGCCTTGCGTGTGATTGGCATGTGCAAAGCCTATGCCTAGCCAGTATTTAGCCTGTGCCTAGCCAGTGTCTAGCCCGTGCCTAGCAAGTGTCTAGCCTGGGCCTAGCCAGTGTCTGGCCTGTGTCTAGCCTGTGCCTTGCCTGTGACTGGCATGTGCATAGCCTGTGTCTAGCCTGTGCCTAGCCAAAGTCTAGCATTTACCTAGCTAGTGTATAGCCTGTGTCTAGCCTCTGTCTAGCCTGTGACTAGCCTGTGTCTTGACTGTGTCTAGCCTGTGTCTAGCCAGTGTCTAGCCTGCGAGTATCCTGTCTCTAGCCAGTTTTTAGCCTGTGTCTAGCCTGTGCCTTGCCTGTGACTGGCATGTGCGTAGCCTGTGTTTAGCCAGTGCCTAGACAAAGTCTAGCTTGTGCCTAGCCAGCGTATAGCCTGTGTCTAGCCTGTGTCTTGCCTGTGTCTTGCCTGTGTCTAGCCTGTGTCTAGCCACTACCTTGCTTGTGACTAGCCTGTGTCTTGCCTGTATCTAACCTGTGTCTAGCCTGTGCCTTGCCTGTGATTGGCATGTGCATAGCCTGTACCTAGCCAGTGTCTCCCCTGTGCCTAGACAGCGTTAAGCCTGTGCCTAGCCAGTGTCTAGCCTGTGCCTAGCAAGTGTCTAGCATGTGCCTAGCAAGTGTCTAGCCTGGGCCTAGCCAGTGTCTAGCCTGTGCCTAGCTTGTGCTTAGCCTTGGCCTAGCTAGTGTCTAGCCAGTGTCTAGCCAGTGCCTAGCCAGTGTCTAGCCAGTGCCTAGCCAGTGTCTAGCCACTGCATAGCCAGTGTCTAGCCTGTGCCTAGCCAGTGTCTAGCCTGTTCCTAGCCAGTGTCTAGCCTGTGCCTAGCCAGTGTCTAGCCAGTGCCTTGTCAGTGTCTAGCCTGTGCCTAGCCAGTGTCTAGCCTGTGCCTAGCCAGTGTCTAGCCTGTGCCTAGCCAGTGTCTAGCCTGTGCCTAGCCAGTGTCTAGCCTGTGCCTAGCCAGTGTCTAGCCTGTGCCTAGCCAGTGTCTAGCCTGTGCCTAGCCAGTGTCTAGCCTGTGCCTAGCCAGTGTCTAGCCTGTGCCTAGTTAGTGTCTAGCCTATGCCTAGCCTGTGTCTAGCCTGTGCCTTGCCTGTGACTGGCATGTGCATAGCCTGTTTCTAGCCTGTGCCTAGCTAGTCTAAAGCCTGTGTCTATCATATGTCTAGCCTGTGACTAGCCTGTGTCTAGCCTGTGTCTAGCCTTTGCCTAGCCAGTGTCTAGCCTTTGCCTAGCCAGTGTCTAGCCTTTGCCTAGCCAGTGTCTAGCCTTTGCCTAGCCAGTGTCTAGCCTTTGCCTAGCCAGTGTCTAGCCTGTACCTAGCTAGTGTATAGCCTGTGTCTAGCCTGTGCCTAGCTAGTGTCTAGCCTGGGCCTAGCCTCTGTCTAGCCTGTGCCTAGCCAAAGTCTAGCCTGTACCTAGCTAGTGTATAGCCTGTGCCTAGCCCTTGCCTATCCAGTGTTTAGCCTGTGCAAAGCCAGTGTCTAGCCTGTGCCTAGCTAGTATCTAGCCAGTGCCTAGCCTGTGTCTAGCCAGTGCTTAGCCAGTGTCTAGCCAGTGTCTAGCCAGTGTCTAGCCTCTGCATAGCCAGTGTCTAGCCACTGCATAGCCAGTGTCTAGCCACTGCATAGTCAGTGTCTAGTCTGTGCCTAGCCAGTGTCCAGCCTGTGCCTAGCCAGTGTCTAGCCTGTGCCTAGCCAGTGTCTAGCCTGTGCCTAGCCAGTGTCTAGCCTGTGCCTAGCCAGTGTCTAGCCTGTGCCTAGCCAGTGTCTAGCCTGTGCCTAGCCAGTGTCTAGCCTGTGCCTAGCCAGTGTCTAGCCTGTGCCTAGCCAGTGTCTAGCCTGTGCCTAGCCAGTGTCTAGCCTGTGCCCAGCCAGTGTCTAGCCTGTGCCTAGCCAGTGTCTAGCCTGTGTCTAGCCTTTGCCTAGCCAGTGTCTAGCCTGTGTCTAGCCTGTGCCTTGCCTGTGGCTGGTATGTGCATAGCCTGTGTCTACCCTGTGCCTAGCCAGTGTCTAGCCTATGCCTAGCCAGTGTCTAGCTTGTGCCTAGCAAGTGTCTAGCCTGTGCCTAGCACGTGTCTAGCCTGGGCCTAGCCTCTGTCTAGCCTGTGCCTAGCAAAAGTCTAGCCTGTACCTAGCTAGTGCATAGCCTGTGTTTTGCGTGTGCCTAGCTAGTGTCTAGCCTGGGCCTAGCCGGTGTCTAGCCAGTGTCTATCCAAGTCTAGCCCCTACCTAGCTAGTTTAAAGCCTGTGTCTAGCCCTTGCTCAGCCAGTATCTAGCCTGGGCCTAGCTAGTGTCTTGCCAGTGCCTAGCCAGTATCTAGCCAGTGTCTAGCCACTGCATAGCCAGCGTCTAGCCTGTGCCTAGATAGTGTCTAGCCTGTGCCTAGCCAGTGTCTAGCCTGGGCCTAGCCAGTGTCTAGCCTGTGCCTAGCCAGTGTGTAGCCTGTGCCTAGCTAGTGTTTAGCCTGTGCCTGGCCAGTGTCTAGCCTGTGCCTAGCCAGTGTCTAGCCTATGCCTAGCCAGTGTCTAGCCTATGCCTAGCCAGTGTCTAGCCTATGCCTAGCCAGTGTCTAGCCTATGCCTAGCCAGTGTCTAGCCTATGCCTAACCTGTGTCTAGCCTGTGCCCAGCCAAATTCTAGCCTGTGCCTAGCCAGTGTAATGCCATTGTCTAGCCTCTGTCTAGCCTGTGACTAGCCTGTTTCTTGCCTGTCTCTAGCCTGTGTCTAGCATGCGCTTTGCCTGTGATTGGCATGTGCATAGCCTGTGCCTACCCAGTGTCTACCCTGTGCCTAGACAGTGTCTAGCCTTTGTCTAGCCTGTACCTTTCCTGTGACTGGCATGTGCATAGCCTGTGTCTAGCCTGTGCCTAGCCAAAGTCTATCCTGTACCTAGGTAGTGTATAGCCTGTGTCTAGCCTCTGTCTAGCCTCTGTCTAGCCTCTGTCTAGCCTCTGTCTAGCCTGTGACTAGCCAATGTTTTGCCTGTGTCTAGCCTGTGTCTAGCCTCTGTCTAGCCTGTGACTAGCCTGTGTTTTGCCTGTGTCTAGCCAGTGTCTAGCTTGTGTCTAGCCTTTGCCTAGCCAGTGTCTAGCCTGTGCATAGCCAGTGTCTAGCCTGTGCCTAGCCAATGTCTAGCCCCTACCTAGCTAGTTTATAGCCTGTGTCTAGCCCTTGCTCAGCCAGTATCTAGCCTGGGCCTAGCTAGTGTCTTGCCAGTGCCTAGCCAGTATCTAGCCAGTGTCTAGCCACTGCAAAGCCAGCGTCTAGCCTGTGCCTAGCCAGTGTCTAGCCTGTGCCTAGCCAGTGTGTAGCCTGTGCCTAGCTAGTGTTTAGCCTGTGCCTGGCCAGTGTCTAGCCTGTGCCTAGCCAGTGTCTAGCCTATGCCTAGCCAGTGTCTAGCCTATGCCTAGCCAGTGTCTAGCCTATGCCTAGCCAGTGTCTAGCCTATGCCCAGCCAGTGTGTAGCCTATGCCTAGCCAGTGTCTAGCCTATGCCTAGCCAGTGTCTAGCCTATGCCTAACCTGTGTCTAGCCTGTGCCCAGCCAAATTCTAGCCTGTGCCTAGCCAGTGTAATGCCATTGTCTAGCCTCTGTCTAGCCTGTGACTAGCCTGTTTCTTGCCTGTCTCTAGCCTGTGTCTAGCATGCGCTTTGCCTGTGATTGGCATGTGCATAGCCTGTGCCTTTCCAGTGTCTACCCTGTGCCTAGACAGTGTCTAGCCTTTGTCTAGCCTGTACCTTTCCTGTGACTGGCATGTGCATAGCCTGTGTCTAGCCTGTGCCTAGCCAAAGTCTATCCTGTACCTAGGTAGTGTATAGCCTGTGTCTAGCCTCTGTCTAGCCTCTGTCTAGCCTCTGTCTAGCCTCTGTCTAGCCTCTGTCTAGCCTGTGACTAGCCAATGTTTTGCCTGTGTCTAGCCTCTGTCTAGCCTGTGACTAGCCTGTGTTTTGCCTGTGTCTAGCCAGTGTCTAGCTAGTGTCTAGCCTTTGCCTAGCCAGTGTCTAGCCTGTGCATAGCCTGTGTCTAGCCTGTGCCTAGCCAAAGTCTAGGCTGTGCCTAGCCAGTGTATAGCCTGTGTCTAGCCTCTGTCTAGCCTGTGACTAGCCTGTGCCTTGCCTGTGTCTAGCCTGTGTCTATCCACTATCTAGCCTGTGACTAGCCTGTTTCTTGCCTGTGTCTAACCAGTGTCTAGCCTTTGCTTTGCGTGTGATTGCCCATTGCAAAACCAGTGTCTTGCCTGGGCCTAGCCAGTGTGTAGCCTGTGCCTAGCCAGTGTCTAGGCAGTGTGTAGCCTGTGCCTAGCCAGTGTCTAGCCTGTGCCTAGCCTGTGCCTACTCTGTGCCTAACCAGTGTCTAGCCTGTGCTTAGCCAGTGTCTAGCCTGTGTCTAGCCTGTGCCTTGCGTGTGATTGGCATGTGCATAGCCTGTGCCTAGCCAGTATTTAGCCTGTGCCTAGCCAGTGTCTAGCCTGTGCTTAGCAGGTGGCTAGCCTGGGCCTAGCCAGTGTCTGGCCTGTGTCTAGCCTGTGCCTTGCCTGTGACTGGCATGTGCATAGCCTGTGCCTAGCCAAAGTCTAGCCTTTACCTAGCTAGTGTATAGCCTGTGTCTAGCCTCTGTCTAGCCTGTGACTAGCGTGTGTCTTGACTGTGTCTAGCCTGTGTCTAGCCGGTGACTAGCCTGTGAGTTGCCTGTGACTGGCATGTGCGTAGCCTGTGTTTAGCCAGTGCCTAGCTAAAGTCTAGCTTATGCCTAGCCAGTGTATAGCCTGTGTCTAGCCTCTGTCTAGCCTGTGACTATCCTGTGTCTTGCCTGTGTCTAGCCTGTGTCTAGCCTGTGCTTTGCCTGTGATTGGCATGTGCATAGCCTGTTCCTAGCCAGTGTCTACCCTGTGCCTAGACAGCGTTAAGCCTGTGCCTTGCCAGTGTCTAGCCTGTGCCTAGCTAGTGACTAGTCTATGCATAGCCAGTGTCTAGCCTGTGCCTAGGAAGTGTCGAGCCTGGGCCTAGCCAGTGTCTAGCCTGTGCCTTGCCAGTGTCTAGCCTGTGCCTAGCTAGTGACTAGTCTATGCATAGCCAGTGTCTAGCCTGTGCCTAGGAAGTGTCGAGCCTGGGCCTAGCCAGTGTCTAGCCTGTGCCTAGCTTGTGCCTAGCCTGGGCCTAGCCTGTGGCAAGTCTGTGCCTAACTAGTGTCTAGCCTGTGCTTAGCCAGTGTCTAGCCTGTGCCTGCCTGGATTGGCATGTGTATAGCCTGTGCCTAGCCAGTGTCTAGCCTGTGCCTAGCCAGTTTCTAGTTTCTGCCTAGCAAGTGTCTAGCCTGGGCCTAGCCAGTGTCTAGCCTGGGCATAGCCAGTGTCTAGCCTGGGCCTAGCCAGTGTCTAGCCTGGGCCTAGCCAGTGTATAGGCTGTGCCTTGCCAGTTTATAGGCTGTGCCTTGCCAGTTTATAGCCTGTGCCTAGCAAGTGTCTAGCCTAGGCCTAGCCAATGTCTAGCATGGTTCTAACCAGTGGCTATCCTGGGCCTAGCCAGTGACTAGCCTGTGCCTAGCCATTGTTCTGCCTGTGCCTAGCCAGTGTCTAGCCTTTGCCTATCCAGTGTCTAGCCTGTGCCTAGCCAGTGTCTAGCCTGTGCCTAGCTAGTGTCTAGCCTGGGCCTAGCCAGTGTCTAGCCAGTGCCTAGCCAGAGTCTAGCCAGTGCCTAGCCAGTGTCTAGCCAGTGCCTAGCCAGTGTCTAGCCACTGCCTAGCCAGTGATGCCTAGCCAGTGTCTAGCCTGTGCCTAGCCAGTGTCTAGCCTGTGCCTAGCCAGTGTCTAGCCTGTGCCTAGCCAGTGTCTAGCCTGTGCCTAGCCAGTGTCTAGCCTGTGCCTAGCCAGTGTCTAGCCTGTGCCTAGCCAGTGTCTAGCCTGTGCCTAGCCAGTGTCTAGCCTATGCCTAGCCAGTGTCTAGCCTATGCCTAGCCAGTGTCTAGCCTATGCCTAGCCAGTGTCTAGCCTGTGCCTAGCCAGTGTCTAGCCTGTGACTAGCCTGTGTCTTGCCTGTGTCTAGCCAGTGCCTAGCCTGTGTCAAGCCTTTGCCTAGCCATTTTCTAGCCTGTGCCTAGCCTGTGCCTTGCCTGTGACTGGAATGTGCATAGCCTGTTTCTTGCCTGTGCCTAGCTATAGTATAGCCTGTGTCTAGCATATGTCTAGCCTGTGTCTTGGCTATGTCTAGCTAGTGTCTAGCCTGTGTCTAGCCTTTGCCTAGCCAGTGTCTAGCCTCTACCTAGCTAGTGTATAGCCTGTGTCTAGCCTGTGCCTAGCTAGTGTCCAGCCTGGGCCTAGCCAGTGTCTAGCCAGTGTCTAGCCACTGCATAGCCAGTGTCTAGCCAGTGTCTAGTGTATAGCCTGTGTCTAGCCCTTGCCTACCCAGTGTTTAGCCTGTGCCTAGCTAGTGTCTAGCTTGAGCATAGCCAGTGTCTAGCCAGTGCCTAGCCAGTGTCTAGCCAGTGTCTAGCCACTGCATAGCCAGTGTCTAGCCACTGCATAGCCAGTGTCTAGCCACTGCATAGCCAGTGTCTAGCCACTGCATAGCCAGTGTCTAGCCACTGCATAGCCAGTGTCTAGCCACTGCATAGCCAGTGTCTAGCCACTGCATAGCCAGTGTCTAGCCACTGCATAGCCAGTGTCTAGCCACTGCATAGCCAGTGTCTAGCCACTGCATAGCCAGTGTTTAGCCTGTGCCTAGCCAGTGTCTAGCCTGTGCCTAGCCAGTGTCTAGCCTGTGCCTAGCCAGTGTCTAGCCTGTGCCTAGCCAGTGTCTAGCCTGTGTCTAGCCTTTGCCTAGCCAGTGTCTAGCCTGTGACTGGTATTTGCAAAGCCTGTGTCTACCCTGTGCCTAGCCAGAGTCTAGCCTGTGACTAGCCTGTGTCTAGCCTGTGCCTAGCAAGTGTCTAGCCTGGGCCTAGCCTCTGTCCAGCCTGTGCCTAGCAAAAGTCTAGCCTGTACCTAGCTAGTGCATAGCCTGTGTCTTGCGTATGCCTAGCTAGTGTCTAGCCTGGGCCTAGCCAGTGTCTAGCCAGTGTCTAGCCACTGCATAGCCAGTGTCTAGCCTGTGCCTAGCCAAAGTCTAGCCCCTACCTAGATAGTTTATAGCCTGTGTCTAGCCCTTGCCTAGCCAGTATCTAGCCTGTGCATAGCCAGTGTCTAGCCTGTGCCTAGCTAGTTTCTAGCCTGGGCCTAGCCAGTGTCTTTCCAGTGCCTAGCCCGTATCTTGCCAGTGTCTAGCCACTGCATAACCAGCGTCTAGCCTGTGCCTATCCAGTGTCTAGCCTGTACCTAGCCAGTGTGTAGCCTGTGGCTAGCCAGTGTCTAGCCTGTGCCTAGCCAGTGTCTAGCCTGTGCCTAGCCAGTGTCTAGCCTGTGCCTAGCCAGTGTCTAGCCTGTGCCTAGCCAGTGTCTAGCCTGTGCCTAGCCAGTGTCTAGCCTATGCCTAGCCAGTGTCTAGCCTGTGCATAGCCAGTGTCAAGCCTGTGACTAGCCTGTGTCTTGCCTGTGTCTAGCCAGTGTTTAGCATGTGTCTAGCCTATGCCTAGCCATTTTCTAGCCTGTGCCTAGCCTGTGTCTAGCCTGTGCCTTGCCTGTGACTGGCATGTGCATAGCCTGTTTCTAGCCTGTGCCTAGCCAAAGTCTAGCCTGTTTCTAGCCTGTGCCTAGCCAAAGTCTAGCCTGTACCTAGCTAGTGCATAGCCTGTGTCTTGCCTGTGCCTATCTAGTGTCTAGCCTGGACCTAGCCAGTGTCTAGCCAGTGTCTAGCCTATGCCTAGCCAGTGTCTAGCCTATGCCTAGCCAGTGTCTAGCCTATGCCTAGCCAGTGTCTAGCCTGTGCACAGCCAGTGTCTAGCATGTGTCTAGCCTTTGCCTAGCCATTTTCTAGCCTGTGCCTAGCCTGTGTCTAGCCTGTGCCTTGCCTGTGACTGGCATGTGCATAGCCTCTTTCTAGCCTGTGCCTAGCCTGTTTCTAGCCTGGGCCTAGCCTGTTTCTAGCCTGTGCCTAGCCAAAGTCTAGCCTGTACCTAGCTAGTGTATAGCCTGTGTCTAGCCTCTGTGTAGCCTGTGACTAGCCTGTGTCTTGCCTGTATCTAACCCGTGTCTAGCCTGTGTCTAGCATTTGCCAAGCCAGTGTCTAGCCTGTGTCTAACCTGTGCCTTGCCTGTGACTGGCATGTGCATAGCCTGTGTCTAGCCTGTGACTAGCCAGTGTCTGGCCTGTGCCTATCCAGTGTCTAGCCTGTGGCTAGCCTGTTTCTAGCCTGTGCCTAGCCTGTGTCTAGCCTGTGGCTAGCCTGTGTCTAGCCTGTGTCTAGCCTGTGCCTAGCCTGTGTCTAGCCTTTGCCTAGCCAGTGTCTAGCCTGTGTCTAGCCTGTGCCTTGCCTGTTACTGGCATGTGCATAGCCTGTTTCTAGCCTGTGCCTAGCCTGTTTCTAGCCTGTGCCTAGCCTGTTTCTAGCCTGTGCCTAGCCAAAGTCTAGCCTGTACCTAGCTAGTGTATAGCCTGTGTCTAGCCTCTGTCTAGCCTGTGACTAGCCTGTGTCTTGCCTGTATCTAACCAGTGTCTAGCCTGTGTCTAGCATTGGCCAAGCCAGTGTCTAGCCTGTGTCTAACCTGTGCCTTGCCTGTGACTGGCATGTGCATAGCCTGTGTCTAGCCTGTGACTAGCCAGTGTCTAGCCTGTGCCTATCCAGTGTCTAGCCAGTGTCTAGCCTGTGCATAGCCAGTGTCAAGCCTGTGACTAGCCTGTGTCTTGCCTGTGTCTAGCCTGTGCCTAGCCTGTGTCTAGCCTTTGCCTAGCCAGTGTCTAGCCTGTGTCTAGTCTGTGCCTTGCCTGTGACTGGCATGTGCATAGCCTATATCTAGCCTGTGCTTAGCCAGTGTCTAGCATGTGCCTAGCAAGTGTCTAGCCTGTGCCTAGCCAGTGTCTAGCCTGTGCACAGCCAGTGTCTAGCCTGTGCATAGCCTGTGTCCACCCTGTGCCTAGCCAGAGTCTAGCCTGTGCCTAGCCAGTGTCTAGCCTGTGCCTAGCAAGTGTCTAGCCTGGGCCTAGCCTCTGTCTAGCCTGTGCCTAGCAAAAGTCTAGCCTGTACCTAGCTAGTGCATAGCCTGTGTCTTGCGTATGCCTAGCTAGTGTCTAGCCTGGGCCTAGCCAGTGTCTAGCCAGTGTCTAGTCACTGCATAGCCAGTGTCTAGCCTGTGCCTAGCCAAAGTCTAGCCCCTACCTAGATAGTTTATAGCCTGTGTCTAGCCCTTGCCTAGCCAGTATCTAGCCTGTGCATAGCCAGTGTCTAGCCTGTGCCTAGCTAGTTTCTAGCCTGGGCCTAGCCAGTGTTTTTCCAGTGCCTAGCCAATATCTTGCCAGTGTCTAGCCACTGCATAACCAGCGTCTAGCCTGTGCCTATCCAGTGTCTAGCCTGTACCTAGCCAGTGTGTAGCCTGTACCTAGCCAGTGTGTAGCCTGTGGCTAGCCAGTGTCTAGCCTGTGCCTAGCCAGTGTCTAGCCTGTGCCTAGCCAGTGTCTAGCCTGTGCCTAGCCAGTGTCTAGCCTGTGCCTAGCCAGTGTCTAGCCTGTGCCTAGCCAGTGTCTAGCCCATGCCTAGCCAGTGTCTAGCCTATGCCTAGCCAGTGTCTAGCCTATGCCTAGCCAGTGTCTAGCCTATGGCTAGCCAGTGTCTAGCCTGTGCACAGCCAGTGTCTAGCATGTGTCTAGCCTTTGCCTAGCCATTTTCTAGCCTGTGCCTAGCCTGTGTCTAGCCTGTGCCTTGCCTGTGACTGGCATGTGCATAGCCTGTTTCTAGCCTGTGCCTAGCCTGTTTCTAGCCAGTGTCTAGCCTGTGCATAGCCAGTGTCAAGCCTGTGACTAGCCTGTGTCTTGCCTGTGTCTAGCCAGTGTTTAGCATGTGTCTAGCCTATGCCTAGCCATTTTCTAGCATGTGCCTAGCAAGTGTCTAGCCTGTGCCTAGCCAGTGTCTAGCCTGTGCACAGCCAGTGTCTAGCCTGTGCATAGCCTGTGTCCACCCTGTGCCTAGCCAGAGTCTAGCCTGTGCCTAGCCAGTGTCTAGCCTGTGCCTAGCAAGTGTCTAGCCTGGGCCTAGCCTCTGTCTAGCCTGTGCCTAGCAAAAGTCTAGCCTGTACCTAGCTAGTGCATAGCCTGTGTCTTGCGTATGCCTAGCTAGTGTCTAGCCTGGACCTAGCCAGTGTCTAGCCAGTGTCTAGCCTATGCCTAGCCAGTGTCTAGCCTATGCCTAGCCAGTGTCTAGCCTATGCCTAGCCAGTGTCTAGCCTATGCCTAGCCAGTGTCTAGCCTATGCCTAGCCAGTGTCTAGCCTATGCCTAGCCAGTGTCTAGCCTATGCCTAGCCAGTGTCTAGCCTGTGCACAGCCAGTGTCTAGCATGTGTCTAGCCTTTGCCTAGCCATTTTCTTGCCTGTGCCTAGCCTGTGTCTAGCCTGTGCCTTGCCTGTGACTGGCATGTGCATAGCCTGTTTCTAGCCTGTTTCTAGCCTGTGCCTAGCCTGTGCCTAGCCTGTTTCTAGCCTGTGCCTAGCCAAAGTCTAGCCTGTACCTAGCTAGTGTATAGCCTGTGTCTAGCCTCTGTCTAGCCTGTGTCTAGCCTGTGTCTTGCCTGTATCTAACCAGTGTCTAGCCTGTGTCTAGCATTTGCCTAGCCAGTGTCTAGCCTGTGTCTAACCTGTGCCTTGCCTGTGACTGGCATGTGCATAGCCTGTGTCTAGCCTGTGACTAGCCAGTGTCTAGCCTGTGCCTATCCAGTGTCTAGCCTGTGGCTAGCCTGTGTCTAGCCTGTGCCTAGCCTGTGTCTAGCCTGTGGCTAGCCTGTGTCTAGCCTGTGCCTAGCCTGTGTCTAGCCTTTGCCTAGCCAGTGTCTAGCCTGTGTCTAGCCTGTGCCTTGCCTGTGACTGGCATGTGCATAGCCTGTATCTAGCCTGTGCTTAGCCAGTGTCTAGCCTGTGCCTAGCAAGTGTCTAGCCTGTGCCTAGCCAGTGTCTAGCCTGTGCACAGCCAGTGTCTAGCCTGTGACTAGCCTGTGTCTTGCCTGTGTCTAGCCTGTGTCTATCCTGTGCCTAGCCTGTGTCTAGCCTTTGCCTAGCCAGTGTCTAGCCTGTGTCTAGCCTGTGCCTTGCCTGTGACTGGCATGTGCATAGCCTGTATCTAGCCTGTGCCTAGCCTGTGTCTAGCCTGTGCCTTGCCTGTGACTGGCATGTGCATAGCCTGTTTCTAGCCTGTGCCTAGCCAAAGTATAGCCTGTACCTAGCTAGTGTCTAGCCTGGGCCTAGCCAGTGTCTAGCCAGTGCCTAGCCTGTGCCTACTCTGTGCCTAACCAGTGTCTAGCCTGTGCTTAGCCAGTGTCTAGCCTGTGTCTAGCCCGTGCCTTGCGTGTGATTGGCATGTGCATAGCCTGTGCCTAGCCAGTATTTAGCCTGTGCCTAGCCAGTGTCTAGCTTGTGCTTAGCAGGTGGCTAGCCTGGGCCTAGCCAGTGTCTGGCCTGTGTCTAGCCTGTGCCTTGCCTGTGACTGGCATGTGCATAGCCTGTGCTTAGCCAAAGTCTAGCCTTTACCTAGCTAGTGTATAGCCTGTGTCTAGCCTCTGTCTAGCCTGTGACTAGCCTGTGTCTTGACTGTGTCTAGCCTGTGTCTAGCCGGTGACTAGCCTGTGAGTTGCCTGTGACTGGCGTGTGCGTAGCCTGTGTTTAGCCAGTGCCTAGCTAAAGTCTTGCTTGTGCCTAGCCAGTGTATAGCCTGTGTCTAGCCTCTGTCTAGCCTGTGACTAGCCTGTGTCTTGCCTGTGTCTAGCCTGTGTCTAGCCTGTGCTTTGCCTGTGATTGGCATGTGCATAGCCTGTTCCTAGCCAGTGTCTACCCTGTGCCTAGACAGCGTTAAGCCTGTGCCTTGCCAGTGTCTAGCCTGTGCCTAGCTAGTGACTAGTATATGCATAGCCAGTGTCTAGCCTGTGCCTAGGAAGTGTCGAGCCTGGGCCTAGCCAGTGTCTAGCCTGTGCCTAGCTTGTGCCTAGCCTGGGCCTAGCCTGTGCCAAGTCTGTGCCTAACCAGTGTCTAGCCTGTGCTTAGCCAGTGTCTAGCCTGTGCCTCGCCTGTGATTGGCATGTGTATAGCCTGTGCCTAGCCAGTGTCTAGCCTGTGCCTAGCCAGTTTCTAGTTTCTGCCTAGCAAGTGTCTAGCCTGGGCCTAGCCAGTGTCTAGCCTGGGCATAGCCAGTGTCTAGCCTGGGCCTAGCCAGTGTCTAGCCTGGGCCTAGCCAGTGTATAGGCTGTGCCTTGCCAGTTTATAGCCTGTGCCTAGCAAGTGTCTAGCCTAGGCCTAGCCAGTGTCTAGCATGGTTCTAACCAGTGGCTATCCTGGGCCTAGCCAGTGACTAGCCTGTGCCTAGCCATTGTTCTGCCTGTGCCTAGCCAGTGTCTAGCCTTTGCCTATCCAGTGTCTAGCCTGTGCCTAGCCAGTGTCTAGCCTGTGCCTAGCTAGTGTCTAGCCTGGGCCTAGCCAGTATCTAGCCAGTGCCTAGCCAGAGTCTAGCCAGTGCCTAGCCAGTGCTAGCCAGTGCCTAGCCAGTGCCTAGCCAGTGCCTAGCCAGTGTCTAGCCATTGCCTAGCCAGTATCTAGCCAGTGCCTAGCCAGTGTC
This sequence comes from Zaprionus indianus, assembly GCA_018904595.1. Classification (NCBI taxonomy): domain Eukaryota; kingdom Metazoa; phylum Arthropoda; class Insecta; order Diptera; family Drosophilidae; genus Zaprionus; species Zaprionus indianus. The sequence goes on along the minus strand of JAEIHA010000995.1, from coordinate 191,578 downwards.
TAGCCACTGCATAGCCAGTGTCTAGCCTGTGTCTAGCATTTGCCAAGCCAGTGTCTAGCCTGTGTCTAACCTGTGCCTTGCCTGTGACTGGCATGTGCATAGCCTGTGTCTAGCCTGTGCCTAGCCAGTGTCTAGCCTGGGCCTAGCCAGTGTCTAGCCTGTGCCTAGCCAGTGTGTAGCCTGTGCCTAGCTAGTGTTTAGCCTGTGCCTGGCCAGTGTCTAGCCTGTGCCTAGCCAGTGTCTAGCCTATGCCTAGCCAGTGTCTAGCCTATGCCTAGCCAGTGTCTAGCCTATGCCTAGCCAGTGTCTAGCCTATGCCTAGCCAGTGTCTAGCCTATGCCTAGCCAGTGTCTAGCCTATGCCTAACCTGTGTCTAGCCTGTGCCCAGCCAAATTCTAGCCTGTGCCTAGCCAGTGTAATGCCATTGTCTAGCCTCTGTCTAGCCTGTGACTAGCCTGTTTCTTGCCTGTCTCTAGCCTGTGTCTAGCATGCGCTTTGCCTGTGATTGGCATGTGCATAGCCTGTGCCTACCCAGTGTCTACCCTGTGCCTAGACAGTGTCTAGCCTTTGTCTAGCCTGTACCTTTCCTGTGACTGGCATGTGCATAGCCTGTGTCTAGCCTGTGCCTAGCCAAAGTCTATCCTGTACCTAGGTAGTGTATAGCCTGTGTCTAGCCTCTGTCTAGCCTCTGTCTAGCCTCTGTCTGGCCTCTGTCTAGCCTGTGACTAGCCAATGTTTTGCCTGTGTCTAGCCTCTGTCTAGCCTGTGACTAGCCTGTGTTTTGCCTGTGTCTAGCCAGTGTCTAGCTTGTGTCTAGCCTTTGCCTAGCCAGTGTCTAGCCTGTGCATAGCCTGTGTCTAGCCTGTGCCTAGCCAAAGTCTAGGCTGTGCCTAGCCAGTGTATAGCCTGTGTCTAGCCTCTGTCTAGCCTGTGACTAGACTGTGCCTTGCCTGTGTCTAGCCTGTGTCTATCCACTATCTAGCCTGTGACTAGCCTGTTTCTTGCCTGTGTCTAACCAGTGTCTAGCCTTTGCTTTGCGTGTGATTGCCCATTGCAAAACCAGTGTCTTGCCTGGGCCTAGCCAGTGTGTAGCCTGTGCCTAGCCAGTGTCTAGGCAGTGTGTAGCCTGTGCCTAGCCAGTGTCTAGCCTGTGCCTAGCCTGTGCCTACTCTGTGCCTAACCAGTGTCTAGCCTGTGCTTAGCCAGTGTCTAGCCTGTGTCTAGCCTGTGCCTTGCGTGTGATTGGCATGTGCATAGCCTGTGCCTAGCCAGTATTTAGCCTGTGCCTAGCCAGTGTCTAGCCTGTGCTTAGCAGGTGGCTAGCCTGGGCCTAGCCAGTGTCTGGCCTGTGTCTAGCCTGTGCCTTGCCTGTGACTGGCATGTGCATAGCCTGTGCCTAGCCAAAGTCTAGCCTTTACCTAGCTAGTGTATAGCCTGTGTCTAGCCTCTGTCTAGCCTGTGACTAGCCTGTGTCTTGACTGTGTCTAGCCTCTGTCTAGCCTGTGACTAGACTGTGCCTTGCCTGTGTCTAGCCTGTGTCTATCCACTATCTAGCCTGTGACTAGCCTGTTTCTTGCCTGTGTCTAACCAGTGTCTAGCCTTTGCTTTGCGTGTGATTGCCCATTGCAAAACCAGTGTCTTGCCTGGGCCTAGCCAGTGTGTAGCCTGTGCCTAGCCAGTGTCTAGGCAGTGTGTAGCCTGTGCCTAGCCAGTGTCTAGCCTGTGCCTAGCCTGTGCCTACTCTGTGCCTAACCAGTGTCTAGCCTGTGTCTAGCCTGTGCCTTGCGTGTGATTGGCATGTGCATAGCCTGTGCCTAGCCAGTATTTAGCCTGTGCCTAGCCAGTGTCTAGCCTGTGCTTAGCAGGTGGCTAGCCTGGGCCTAGCCAGTGTCTGGCCTGTGACTAGCCTGTGAGTTGCCTGTGACTGGCATGTGCGTAGCCTGTGTTTAGCCAGTGCCTAGCTAAAGTCTAGCTTGTGCCTAGCCAGTGTATAGCCTGTGTCTAGCCTCTGTCTAGCCTGTGACTAGCCTGTGTCTTGCCTGTGTCTAGCCTGTGTCTAGCCTGTGCTTTGCCTGTGATTGGCATGTGCATAGCCTGTTCCTAGCCAGTGTCTACCCTGTGCCTAGACAGCGTTAAGCCTGTGCCTTGCCAGTGTCTAGCCTGTGCCTAGCTAGTGACTAGTCTATGCATAGCCAGTGTCTAGCCTGTGCCTAGGAAGTGTCGAGCCTGGGCCTAGCCAGTGTCTAGCCTGTGCCTAGCTTGTGCCTAGCCTGGGCCTAGCCTGTGCCAAGTCTGTGCCTAACCAGTGTCTAGCCTGTGCTTAGCCAGTGTCTAGCCTGTGCCTCGCCTGTGATTGGCATGTGTATAGCCTGTGCCTAGCCAGTGTCTAGCCTGTGCCTAGCCAGTTTCTAGTTTCTGCCTAGCAAGTGTCTAGCCTGGGCCTAGCCAGTGTCTAGCCTGGGCATAGCCAGTGTCTAGCCTGGGCCTAGCCAGTGTCTAGCCTGGGCCTAGCCAGTGTATAGGCTGTGCCTTGCCAGTTTATAGCCTGTGCCTAGCAAGTGTCTAGCCTAGGCCTAGCCAGTGTCTAGCATGGTTCTAACCAGTGGCTATCCTGGGCCTAGCCAGTGACTAGCCTGTGCCTAGCCATTGTTCTGCCTGTGCCTAGCCAGTGTCTAGCCTTTGCCTATCCAGTGTCTAGCCTGTGCCAAGCCAGTGTCTAGCCTGTGCCTAGCTAGTGTCTAGCCTGGGCCTAGCCAGTGTCTAGCCAGTGCCTAGCCAGAGTCTAGCCAGTGCCTAGCCAGTGTCTAGCCAGTGCCTAGCCAGTGTCTAGCCACTGCATAGCCAGTATCTAGCCTGTGCCTAGCCAGTGTCTAGCCTGTGCCTAGCCAGTGTCTAGCCTGTGCCTAGCCAGTGTCTAGCCTGTGCCTAGCCAGTGTCTATCCTGTGCCTAGCCAGTGTCTAGCCTATGCCTAGCCAGTGTCTATCCTGTGCCTAGCCAGTGTCTAGCCTATGCCTAGCCAGTGTCTAGCCTATGCCTAGCCAGTGTCTAGCCTGTGCCTAGCCAGTGTCTAGCCTGTGCCTAGCCAGTGTCTAGCCTGTGCCTAGCCAGTGTCTAGCCTGTGACTAGCCTGTGTCTTGCCTGTGTCTAGCCAGTGCCTAGCCTGTGTCAAGCCTTTGCCTAGCCATTTTCTAGCCTGTGCCTAGCCTGTGCCTTGCCTGTGACTGGAATGTGCATAGCCTGTTTCTTGCCTGTGCCTAGCTATAGTATAGCCTGTGTCTAGCATATGTCTAGCCTGTGTCTTGGCTATGTCTAGCTAGTGTCTAGCCTGTGTCTAGCCTTTGCCTAGCCAGTGTCTAGCCTCTACCTAGCTAGTGTATAGCCTGTGTCTAGCCTGTGCCTAGCTAGTGTCCAGCCTGGGCCTAGCCAGTGTCTAGCCTGTGTCTAGCCACTGCATAAGGCCAGTGTCTAGCCTGTGCCTAGTAAAGTCTAGCCTGTGCCTAGCCTGCATGTGCGCCTGTGTCTAGCCTGTGCCTAGCCTGTTTCTAGCTAGCCTGTGCATAGCCTGTGTCTAGCCTGTGCCTAGCCAGTGTCTAGCCTGTAGTGTATAGCCTGTGTCCAGCTGTCTAGCCTGTGCCTAGCCTGTGTCCAGCCTGTATCTAGCCAGTGTCTAGCCAGTGTCTAGCCACTGTCTATAGCCTGTGTCTAGCCTGTGCCTTGCCTGTGTCTGGCCTGTGCATAGCCAGTGTCTAGCCTGTGCTAGCCTGTGTCTAGCCTGTGCCAGTGTTTAGCCTGTGCCTAGCCTGTGTCTGGCATGGCCTAGCCTGTGTCTAGCCTTTGCCTAGCCAGTGTCTAGCCTGTGTCTAGCCTGTGCCTAGCCTGTGCCTAGCCTGTGTCATAGCCTGTTTCTAGCCTGTGCCTAGCCTGTGTCTAGCCTGTGCCTAGCCTGTGTCTAGCCTGTGCCTAGCCAAAGTCTAGCCTGTGCCTAGCCAGTGTCTAGCCTGTGTCTAGCCTCTGTCTAGCCTGTGACTAGCCTGTGTCTAGCCTGTGCCTAGCCAGTGTCTAGCCTGTGTCTAGCCTGCTGTGTCTAGCCTTTGCCTAGCCAGTGTCTAGCCTGTGTCTAGCCTGTGCCTTGCCTGTGACTGGCCTGTGCATAGCCTGTGTCTAGCCTGTGCCTAGCCAGTGTCTAGCCTGTGCCTAGCCAGTGTCTAGCCTGTGTCTAGCCAGTGTCTAGCCTGTGTCTGTGCCTGTGCCTAGCCAGTGTCTAGCCTGTGCCTTTAGTGTCTAGCCTGTGCTAGCCTAGCCAGTGTTCTAGCCAGTGGCCTAGCCAGTGTCTAGCCTGTGCCTAGCCAGTGTCTAGCCTGTGCCTAGCCAGTGTCTAGCCTGTGCCTAGCCTGTGTCTAGCCTGTGCCTAGTGTCTAGCCTGTGTCTAGCCTGTGCCTAGCCAGTGTCTAGCCTGTGCCTAGCCAGTGTCTAGCCTGTGCCTAGCCTGTGTCTAGCCTGTGCCTAGCCAAAGTGTCTAGCCTGTGCTAGCCAGTGTCCTAGCCTGTGTCTAGCCAGTGTCTAGCCTGTGTCTAGCCTGTGCCTAGCCAGTGTCTAGCCTGTGCCTAGCCTGTGTCTAGCCTGTGCCTAGTCTAGCCTATGCCTAGCCTGTGTCTAGCCTGTGCCTAGCCAGTGTCTAGCCTGTGCCTAGCCAGTGTCTAGCCTGTGCCTAGCCAGTGTCTAGCCTATGCCTAGCCAGTGTCTAGCCTATGCCTAGCCAGTGTCTAGCCTATGCCTAGCCAGTGTCTAGCCTATGCCTAGCCAGTGTCTAGCCTGTGCACAGCCAGTGTCTAGCATGTGTCTAGCCTTTGCCTAGCCATTTTCTAGCCTGTGCCTAGCCTGTGCCTTGCCTGTGACTGGCATGTGCATAGCCTGTTTCTAGCCTGTGCCTAGCCTGTTTCTAGCCTGTGCCTAGCCTGTGCCTAGCCTGTTTCTAGCCTGTGCCTAGCCAAAGTCTAGCCTGTACCTTGCTAGTGTATAGCCTGTGTCTAGCCTCTGTCTAGCCTGTGACTAGCCTGTGTCTTGCCTGTATCTAACCAGTGTCTAGCCTGTGTCTAGCATTTGCCAAGCCAGTGTCTAGCCTGTGTCTAACCTGTGCCTTGCCTGTGACTGGCATGTGCATAGCCTGTGTTCTAGCCTGTGTCTAGCCTGTGACTAGCCAGTGTCTAGCCTGTGCCTAGCCAGTGTCTAGCCTGTGCCTAGCCTGTGTCTAGGCCTGTGTCTAGCCTGTGTCTAGCCTGTGCCTAGCCTGTGTCTAGCCTTTGCCTAGCCAGTGTCTAGCCTGTGTCTAGCCTGTGCCTTGCCTGTGACTGGCATGTGCATAGCCTGTATCTAGCCTGTGCTTAGCCAGTGTCTAGCCTGTGCCTAGCAAGTGTCTAGCCTGTGCCTAGCCAGTGTCCAGCCTGTGCACAGCCAGTGTCTAGCCTGTGACCAGCCTGTGTCTTGCCTGTGTCTAGCCTGTGTCTAGCCTGTGCCTAGCCTGTGTCTAGCCCTTGCCTAGCCAGTCTCTAGCCTGTGTCTAGCCTGTGCCTTGCCTGTGACTGGCATGTGCATAGCCTGTATCTAGCCTAAGCCTAGCCTGTGTCTAGCCTGTGCCTTGCCTGTGACTGGCATGTGCATAGCCTGTTTCTAGCCTGTGCCTAGCCAAAGTATAGCCTGTACCTAGCTAGTGTCTAGCCTGGGCCTAGCCAGTGTCTAGCCAGTGTCTAGCCAGTGTCTAGCCAGTGTCTAGCCACTGCATAGCCAGTGTCTAGCCTGTGCCTAGCCAAAGTCTAGCCCCTACCTAGCTAGTGTATAACCTGTGTCTAGCCCTTGCCTAGCCAGTGTCTAGCCTGTGCCTAGCCAGTGTGTAGCCTGTGCCTAGTTAGAGTCTAACCTGGGCCTAGCCAGTGTCTTGCCAGTGCCTCGCCAGTGTCTAGCCAGTGTCTAGCCACTGCATAGCCAGCGTCTAGCCTGTGCCTAGCCAGCGTCTAGCCTGTGCCTAGCCAGTGTCTAGCCTGTGCCTAGCCAGTGTCTAGCCTGTGCCTAGCCAGTGTCTAGCCACTGCATAGCCAGCGTCTAGCCTGTGCCTAGCCAGTGTCTAGCCTGTGCCTAGCCAGTGTCTCGCCTGTGCCTAGCCAGTGTCTAGCCTGTGCCTAGCCAGTGTCTAGCCTGTGCCTAGCCAGTGTCTAGCCTGTGCCTAGCCAGTGTCTAGCCTGTGCCTAGCCAGTGTCTAGCCTATGCCTGGCCAGTGTCTAGCCTATGCCTAGCCAGTGTCTAGCCTATGCCTAGCCAGTGTCTAGCCTATGCCTAGCCAGTGTCTAGCCTGTGCACAGCCAGTGTCTAGCCTGTGACTAGCCTGTGTCTTGCCTGTGTCTAGCCAGTGTCTAGCATGTGTCTAGCCTTTAGCTAGCCATTGTCTAGCCTGTGCCTTGCCTGTGACTGGCATGTGCATAGCCTGTTTCTAGCCTGTGCCTAGCCTGTATCTAACCAGTGTCTAGCCTGTGTCTCGCATTTGCCAAGCCAGTGCCTAGCCAAAGTCTAGCCTGTACCTAGCTAGTGTATAGCCTGTGTCTAGCCTCTTTCTAGCCTGTGACTAGCCTGTGTCTTGCCTGTATCTGTGACTGGCATGTGCATAGCCTGTTTCTAGCCTGTGCCTAGCCAAAGTCTAGCCTGTACCTAGCTAGTGCATAGCCTGTGTCTTGCCTGTGCCTCGCTAGTGTCTAGCCTGGGCCTAGCCAGTGCCTAGCCAGTGTCTAGCCTGTGCACAACCAGTGTCTAGCCTGTGACTAGCCTGTGACTAGCCTGTGTCTTGCCTGTGTCTAGCCAGTGTCTAGCCTGTGCCTATCCAGTGTCTAGCCTGTGTCTAGCATTTGCCAAGCCAGTGTCTAGCCTGTGTCTAACCTGTGCCTTGCCTGTAACTGGCATGTGCATAGCCTGTGTCTAGCCTGTGACTAGCCAGTGTCTAGCCTGTTCCTATCCAGTGTCTAGCCTGTTCCTATCCAGTGTCTAGCCTGTGGCTAGCCTGTGTCTAGCCTGTGCCTAGCCTGTGTCTAGCCTGTGTCTAGCCTTTGCCTAGCCAGTGTCTAGCCTGTGTCTAGCCTGTGCCTTGCCTGTGACTGGCATGTGCATAGCCTGTATCTAGCCTGTGCTTAGCCAGTGTCTAGCCTGTGCCTAGCAGGTGTCTAGCCTGTGCCTAGCCAGTGTCTAGCCTGTGCACAACCAGTGTCTAGCCTGTGACTAGCCTGTGTCTTGCCTGTGTCTAGCCAGTGTCTAGCATATGTCTAGCCTTTGCCTAGCCATTTTCTAGCCTGTGCCTAGCCTGTGCCTAGCCTGTGTATAGCCTGTGCCTTGCCTGTGACTGGCATGTGCATAGCCTGTTTCTAGCCTTTGCCTAGCCAAAGTCTAGCCTGTACCTAGCTAGTGCATAGCCTGTGTCTTGCCTGTGCCTCGCTAGTGTCTAGCCTGGGCCTAGCCAGTGTCTAGCCACTGCATAGCCAGTGTCTAGCCTGTGCCTAGCCAAAGTCTAGCCCCTACCTAGCTAGTTTATAACCTGTGTCTAGCCCTTGCCTGGCCAGTGTCTAGCCTGTGCCTATCCATTGTCTAGCCTGTGGCTAGCCTGTGTCTAGCCTGTGCCTTGCCTGTGTCTAGCCTTTGCCTAGCCAGTGTCTAGCCTGTGTCTAGCCTGTGCCTTGCCTGTGACTGGCATGTGCATAGCCTGTATCTAGCCTGTGCTTAGCCAGTGTCTAGCCTGTGCCTAGCAAGTGTCTAGCCTGTGCCTAGCCAGTGTCTAGCCTGTGCACAACCAGTGTCTAGCCTGTGACTAGCCTGTGACTAGCCTGTGTCTTGCCTGTGTCTAGCCAGTGTCTAGCATGTGTCTAGCCTTTGCCTAGCCATTTTCTAGCCTGTGCCTAGCCTGTGCCTAGCCTGTGTCTAGCCTGTGCCTTGCCTGTGACTGGCATGTGCATAGCCTGTTTCTAGCCTGTGCCTAGCCAAAGTCTAGCCTGTACCTAGCTAGTGCATAGCCTGTGTCTTGCCTGTGCCTCGCTAGTGTCTAGCCTGGGCCTAGCCAGTGCCTAGCCAGTGTCTAGCCTGTGCACAACCAGTGTCTAGCCTGTGACTAGCCTGTGACTAGCCTGTGTCTTGCCTGTGTCTAGCCAGTGTCTAGCCTGTGCCTATCCAGTGTCTAGCCTGTGGCTAGCCTGTGTCTAGCCTGTGGCTAGCCTGTGTCTAGCCTGTGCCTAGCCTGTGTCTAGCCTGTGTCTAGCCGTTGCCTAGCCAGTGTCTAGGCTGTGTCTAGCCTGTGCCTTGCCTGTGACTGGCATGTGCATAGCCTGTATCTAGCCTGTGCTTAGCCAGTGTCTAGCCTGTGCCTAGCAGGTGTCTAGCCTGTGCCTAGCCAGTGTCTAGCCTGTGCACAACCAGTGTCTAGCCTATGACTAGCCTGTGTCTTGCCTGCGTCTAGCCTGTGTCTAGCATGTGTCTAGCCTTTAGCTAGCCATTTTCTAGCCTGTGCCTAGCCTGTGTCTAGCCTGTGCCTTGCCTGTGACTGGCATGTGCATAGCCTGTTTCTAGCCTGTGCTTAGCCTGTTTCTAGCCTGTGCCTAGCCAAAGTCTAGCCTGTACCTAGCTAGTGTATAGCCTGTGTCTAGCCTCTTTCTAGCCTGTGACTAGCCTGTGTCTTGCCTGTATCTAACCAGTGTCTAGCCTGTGTCTAGCATTTGCCAAGCCTGTGTCTAGCCGTTGCCTAGGCAGTGTCTAGGCTGTGTCTAGCCTGTGCCTTGCCTGTGACTGGCATGTGCATAGCCTGTATCTAGCCTGTGCCTAGCCAGTGTCTAGCCTGTGCCTAGTGTCTAGCCTGTGGCTAGCCTGTGTCTAGCCTGTGCCTAGCCTGTGTCTAGCCTGTGTCTAGCCTGTGTCTAGCCTGTGCCTAGCCAGTGTCTAGCCTGTGTCTAGCCAGTGTCTAGCCTGTGCCTTGCCTGTGACTGGCATGTGCATAGCCTGTATCTAGCCTGTGCTTAGCCAGTGTCTAGCCTGTGCCTAGCAGGTGTCTAGCCTGTGCCTAGCCAGTGTCTAGCCTGTGCACAACCAGTGTCTAGCCTGTGACTAGCCTGTGTCTTGCCTGTGTCTAGCCAGTGTCTAGCATGTGTCTAGCCTTTGCCTAGCCATTTTCCAGCCTGTGCCTAGCCTGTGCCTAGCCTGTGTATAGCCTGTGCCTTGCCTGTGACTGGCATGTGCATAGCCTGTTTCTAGCCTTTGCCTAGCCAAAGTCTAGCCTGTACCTAGCTAGTGCATAGCCTGTGTCTTGCCTGTGCCTCGCTAGTGTCTAGCCTGGGCCTAGCCAGTGTCTAGCCACTGCATAGCCAGTGTCTAGCCTGTGCCTAGCCAAAGTCTAGCCCCTACCTAGCTAGTTTATAACCTGTGTCTAGCCCTTGCCTAGCCAGTGTCTAGCCTGTGCATAGCCAGTTTCGAGCCTGTGCCTAGTTAGTGTATAGCCTGGGCCTAGCCAGTGTCTTGCCAGTGCCTAGCCAGTGTCTAGCCAGTGTCAAGCCACTGCATAGCCAGCGTCTAGCCTGTGCCTAGCCAGCGTCTAGCCTGTGCCTAGCCAGTGTCTAGCCAGTTTCTAGCCTATGCCTAGCCAGTGTCTAGCCTGTGCCTAGCCAGTGTCTAGCCTGTGTCTAGCCTGTGCCTATCCTGTGTCTAGCCTGTGGCTAGCATGTGTCTAGCCTGTGCCTAGCCTGTGTCTAGCCTGTGCCTATCCAGTGTCTAGCCTGTGGCTAGCCTGTGTCTAGCCTGTGCCTAGCCTGTGTCTAGCCTTTGCCTAGCCAGTGTCTAGCCTGTGCCTTGCCTGTGACTGGCATGTGCATAGCCTGTATCTAGCCTGTGCTTAGCCAGTGTCTAGCCTGTGCCTAGCCTGTTTCTAGCCTGTGCCTAGCCTGTTTCTAGCCTGTGCCTAGCCAAAGTCTAGCCTGTACCTAGCTACTGTATAGCCTGTGTCTAGCCTCTGTCTAGCCTGTGACTAGCCTGTGTCTTGCCTGTATCTAACCAGTGTCTAGCCTGTGTCTAGCATTTGCCAAGCCAGTGTCTAGCCTGTGTCTAACCTGTGCCTTGCCTGTGACTGGCATGTGCATAGCCTGTGTCTAGCCTGTGACTAGCCAGTGTCTAGCCTGTGCCTATCCAGTGTCTAGCCTGTGGCTAGCCTGTGTCTAGCCTGTGCCTAGCCTGTGTCTAGCCTTTGCCTAGCCAGTGTCTAGCCTGTGTCTAACCTGTGCCTTGCCTGTGACTGGCATGTGCATAGCCTGTGTCTAGCCTGTGACTAGCCAGTGTCTAGCCTATGGCTAGCCTGTGTCTAGCCTGTGCCTAGCCTGTGTCTAGCCTTTGCCTAGCCAGTGTCTAGCCTGTGTCTAGCCTGTGCCTCGCCTGTGACTGGCATGTGCATAGCCTGTATCTAGCCTGTGCTTAGCCAGTGTCTAGCCTGTGCCTAGCAGGTGTCTAGCCTGTGCCTAGCCAGTGTCTAGCCTGTGCACAACCAGTGTCTAGCCTGTGACTAGCCTGTGTCTTGCCTGTGTCTAGCCAGTGTCTAGCATGTGTCTAGCCTTTAGCTAGCCATTTTCTAGCCTTTAGCTAGCCATTTTTTAGCCTGTGCCTAGCCTGTGTCTAGCCTGTGCCTTGCCTGTGACTGGCATGTGCATAGCCTGTTTCTAGCCTGTTTCTAGCCTGTGCCTAGCCAAAGTCTACCCTGTACCTAGCTAGTGTATAGCCTGTGTCTAGCCTCTTTCTAGCATGTGACTAGCCTGTGTCTTGCCTGTATCTAACCAGTGTCTAGCCTGCATTTGCCAAGCCTGTGTCTAGCCTGTGTCTAACTTGTGCCTTGCATGTGACTGGCATGTGCATAGCCTGTGTCTAGCCTTTGACTAGCCAGTGTCTAGCCTGTGCCTATCCAGTGTCTAGCCTGTGCCTATCCAGTGTCTAGCCTGTGTCTAGCCTTTGCCTTGCCTGTGACTGGCATGTGCATAGCCTGTATCTAGCCTGTGCTTAGCCAGTGTCTAGCCTGTGCCTAGCAGGTGTCTAGCCTGTGACTAGCCAGTGTCTAGCCTGTGCACAACCAGTGTCTAGCCTGTGACTAGCCTGTGTCTTGCCTGTGTCTAGCCAGTGTCTAGCATGTGTCTAGCCTTTGCTTAGTTATTTTCTAGCCTGTGCCTAGCCTGTGTCTAGCCCGTGCCTTGCCTGTGACTGGCATGTGCATAGCCTGTTTCTAGTCTAGCCTGTACCTAGCTAGTGCATAGCCTGTGTCTTGCCTGTGCCTCGCTAGTGTCTAGCCTGGGCCTAGCCAGTGTCTAGCCAGTGTCTAGCCACTGCATAGCCAGTGTCTAGCCTTTGCCTAGCCAGAGTCTAGCCCCTACCTAGCTAGTGTATAACCTGTGTCTAGCCCTTGCCTAGCCAGTGTCTAGCCTGTACATAGCCAGTGTCTAGCCTGTGCCTAGTTAGTGTCTAGCCTGGGCCTAGCCAGTGTCTTGCCAGTGCCTAGCCAGTGTCTAGCCAGTGTCTAGCCACTGCATAGCCAGCGTCTATCCTGTGCCTAGCCAGCGTCTAGCCTGTGCCTAGCCAGTGTCTAGCCTGTGCCTAGCCAGTGTCTAGCCTGTGCCTAGCCAGTGTCTAGCCTGTGCCTAGCCAGTGTGTAGCCTGTGCCTAGCCAGTGTCTAGCCGGTGCCTAGCCAGTGTCTAGCCTGTGCCTAGCCAGTGTCTAGCCGGTGCCTAGCCAGTGTCTAGCCGTGCCTAGCCAGTGTCTAGCCTGTGCCTAGCCAGTGTCTAGCCTGTGCCTAGCCAGTGTCTAGCCACTGCATAGCCAGCGTCTAGCCACTGCCTAGCCAGCGTCTAGCCTGTGCCTAGCCAGTGTCTAGCCTGTGCCTAGCCAGTGTCTAGCCTGTGCCTAGCCAGTGTCTAGCCTGTGCCTAGCCAGTGTCTAGCCTGTGCCTGGCCAGTGTCTAGCCTGTGCCTGGCCAGTGTCTAGCCTGTGCCTAGCCAGTGTCTAGCCTGTGCCTAGCCAGTGTCTAGCCTATGCCTAGCCAGTGTCTAGCCTATGCCTAGCCAGTGTCTAGCCTATGCCTAGCCAGTGTCTAGCCTATGCCTAGCCAGTGTCTAGCCTATGCCTAGCCAGTGTCTAGCCTATGCCTAGCCAGTGTCTAGCCTATGCCTAGCCAATGTCTAGCCTATGCCTAGCCAGTGTCTAGCCTGTGCACAGCCAGTGTCTAGCCTGTGACTAGCCTGTGACTAGCCTGTGTCTTTCCTGTGTCTAGCCAGTTTCTAGCATGTGTCTAGCCTTTGCCTAGCCATTTTCTAGCCTGTGTCTAGCCTGTGCCTTGACTGTGACTGGCATGTGCATAGCCTGTTTCTAGCCTGTGCCTAGCCAATGTCTAGCCTGTACCTAGCTAGTGTATAGCCTGTTTCTAGCCTCTTTCTAGCCTGTGACTAGCCTGTGTCTTGCCTGTATCTAACCAGTGTCTAGCCTGTGTCTAGCATTTGCCAAGCCAGTGTCTAGCCTGTGTCTAATTTGTGCCTTGCCTGTGACTGGCATGTGCATAGCCTGTGTCTAGCCTGTGACTAGCCAGTGTCTAGCCTGTGCCTATCCAGTGTCTAGCCTGTGCCTATCCAGTGTCTAGCCTGTGTCTAGCCTGTGCCTTGCCTGTGACTGGCATGTGCATAGCCTGTGTCTAGCCTGTGCCTAGCCAGTGTCTAGCCTGTGCCTAGCAAGTGTCTAGCCAGTGTCTAGCCTATGCCTAGCCAGTGTCTAGCCTATGCCTAGCCAGTGTCTAGCCTATGCCTAGCCAGTGTCTAGCCTATGCCTAGCCAGTGTCTAGCCTATGCCTAGCCAGTGTCTAGCCTATGCCTAGCCAGTGTCTAGCATGTGCACAGCCAGTGTCTAGCCTGTGACTAGCCTGTGACTAGCCTGTGTCTCGCCTGTGTCTAGCCAGTGTCTAGCATGTGTCTAGCCTATGCCTAGCCAGTGTCTAGCCTATGCCTAGCCAGTGTCTAGTCTGTGACTAGCCTGTGTCTCGCCTGTGTCTAGCCAGTGTCTAGCATGTGTCTAGCCTTTGCCTAGCAATTTTCTAGCCTGTGTCTAGCCTGTGCCTTGACTGTGACTGGCATGTGCATAGCCTGTTTCTAGCCTGTGCCTAGCCAAAGTCTAGCCTGTACCTAGCTAGTGTATAGCCTGTGTCTAGCCTCTGTCTAGCCTGTGACTAGAGTGTGTCTTGCCTGTATCTAACCAGTGTCCAGCCTGTGTCTAGCATTTGCCTAGCCAGTGTCTAGCCTGTGACTAGCCAGTGTCTAGCCTAAGCCTAGCCAGTGTCTAGCCTGTGCCTAGCCAGTGTCTAGCCTGTGTCTAGCCTGTGCTTATCCAGTGTCTAGCCTGTGTCTAGCCTGTGCCTAGCCTGTGTCTAGCCTTTGCCTAGCCAGTGTTTAGCCTGTGTCTAGCCTGTGCCTTGCCTGTGACTGGCATGTGCATAGCCTGTATCTAGCCTGTGCTTAGCCAGTGTCTAGCCCGTGCCTAGCCTGTTTCTAGCCTGTGCCTAGCCTGGTTCTAGCCTGTGCCTAGCCAAAGTCTGGCCTGTACCTAGCTAGTGTATAGCCTGTGTCTAGCCTCTGTCTAGCCTTTGACTAGCCTGTGTCTTGCCTGGATCTAACCAGTGTCTTGCCTGTGTCTAGCGTTTGCCAAGCCAGTGTCTAGCCTGTGTCTAACCTGTGCCTTGCCTGTGACTGGCATGTGCATAGCCTGTGTCTAGCCTGTGACTAGCCAGTGTCTAGCCTGTGCCTATCCAGTGTCTAGCCTGTGGCTAGCCTGTGTCTAGCCTTTGCCTAGCCAGTGTCTAGCCTGTGTCTAGCCTGTGCTTTGCCTGTGACTGGCATGTGCATAGCCTGTATCTAGCCTGTGCTTAGCCAGTGTCTAGCCTGTGCCTAGCAAGTGTCTAGCCTGTGCCTAGCCAGTGTCTAGCCTGTGCATAGCCAGTGTCTAGCCTGTGACTAGCCTGTGCTTTGCCTGTGACTGGCATGTGCATAGCCTGTATCTAGCCTGTGCTTAGCCAGTGTCTAGCCTGTGCCTAGCCTGTGTCTAGCCTGTGCCTTGCCTGTGACTGGCATGTGCATAGCCTGTTTCTAGCCTGTGCCTAGCCAAAGTCTAGCCTGTACCTAGCTAGTGCATAGCCTGTGTCTTGCCTGTGCCTCGCTAGTGTCTAGCCTGGGCCTAGCCAGTGTCTAGCCTTTGCATAGCAAGTGTATAGCCTGTGCCTGGCCAAAGTCTAGCCCCTACCTAGCTAGTGTATAACCTGTGTCTAGCCCTTGCCTAGCCAGTGTCTAGCCTGTGCATAGCCAATGTCTAGCCTGTGCCTAGTTAGTGTCTAGCCTGGGCCTAGCCAGTGTCTTGCCAGTGCCTAGCCAGTGTCTAGCCAGTGTCTAGCCACTGCATAGCCAGCGTCTAGCCTGTGCCTAGCCAGTGTCTAACCTGTGCCTAGCCAGTCTCTAGCCTGTGCCTACCCTGTGTCTAGCCACTGCATAGCCAGCGTCTAGCCTGTGCCTAGCCAGTGTCTAGCCTGTGCCTAGCCAGTGTCTAGCCTGTGCCTGGCCAGTGTCAAGCCTAAGCCTAGCCAGTGTCTAGCCTGTGCCTAGCCAGTGTCTAGCCTGTGTCTAGCCTGTACCTATCCAGTGTCTAGCCTGTGTCTAGCCTGTGCCTAGCCTGTGTCTAGCCTTTGCCTAGCCAGTGTTTAGCCTGTGTCTAGCCTGTGCCTTGCCTGTGACTGGCATGTGCATAGCCTGTATCTAGCCTGTGCTTAGCCAGTGTCTAGCCCGTGCCTAGCCTGTTTCTAGCCTGTGCCTAGCCTGGTTCTAGCCTGTGCCTAGCCAAAGTCTGGCCTGTACCTAGCTAGTGTATAGCCTGTGTCTAGCCTCTGTCTAGCCTTTGACTAGCCTGTGTCTTGCCTGTATCTAACCAGTGTCTTGCCTGTGTCTAGCATTTGCCAAGCCAGTGTCTAGCCTGTGTCTAACCTGTGCCTTGCCTGTGACTGGCATGTGCATAGCCTGTGTCTAGCCTGTGACTAGCCAGTGTCTAGCCTGTGCCTATCCAGTGTCTAGCTTGTGGCTAGCCTGTGGCTAGCCTGTGTCTAGCCTGTGCCTAGCCTGTGTCTAGCCTTTGCCTAGCCAGTGTCTAGCCTGTGTCTAGCCTGTGCTTTGCCTGTGACTGGCATGTGCATAGCCTGTATCTAGCCTGTGCTTAGCCAGTGTCTAGCCTGTGCCTAGCAAGTGTCTAGCCTGTGCCTAGCCAGTGTCTAGCCTGTGCATAGCCAGTGTCTAGCCTGTGACTAGCCTGTGCTTTGCCTGTGACTGGCATGTGCATAGCCTGTATCTAGCCTGTGCTTAGCCAGTGTCTAGCCTGTGCCTAGCCTGTGTCTAGCCTGTGCCTTGCCTGTGACTGGCATGTGCATAGCCTGTTTCTAGCCTGTGCCTAGCCAAAGTCTAGCCTGTACCTAGCTAGTGCATAGCCTGTGTCTTGCCTGTGCCTCGCTAGTGTCTAGCCTGGGCCTAGCCAGTGTCTAGCCTTTGCATAGCCAGTGTATAGCCTGTGCCTAGCCAAAGTCTAGCTCCTACCTAGCTAGTGTATAACCTGTGTCTAGCCCTTGCCTAGCCAGTGTCTAGCCTGTGCCTAGTCTAGCCTGTGCCTAGTTAGTGTCTAGCCTGTGCCTATCCAGTGTCTAGCCTGTGGCTAGCCTGTGGCTAGCCTGTGTCTAGCCTGTGCCTAGCCTGTGTCTAGCCTTTGCCTAGCCAGTGTCTAGCCTGTGTCTAGCCTGTGCTTTGCCTGTGACTGGCATGTGCATAGCCTGTATCTAGCCTGTGCTTAGCCAGT
Source organism: Zaprionus indianus (assembly GCA_018904595.1). NCBI lineage: Eukaryota > Metazoa > Arthropoda > Insecta > Diptera > Drosophilidae > Zaprionus > Zaprionus indianus. The sequence continues at coordinate 175,667 of JAEIHA010000995.1, read as the reverse complement.
GTCTAGCCTGTGCCTAGCCAGTGTCTAGCCTGTGCCTAGCCAGTGTCTAGCCTGTGCCTACCCTGTGTCTGGCCACTGCATAGCCAGCGTCAAGCCTGTGCCTAGTCGGTGTCTAGCCTGTGCCTAGCCAGTGTCTAGCCTGTGCCTGGCCAGTGTCTAGCCTGTGCCTAGCCAGTGTCTAGCCTGTGCCTAGCCAGTGTCTAGCCTATGCCTAGCCAGTGTCTAGCCTATTAGTGTTGGGTAAACCTAGTTCAATTTGAGGAATAAGTTCGTTCGTTCGTTTAAAATCAATGAACTAGGTCGTTCATTTAGTTCAATCGTTCAGTTTTCAAACTTGCTTAAACGTGCTTCAAAAAAATAAAAAAAATGTTATGAACTTATTTTATACAATGCTGTCATTGAAAATTAATATTATTTATTTAATTTATGTCAAAAACACTTATACGAACACTATCGAATTAAGTAAACAACGAACGAACGATCAGGGTAAGAGATCAAAATGAACGACGTGAACTATATTGAACTAAGTGAACTATATTGAACTAAGTGAACTATATTGGACTAAGTGAACTATTTTGAACTAAGTGAACTAAATTGAACTAACGAACTATATTGAACTATAAAGACAGACCAAGTTCGTTCGTTCAGTTTAATGAATAGTTCAATTTAGTTCGTTCGTTCACGAACGACACAACACTATAGCCTATGCCTAGCCAGTGTCTAGCCTATGCCTAGCCAGTGTCTAGCCTATGCTTAGCCAGTGTCTAGCCTATGCCTAGCCAGTGTCTAGCCTATGCCTAGCCAGTGTCTAGCCTGTGCACAGCCAGTGTCTAGCCTGTGACTAGCCTGTGTCTTGCCTGTGTCTAGCCAGTGTCTAGCATGTGTCTAGCCTTTGCCTAGCCATTTTCCAGCCTGTGCCTAGCCTGTGTCCAGCCTGTGCCTTGACTGTGACTGGCATGTGCATATCCTGTTTTTAGCCTGTGCCTAGCCAAAGTCTAGCCTGTACCTAGCTAGTGTATAGCCTGTGTCTAGCCTCTGTCTAGCCTGTGACTAGCCTGTGTCTTGCCTGTATCTAACCAGTGTCTAGCCTGTGTCTAGCATTTGCCTCGCCAGTGTCTAGCCTGTGACTAGCCAGTGTCTAGCCTGTGCCTAGCCAGTGTCTAGCCTGTGCCTAGCCAAAGTCTAGCTTGTGCCTAGCCAGTGTATAGCCTGTGTCTAGCCTCTGTCTAGCCTGTGACTAGCCTGTGTCTTGCCTGTGTCTAGCCTGTGTCTAGCCACTATCTAGCCTGTGACTAGCCTGTGTCTTGCCTGTATCTGGCCTGTGTCTAGCCTGTGCTAGGCTATACACTGGCTAGGCACAAGCTAGACTTTGGCTAGGCACAGGCTAGGCACTGGCTAGACACTGGCTCGGAACACGCTATGCACATTGACACAGGCTAGACACTGGCTAGGCACAGGTTATGCACATGCCAGTCACAGGCAAGGCACAGGCTATACACAGGCTAGACAATGGCTAGGCACAGGCTAGACACTGGCTTGGCACAGACTAGACACTGGTTAAGCACAGGCTAGACACAGGCTAGAAACTGGCTAGGTACAGGCTAGACACTGGCTAGGCACAGGCTAGACACAGGCTTGACACAGGCTAGACACTGGCTAGGCAAATGCTAGACACAGGCTAGACGCTGGTTAGATACAGGCAAGACACTGGCTAGTCACAGGCTAGACAGAGGCTAGACACAGGCTATACACTAGCTAGGTAAAGGCTAGACTTTGGCTAGGCACAGGCTAGACACTGGCTAGGCACAGGCTAGACACTGGCTAGTCACAGGCTAGACACTGGCGAGGCAAATGCTAGACACTGGCTAGACACAGGCAAGACACAGGCTAGTCACAGGCTAGCCACAGGCTAGACACTGGCTGTGCACAGGCTAGACACTGGCTAGGCACAGGCTAGAAACTGGCTATGCAGTGGCTAGACACTGGGTAGGCACAGGCTAGACACTGGCTAGGGACAGGCTAGACACTGGCTCGGAACACGCTATGCACATTGACACAGGCTAGACACTGGCTAGGCACAGGTTATGCACATGCCAGTCACAGGCAAGGCACAGGCTATACACAGGCTAGGCACTGGCTAGACACTGGCTCGGAACACGCTATGCACATTGACACAGGCTAGACACTGGCTAGGCACAGGTTATGCACATGCCAGTCACAGGCAAGGCACAGGCTATACACAGGCTAGACAATGGCTAGGCACAGGCTAGACACTGGCTTGGCACAGACTAGACACTGGTTAAGCACAGGCTAGACACAGGCTAGAAACAGGCTATGCACATGCCAGTCACAGTCAAGGCACAGGCTAGACACAGGCTAGGCACAGGCTAGAAAATGGCTAGGCAAAGGCTAGACACATGCTAGACACTGGCTAGACACAGGCAAGACACAGGCTAGTCACAGGCTAGTCACAGGCTAGACACTGGCTGTGCACAGGCTAGACACTGGCTAGCCATAGGCTAGACACTGGCTAGGCATAGGCTAGACACTGGCTAGGCACATGATAGACATTGGCTAGGCATAGGCTAGACACTGGCTAGGCATAGGCTAGACACTGGCTAGGCACAGGCTAGACACTGGCTAGGCACAGGCTAGACACTGACTAGGCACAGGCTAGACACTGGCTAGGCACAGGCTAGACACTGACTAGGCACAGGCTAGACACTGGCTAGGCACAGGCTAGACACTGGCTAGGCACAGGCTAGACACTGGCTAGGCACAGGCTAGACACTGGGTAGGCACAGGCTAGACACTGGCTAGGGACAGGCTAGACACTGGCCAGGCACAGGCTAGACACTGGCTAGGCACAGGCTAGACGCTGGCTAGGCACAGGCTAGACGCTGGCTATGCAGTGGCTAGACACTGGCTAGGCACTGGCAAGACACTGGCTAGGCCCAGGCTAGACACTAACTAGGCACAGGCTAGACACTGGATATGCATAGGCTAGACACTGGCTAGGCAAGGGCTAGACACAGGTTATACACTAGCTAGGTAGGGGCTAGACTTTGGCTAGGCACAGGCTAGACACTGGCTATGCAGTGGCTAGACACTGGCTAGACACTGGCTAGGCCCAGGCTAGTCACTAGCGAGGCACAGGCAAGACACAGGTTATGCACTAGCTAGGTGGAGGCTAGACTTTGGCTAGGCACAGGCTAGAAACAGGCTATGCACATGCCAGTCACGGGCAAGGCACAGGCTAGACACCGGCTAGGCACAGGCTAGGCACAGGCTAGAAAATGGCTAGGCAAAGGCTAGACACATGCTAGACACTGGCTAGACACAGGCAAGACACAGGCTAGTCACAGGCTAGACCCTGGCTGTGCACAGGCTAGACACTGGCTAGGCACAGGCTAGACACTTGCTAGGCACAGGCTAGACACTGGCTAAGCACAGGCTAGATACAGGCTATGCACATGCCAGTCACAGGCAAGGCACAGGCTAGACACAGGCTAGACACTGGCTAGGCAAAGGCTAGACACAGGCTAGGCACAGGCTAGACACAGGCTAGGCACAGGCTAGACACAGGCTAGGCACAGGCTAGACACAAGCTAGACACAGGCTAGACACTGGATAGGCACAGGCTAGACACTGGCTAGTCACAGGCTAGACACAGGCTATGTACATGCCAGTCACAGGCAAGGCACAGGTTAGACACAGGCTAGACACTGGCTTGGCAAATGCTAGACACAGGCTAGACACTGGTTAGATACAGGCAAGACACAGGCTAGTCACAGGCTAGACAGAGGCTAGACACAGGCTATACACTAGCTAGGTACAGGCTAGACTTTGGCTAGGCACATGCTAGAAAAAGGCTAGGCACAGGCTAGAAACAGGCTATGCACATGCCAGTCACAGGCAAGGCACAGGCTAGACACAGGCTAGGCACAGGCTAGAAAATGGCTAGGCAAAGGCTAGACACATGCTAGACACTGGCTAGACACAGGCAAGACACAGGCTAGTCACAGGCTAGACACTGGCTGTGCACAGGCTAGACACTGGCTAGGCATAGGCTAGACACTGGCTAGGCATAGGCTAGACACTGGCTAGGCATAGGCTAGACACTGGCTAGGCATAGGCTAGACACTGGCTAGGCATAGGCTAGACACTGGCTAGGAATAGGCTAGACACTGGCTAGGAATAGGCTAGACACTGGCTAAACATAGGCTAGACACTGGCTAGGCATAGGCTAGACACTGGCTAGGAATAGGCTAGACACTGGCTAGGAATAGGCTAGACACTGGCTAGGCATAGGCTAGACACTGGCTAGGCACAGGCTAGACACTGGCTAGGCACAGGCTAGACACTGGCTAGGCACAGGCTAGACACTGGCTAGGCACAGGCTAGACACTGGCCAGGCACAGGCTAGACACTGGCCAGGCACAGGCTAGACACTGGCTAGGCACAGGCTAGACACTGGCTAGGCACAGGCTAGACACTGGCTAGGCACAGGCTAGACACTGGCTAGGCACAGGCTAGACACTGGCCAGGCACAGGCTAGACACTGGCCAGGCACAGGCTAGACACTGGCTAGGCACAGGCTAGACACTGGCTAGGCACAGGCTAGACACTGGCTAGGCACAGGCTAGACACTGGCTAGGCACAGGCTAGACACTGGCTAGGCACAGGCTAGACACTAACTAGGCACAGGCGAGACACTAACTAGGCACAGGCTAGACACTGGCTAGGCACAGGCTAGACACTGGCTAGGCACAGGCTAGACACTGGCTATGCAGTGGCTAGACACTGGCTAGGGACAGGCTAGACACTGGCTAGGCACAGGCTAGACACTGGCTAGGCACAGGCTAGACGCTGGCTAAGCACAGGCTAGACGCTGGCTATGCAGTGGCTCTACACTGGCTAGACACTGGCTAGGCACTGGCAAGACACTGGCTAGGCCCAGGCTAGACACTAACTAGGCACAGGCTAGACACTAACTAGGCACAGGCTAGACACTGGCTATGCATAAGCTAGCCACTGGCTAGGCAAGGGCTAGACACAGGTTATACACTAGCTAGGAAGGGGCTAGACTTTGGCTAGGCACAGGCTAGACACTGGCTATGCAGTGGCTAGACACTGGCTAGGCCCAGGCTAGTCACTAGCGAGGCACAGGCAAGACACAGGCTAGGCACAGGCTAGGCACAGGCTAGAAAATGGCTAGGCAAAAGCTATACACATGCTAGACACTGGCTAGACACAGGCAAGACACAGGCTAGTCACAGACTAGACACTGGCTGTGCACAGGCTAGACACTGGCTAGGCACAGGCTAGACACTTGCTAGGCACAGGCTAGACACTGGCTAAGCACAGGCTAGATACAGGCTATGCACATGCCAGTCACGGGCAAGGCACAGGCTAGACACTGGCTAGGCACAGGCTAGACACTGGCTATGCAGTGGCTAGACACTGGGTAGGCACAGGCTAGACACTGGCTAGGGACAGGCTAGACACTGGCCAGGCACAGGCTAGACACTGGCTAGGCACAGGCTAGACGCTGGCTAGGCACAGGCTAGACTTTGGCTAGGCACAGGCTAGAAAAAGGCTAGGCACAGGCTAGAAACAGGCTATGCACATGCCAGTCACAGGCAAGGCACAGGCTAGACACAGGCTAGGCACAGGCTAGAAAATGGCTAGGCAAAGGCTAGACACATGCTAGACACTGGCTAGACACAGGCAAGACACAGGCTAGTCACAGGCTAGTCACAGGCTAGACACTGGCTGTGCACAGGCTAGACACTGGCTAGCCATAGGCTAGACACTGGCTAGGCATAGGCTAGACACTGGCTAGGCACATGATAGACATTGGCTAGGCATAGGCTAGACAATGGCTAGGCATAGGCTAGACACTGGCTAGGCACAGGCTAGACACTGGCTAGGCACAGGCTAGACACTGACTAGGCACAGGCTAGACACTGGCTAGGCACAGGCTAGACACTGACTAGGCACAGGCTAGACACTGGCTAGGCACAGGCTAGACACTGGCTAGGCACAGGCTAGACACTGGCTATGCAGTGGCTAGACACTGGGTAGGCACAGGCTAGACACTGGCTAGGGACAGGCTAGACACTGGCCAGGCACAGGCTAGACACTGGCTAGGCACAGGCTAGACGCTGGCTAGGCACAGGCTAGACGCTGGCTATGCAGTGGCTAGACACTGGCTAGACACTGGCTAGGCACTGGCAAGACACTGGCTAGGCCCAGGCTAGACACTAACTAGGCACAGGCTAGACACTGGATATGCATAGGCTAGACACTGGCTAGGCAAGGGCTAGACACAGGTTATACACTAGCTAGGTAGGGGCTAGACTTTGGCTAGGCACAGGCTAGACACTGGCTATGCAGTGGCTAGACACTGGCTAGACACTGGCTAGGCCCAGGCTAGTCACTAGCGAGGCACAGGCAAGACACAGGTTATGCACTAGCTAGGTGGAGGCTAGACTTTGGCTAGGCACAGGCTAGAAACAGGCTATGCACATGCCAGTCACGGGCAAGGCACAGGCTAGACACCGGCTAGGAACAGGCTAGGCACAGGCTAGAAAATGGCTAGGCAAAGGCTAGACACATGCTAGACACTGGCTAGACACAGGCAAGACACAGGCTAGTCACAGGCTAGACCCTGGCTGTGCACAGGCTAGACACTGGCTAGGCACAGGCTAGACACTTGCTAGGCACAGGCTAGACACTGGCTAAGCACAGGCTAGATACAGGCTATGCACATGCCAGTCACAGGCAAGGCACAGGCTAGACACAGGCTAGACACTGGCTAGGCAAAGGCTAGACACAGGCTAGGCACAGGCTAGACACAGGCTAGGCACAGGCTAGACACAGGCTAGGCACAGGCTAGACACAAGCTAGACACAGGCTAGACACTGGATAGGCACAGGCTAGACACTGGCTAGTCACAGGCTAGACACAGGCTATGTACATGCCAGTCACAGGCAAGGCACAGGTTAGACACAGGCTAGACACTGGCTTGGCAAATGCTAGACACAGGCTAGACACTGGTTAGATACAGGCAAGACACAGGCTAGTCACAGGCTAGACAGAGGCTAGACACAGGCTATACACTAGCTAGGTACAGGCTAGACTTTGGCTAGGCACAGGCTAGAAAAAGGCTAGGCACAGGCTAGAAACAGGCTATGCACATGCCAGTCACAGGCAAGGCACAGGCTAGACACAGGCTAGGCACAGGCTAGAAAATGGCTAGGCAAAGGCTAGACACATGCTAGACACTGGCTAGACACAGGCAAGACACAGGCTAGTCACAGGCTAGACACTGGCTGTGCACAGGCTAGACACTGGCTAGGCATAGGCTAGACACTGGCTAGGCATAGGCTAGACACTGGCTAGGCATAGGCTAGACACTGGCTAGGAATAGGCTAGACACTGGCTAGGAATAGGCTAGACACTGGCTAAACATAGGCTAGACACTGGCTAGGCATAGGCTAGACACTGGCTAGGAATAGGCTAGACACTGGCTAGGAATAGGCTAGACACTGGCTAGGCATAGGCTAGACACTGGCTAGGCACAGGCTAGACACTGGCTAGGCACAGGCTAGACACTGGCTAGGCATAGGCTAGACACTGGCTAGGCACAGGCTAGACACTGGCTAGGCACAGGCTAGACACTGGCTAGGCACAGGCTAGACACTGGCCAGGCACAGGCTAGACACTGGCCAGGCACAGGCTAGACACTGGCTAGGCACAGGCTAGACACTGGCTAGGCACAGGCTAGACACTGGCTAGGCACAGGCTAGACACTGGCTAGGCACAGGCTAGACACTGGCTATGCAGTGGCTAGACACTGGGTAGGCACAGGCTAGACACTGGCTAGGCACAGGCTAGACACTGGCCAGGCACAGTTTAGAAACTGACTAGGCACAGGCTAGACACTGGCTAGGCACAGGCTAGACGCTCGCTATGCAGTGGCTAGACACTGGCTAGACACTGGCTAGGCCCAGGCTAGACACTAGCTAGGCACAGGCAAGACACAGGCTATGCACAGGCTAGACACTGGCTAGGCACAGGCTAGACACTGGCCAGGCACAGTCAAGACACTGGCTAGGCACAGGCTAGACACTGGCTAGGCACAGGCTAGACACTAACTAGGCACAGGCGAGACACTAACTAGGCACAGGCTAGACACTGGCTAGGCACAGGCTAGACACTGGCTAGGCACAGGCTAGACACTGGCTATGCAGTGGCTAGACACTGGCTAGGGACAGGCTAGACACTGGCTAGGCACAGGCTAGACACTGGCTAGGCACAGGCTAGACGCTGGCTAAGCACAGGCTAGACGCTGGCTATGCAGTGGCTCTACACTGGCTAGACACTGGCTAGGCACTGGCAAGACACTGGCTAGGCCCAGGCTAGACACTAACTAGGCACAGGCTAGACACTAACTAGGCACAGGCTAGACACTGGCTATGCATAAGCTAGCCACTGGCTAGGCAAGGGCTAGACACAGGTTATACACTAGCTAGGAAGGGGCTAGACTTTGGCTAGGCACAGGCTAGACACTGGCTATGCAGTGGCTAGACACTGGCTAGGCCCAGGCTAGTCACTAGCGAGGCACAGGCAAGACACAGGCTAGGCACAGGCTAGGCACAGGCTAGAAAAATGGCTAGGCAAAAGCTATACACATGCTAGACACTGGCTAGACACAGGCAAGACACAGGCTAGTCACAGACTAGACACTGGCTGTGCACAGGCTAGACACTGGCTAGGCACAGGCTAGACACTTGCTAGGCACAGGCTAGACACTGGCTAAGCACAGGCTAGATACAGGCTATGCACATGCCAGTCACGGGCAAGGCACAGGCTAGACACCGGCTAGGCAAAGGCTAGACACATGCTAGACACTGGCTAGACACAGGCAAGACACAGGCTAGTCACAGTCTAGACACTGGCTGTGCACAGGCTAGACACTGGCTATGCACATGCCAGTCACAGGCAAGGCACAGGCTAGACACAGGCTAGACACTGGCTAGGCAAAGGCTAGACACAGGCTAGGCACAGGCTAGACACAGGCTAGCCACAGGCTAGACACTGGATAGGCACAGGCTAGACACTGGCTAGTCACAGGCTAGACACTGGCTAGTCACAGGCTAGACACAGGCTATGCACATGCCAGTCACAGGCAAGGCACAGGTTAGACACAGGCTAGACACTGGCTTGGCAAATGCTAGACACAGGCTAGACACTGGTTAGATACAGGCAAGACACAGGCCAGTCACAGGCTAGAGCTAGACAGAGGCTAGACACAGGCTATACACTAGCTAGGTACAGGCTAGACTTTGGCTAGGCTAGGCACAGGCTAGGCACAGGCTAGAAACAGGCTAGGCACAGGCTAGAAACAGGCTATGCACATGCCAGTCACAGGCAAGGCACAGGCTAGACACAGGCTAGGCACAGGCTAGAAAATGGCTAGGCAAAGGCTAGACACATGCTAGACACTAGCTAGACACAGGCAAGACACAGGCTAGTCACATGCTAGACACTAGCTAGACACAGGCAAGACACAGGCTAGTCACAGGCTAGACACTGGCTAGGCATAGGCTAGACACTGGCTAGGCATAAGCTAGACACTAGCTAGGCATAGGCTAGACACTGGCTAGGAATAGGCTAGACACTGGCCAGGCATAGGCTAGACGCTTGCTATGCAGTGACTAGACACTAGGCACAGGCTAGACACTGGCCAGGCACAGGCTAGACACTGGCTAGGCACAGGCTAGACACTGGCTAGGCACAGGCTAGACGCTGGCTATGCAGTGGCTAGACACTGGCTAGACACTGGCTAGGCCCAGGCTAGACACTAGCTAGGCACAGGCAAGACACAGGCTATGCACTAGCTAGGTACAGGCTAGACTTTGGCTAGGCACAGGCTAGAAACAGGCTATGCACATGCCAGTAACAGGCAAGGCACAGGCTAGACACAGGCTAGGCACAGGCTAGAAAATGGCTGGGCAAAGGCTAGACACAGGGTAGACACTGGCTAGACACAGGCAAGACACAGGCTAGTCACAGGCTAGACAGAGGCTAGACACAGGCTATACACTAGCTAGGTACAGGCTAGACTTTGGCTAGGCACAGGGTAGAAACAGGCTATGCACATGCCAGTCACAGGCAAGGCACAGGCTAGACACAGGCTAGGCACAGGCTAGGCACAGGCTAGAAAATGGCTAGGCAAAGGCTAGACACAGGGTAGACACTGGCTAGACACAGGCAAGACACAGGCTAGTTACAGGCTAGACAGAGGCTAGACAGGCTATACACTAGCTAGGTACAGGCTAGACTTTGGCTAGGCACAGGCTAGAAACAGGCTATGCACATGCCAGTCACAGGCAAGGCACAGGCTAGACACAGGCTAGAAAATGGCTAGGCATAGGCTAGACACATGCTAAACACTGGCTAGACACAGGCAAGACACAGGCTAGTCACAGGCTTGACACTGGCTATGCACAGGCTAGACACTGGCCAGGCACAGGCTAGAAACTGACTAGGCACAGGCTAGACACTGGCTAGGCACAGGCTAGATACAGGCTATGCACATGCCAGTCACGGGCAAGGCACAGGCTAGACACGGGCTAGGCACAGGCTAGACACAGGCTAGCCACAGGCTAGACACTGGCTGTGCACAGGCTAGACACCAGCTAGGCACAGGATAAACACTTGCTAGGCACAGGCTAGACACTGGCTAAGCACAGGCTAGATACAGGCTATGCACAGGCTAGACACAGGCTAGCCACAGGCTATACACTAGCTAGGTACAGGCTAGACTTTGGCTAGGCACAGGCTAGAAACAGGCTAGGCACAGGCTAGAAACAGGCTATGCACATGCCAGTCACAGGCAAGGCACAGGCTAGACACAGGCTAGGCACAGGCTAGAAAATGGCTAGGCAAAAGCTAGACACATGCTAGACACTAGCTAGACACAGGCAAGACACAGGCAAGACACAGGCTAGTCACAGGCTAGACACTGGCTAGGCATAGGCTAGACACTGGCTAGGCATAAGCTAGACACTGGCTAGGCATAGGCTAGACACTGGCTAGGAATAGGCTAGACTCTGGCTAGGCATAGGCTAGACACTGGCTAGGAATAGGCTAGACACTGGCTAGGAATAGGCTAGACACTGGCTAGGCATAGGCTAGACACTGTCTAGGCATAGCCTAGACACTGGCTAGGCATAGGCTAGACACTGGCTAGGCACAGGCTAGACACTGGCTAGGCACAGGCTAGACACTGGCTAGGCACAGGCTAGACACTGGCCAGGCACAGGCTAGACACTGGCCAGGCACAGGCTAGACACTGGCTAGGCACAGGGTAGACACTGGCTAGGCACAGGGTAGACACTGGCTAGGCACAGGCTAGACACTGGCTAGGCACAGGCAAGACACTGGCCAGGCACAGGCTAGAAACTGACTAGGCACAGGCTAGACGCTGGCTATGCAGTGACTAGACACTGGCTAGGCACAGGCTAGACACTGGCCAGGCACAGGCTAGACACTGGCCAGGCACAGGCTAGACACTGGCTAGGCACAGGCTAGACACTGGCTAGGCACAGGCTAGACGCTGGCTATGCAGTGGCTAGACACTGGCTAGACACTGGCTAGACCCAGGCTAGACACTAGCTAGGCACAGGCAAGACACAGGCTATGCACTAGCTAGGTACAGGCTAGACTTTGGCTAGGCACAGGCTAGAAACAGGCTATGCACATGCCAGTAACAGGCAAGGCACAGGCTAGACACAGGCTAGGCACAGGCTAGAAAATGGCTAGGCAAAGGCTAGACACAGGCTAGACACTGGCTAGACACAGGCAAGACACAGGCTAGTCACAGGCTAGACAGACGCTAGACACAGGCTATACACGAGCTAGGTACAGGCTAGACATTGGCTAGGCACAGGGTAGAAACAGGCTATGCACATGCCAGTCACAGGCAAGGCACAGGCTAGACACAGGCTAGGCACAGGCTAGGCACAGGCTAGAAAATGGCTAGGCAAAGGCTAGACACAGGGTAGACACTGGCTAGACACAGGCAAGACACAGGCTAGTTACAGGCTAGACAGAGACTAGACAGGCTATAAACTAGCTAGGTACAGGCTAGACTTTGGCTAGGCACAGGCTAGAAACAGGCTATGCACATGCCAGTCACAGGCAAGGCACAGGCTAAACACAGGCTAGGCACAGGCTAGAAAATGGCTAGGCATAGGCTAGACACATGCTAAAAACTGGCTAGACACAGGCAAGACACAGGCTAGTCACAGGCTTGACACTGGCTATGCACAGGCTAGACACTGGCTAGGCATAGGCTAGACACTGGCTAGGCACAGGCTAGGCACAGGCTAGGCACAGGCTAGAAAATGGCTAGGCAAAGGCTATACACATGCTAGACACTGGCTAGACACAGGCAAGACACAGGCTAGTCACAGACTAGACACTGGCTGTGCACAGGCTAGACACTGGCTAGGCACAGGCTAGACACTTGCTAGGCACAGGCTAGACACTGGCTAAGCACAGGCTAGATACAGGCTATGCACATGCCAGTCACGGGCAAGGCACAGGCTAGACACCGGCTAGGCAAAGGCTAGACACATGCTAGACACTGGCTAGACACAGGCAAGACACAGGCTAGTCACAGTCTAGACACTGGCTGTGCACAGGCTAGACACTGGCTAGGCACAGGCTAGACACTTGCTAGGCACAGGCTAGACACTGGCTAAGCACAGGCTAGATACAGGCTATGCACATGCCAGTCACAGGCAAGGCACAGGCTAGACACAGGCTAGACACTGGCTAGGCAAAGGCTAGACACTAGCTAGGCACAGGATAAACACTTGCTAGGCACAGGCTAGACACTGGCTAAGCACAGGCTAGATACAGGCTATGCACAGGCTAGACACAGGCTAGCCACAGGCTATACACTAGCTTGGTACAGGCTCGACTTTGGCTAGGCACAGGCTAGAAACAGGCTAGGCACAGGCTAGAAACAGGCTATGCACATGCCAGTCACAGGCAAGGCACAGGCTAGACACAGGCTAGGCACAGGCTAGAAAATGGCTAGGCAAAGGCTAGACACATGCTAGACACTAGCTAGACACAGGCAAGACACAGGCAAGACACAGGCTAGTCACAGGCTAGACACTGGCTAGGCATAGGCTAGACACTGGCTAGGCATAAGCTAGACACTGGCTAGGCATAGGCTAGACACTGGCTAGGAATAGGCTAGACACTGGCTAGGCATAGGCAAGACACAGGCTAGTCACAGACTAGACACTGGCTGTGCACAGGCTAGACACTGGCTAGGCACAGGCTAGACACTTGCTAGGCACAGGCTAGACACTGGCTAAGCACAGGCTAGATACAGGCTATGCACATGCCAGTCACGGGCAAGGCACAGGCTAGACACCGGCTAGGCAAAGGCTAGACACATGCTAGACACTGGCTAGACACAGGCAAGACACAGGCTAGTCACAGTCTAGACACTGGCTGTGCACAGGCTAGACACTGGCTAGGCACAGGCTAGACACTTGCTAGGCACAGGCTAGACACTGGCTAAGCACAGGCTAGATACAGGCTATGCATATGCCAGTCACAGGCAAGGCACAGGCTAGACACAGGCTAGACACTGGCTAGGCAAAGGCTAGACACAGGCTAGGCACAGGCTAGACACAGGCTAGCCACAGGCTAGACACTGGATAGGCACAGGCTAGACACTGGCTAGTCACAGGCTAGACACTGGCTAGTCACAGGCTAGACACAGGCTATGCACATGCCAGTCACAGGCAAGGCACAGGTTAGACACAGGCTAGACACTGGCTTGGCAAATGCTAGACACAGGCTAGACACTGGTTAGATACAGGCAAGACACAGGCCAGTCACAGGCTAGACAGAGGCTAGACACAGGCTATACACTAGCTAGGTACAGGCTAGACTTTGGCTAGGCACAGGCTAGGCACAGGCTAGAAACAGGCTAGGCACAGGCTAGAAACAGGCTATGCACATGCCAGTCACAGGCAAGGCACAGGCTAGACACAGGCTAGGCACAGGCTAGAAAATGGCTAGGCAAAGGCTAGACACATGCTAGACACTAGCTAGACACAGGCAAGACACAGGCTAGTCACATGCTAGACACTAGCTAGACACAGGCAAGACACAGGCTAGTCACAGGCTAGACACTGGCTAGGCATAGGCTAGACACTGGCTAGGCATAAGCTAGACACTGGCTAGGCATAGGCTAGACACTGGCTAGGAATAGGCTAGACACTGGCCAGGCATAGGCTAGACACTGGCTAGGCATAGGCTAGACACTGGCTAGGAATAGGCTAGACACTGGCTAGGAATAGGCTAGACACTGGCTAGGCATAGGCTAGACACTGGCTAGGCATAGGCTAGACACTGGCTAGGCATAGGCTAGACACTGGCTAGGCATAGGCTAGACACTGGCTAGGCACAGGCTAGACACTGGCTAGGCACAGGCTAGACACTGGCCAGGCACAGGCTAGACACTGGCTAGGCACAGGGTAGTCACTGGCTAGGCACAGGCTAGACACTGGCTAGGCACAGGCTAGACACTGGCCAGGCACAGGCTAGAAACTGACTAGGCACAGGCTAGACACTGGCTAGGCACAGGCTAGACGCTGGCTATACAGTGACTAGACACTGGCTAGGCACAGGCTAGACACTGGCCAGGCACAGGCTAGACACTGGCTAGGCACAGGCTAGACACTGGCTAGGCACAGGCTAGACGCTGGCTAGGCACAGGCTAGACGCTGGCTATGCAGTGGCTAGACACTGGCTAGACACTGGCTAGGCCCAGGCTAGACACTAGCTAGGCACAGGCAAGACACAGGCTATGCACTAGCTAGGTACAGGCTAGACTTTGGCTAGGCACAGGCTAGAAACAGGCTATGCACATGCCAGTAACAGGCAAGGCACAGGCTAGACACAGGCTAGGCACAGGCTAGAAAATGGCTAGGCAAAGGCTAGACACAGGGTAGACACTGGCTAGACACAGGCAAGACACAGGCTAGTCACAGGCTAGACAGAGGCTAGACACAGGCTATACACTAGCTAGGTACAGGCTAGACTTTGGCTAGGCACAGGGTAGAAACAGGCTATGCACATGCCAGTCACAGGCAAGGCACAGGCTAGACACAGGCTAGGCACAGGCTAGGCACAGGCTAGAAAATGGCTAGGCAAAGGCTAGACACAGGGTAGACACTGGCTAGACACAGGCAAGACACAGGCTAGTTACAGGCTAGACAGAGGCTAGACAGGCTATACACTAGCTAGGTACAGGCTAGACTTTGGCTAGGCACAGGCTAGAAACAGGCTATGCACATGCCAGTCACAGGCAAGGCACAGGCTAGACACAGGCTAGGCACAGGCTAGAAAATGGCTAGGCATAGGCTAGACACATGCTAAACACTGGCTAGACACAGGCAAGACACAGGCTAGTCACAGGCTTGACACTGGCTATGCACAGGCTAGACACTGGCCAGGCACAGGCTAGAAACTGACTAGGCACAGGCTAGACACTGGCTAGGCACAGGCTAGATACAGGCTATGCACATGCCAGTCACGGGCAAGGCACAGGCTAGACACCGGCTAGGCACAGGCTAGACACAGGCTAGCCACAGGCTAGACACTGGCTGTGCACAGGCTAGACACTAGCTAGGCACAGGATAAACACTTGCTAGGCACAGGCTAGACACTGGCTAAGCACAGGCTAGATACAGGCTATGCACAGGCTAGACACAGGCTAGCCACAGGCTATACACTAGCTAGGTACAGGCTAGACTTTGGCTAGGCACAGGCTAGAAACAGGCTAGGCACAGGCTAGAAACAGGCTATGCACATGCCAGTCACAGGCAAGGCACAGGCTAGACACAGGCTAGGCACAGGCTAGAAAATGGCTAGGCAAAGGCTAGACACATGCTAGACACTAGCTAGACACAGGCAAGACACAGGCAAGACACAGGCTAGTCACAGGCTAGACACTGGCTAGGCATAGGCTAGACACTGGCTAGGCATAAGCTAGACACTGGCTAGGCATAGGCTAGACACTGGCTAGGAATAGGCTAGACACTGGCTAGGCATAGGCTAGACACTGGCTAGGCATAGGCTAGACACTGGCTAGGCATAGGCTAGACACTGGCTAGGAATAGGCTAGACACTGGCTAGGAATAGGCTAGACACTGGCTAGGCATAGGCTAGACACTGTCTAGGCATAGGCTAGACACTGGCTAGGCATAGGCTAGACACTGGCTAGGCACAGGCTAGACACTGGCTAGGCACAGGCTAGACACTGGCTAGGCACAGGCTAGACACTGGCTAGGCACAGGCTAGACACTGGCCAGGCACAGGCTAGACACTGGCCAGGCACAGGCTAGACACTGGCCAGGCACAGGCTAGACACTGGCTAGGCACAGGGTAGACACTGGCTAGGCACAGGGTAGACACTGGCTAGGCACAGGCTAGACACTGGCTAGGCACAGGCAAGACACTGGCCAGGCACAGGCTAGAAACTGACTAGGCACAGGCTAGACGCTGGCTATGCAGTGACTAGACACTGGCTAGGCACAGGCTAGACACTGGCCAGGCACAGGCTAGACACTGGCTAGGCACAGGCTAGACACTGGCTAGGCACAGGCTAGACGCTGGCTATGCAGTGGCTAGACACTGGCTAGACACTGGCTAGACCCAGGCTAGACACTAGCTAGGCACAGGCAAGACACAGGCTATGCACTAGCTAGGTACAGGCTAGACTTTGGCTCGGCATAGGCTAGAAACAGGCTATGCACATGCCAGTAACAGGCAAGGCACAGGCTAGACACAGGCTAGGCACAGGCTAGAAAATGGCTAGGCAAAGGCTAGACACAGGGTAGACACTGGCTAGACACAGGCAAGACACAGGCTAGTCACAGGCTAGACAGACGCTAGACACAGGCTATACACTAGCTAGGTACAGGCTAGACATTGGCTAGGCACAGGGTAGAAACAGGCTATGCACATGCCAGTCACAGGCAAGGCACAGGCTAGACACAGGCTAGGCACAGGCTAGGCACAGGCTAGAAAATGGCTAGGCAAAGGCTAGACACAGGGTAGACACTGGCTAGACACAGGCAACACACAGGCTAGTTACAGGCTAGACAGAGACTAGACAGGCTATAAACTAGCTAGGTACAGGCTAGACTTTGGCTAGGCACAGGCTAGAAACAGGCTATGCACATGCCAGTCACAGGCAAGGCACAGGCTAAACACAGGCTAGGCACAGGCTAGAAAATGGCTAGGCATAGGCTAGACACATGCTAAACACTGGCTAGACACAGGCAAGACACAGGCTAGTCACAGGCTTGACACTGGCTATGCACAGGCTAGACACTGGCTAGGCATAGGCTAGACACTGGCTAGGCATAGGCTAGACACTGGCTAGGCATATGCTAGACACTGGCTAGGCATAGGCTAGACACTGGCTAGGCACAGGCTAGAAAATGGCTAGGCATAGGCTAGACACATGCTAGACACTGGCTAGGCATAGGCTAGACACTGGCGAGGCATTGGCTAGACACTGGCCAGGCACATGCCAGTCACAGGCAAGGCACAGGCTAGACACAGACTAGACACTGGCTAGGCAAAGGCTAGACACAGGCTAGGTTCAGGCTAGACACAGGCTAGCCACAGGCTAGACACTAGATAGGCACAGGCTAGACACTGGCTAGGCACAGGCTAGACACTGGCTAGCACAGGCTAGAATGGCAGCACAGGCTAACACTGGCTAGCCACAGGCTCAACACTACACACTGGCTAGGTACAAGCTAGACACTGGATAGGCACAGGCTAGACGCTGGCTATGCAGTGGCTAGACACTGGCTAGATACTGGCTAGGCACTGGCAAGACAATGGCTAGGCCCAGGTTAGACACTAGCTAGGCACAGGCTAGACACTGGCTATGCACAGGCTAGATTCTGGCTAGGCAAGGGCTAGACACAGGCTATGAACTATCTAGGTAGGGGCTAGACTTTGGCTAGGCACAGGCTAGACACTGGCTATGCAGTGGCTAGACACTGGCTAGGGCCAGGCTAGACACTAGCTAGGCATACGCAAGACACAGGCTAGACACAGGCTAGACACTGGCTAGGCACAGGCTAGACACTGGCTAGGCACAGGCTAAACACTGGCTATGCAGTGGCTAGACACTGGCTATGCAGTGGCTAGACACTGGCTATGCAGTGGCTAGACACTGGCTATGCAGTGGCTAGACACTGGCTATGCAGTGGCTAGACACTGGCTAGACACTGGGTAGACACTGGCTAGACACTGGCTAGACACTGGCTAGACACTGGCTAGACACTGGCTAGACACTGGCTAGACACTGGCTAGGCACTGTCTTGCCTGTGCCTAGCCTGTGTCTAGCCTGTGCCTTGCCTGTGACTGGCATGTGCCTGGCCAGTGTCTAGCCTGTGCCTAGCCAGTGTCTAGCCTATGCCTAGCCAGTGTCTAGCCTATGCCTAACCAGAGTCTAGCCTATGCCTAGCCAGAGTCAAGCCTGTGCGAAGCCAAAGTCTAGCCTGTACCTAGCTAGTGTCTTGCCTGTATCTAACCAGTGTCTAGCCTGTGTCTAGCATTTGCCAAGCCAGTGTCTAGCCTGTGTCTAACCTGTGCCTTGCCTGTGACTGGCATGTGCATAGCCTGTGTCTAGCCTGTGACTAGCCAGTGTCTAGCCTGTGCCTATCTAGTGTCTAGCCTGTGGCTAGCCTGTGTCTAGCCTGAACCTAGCCTGTGTCTAGCCTTTGCCTAGCCAGTGTCTAGTCTGTGTCTAGCCTGTGCCTTGCCTGTGACTGGCATATGCCTGGCCAGTGTCTAGCCTGTGCCTCGCCAGTGTCTAGCCTATGCCTAGCCAGTGTCTAGCCTATGCCTAAACAGAGTCTAGCCTATGCCTAGCCAGAGTCTAGCCTGTGCCTAGCCAAAGTCTAGCCTGTACCTAGCTAGTGTATAGCCTGTGTCTAGCCTCTGTCTAGCCTGTGACTAGCCTGTGTCTTGCCTGTATCTAACCAGTGTCTAGCCTGTGTCTAGCATTTGCCAAGCCAGTGTCTAGCCTGTGTCTAACCTGTGCCTTGCCTGTGACTGGCATGTGCATAGCCTGTGTCTAGCCTGTGACTAGCCATTGTCTAGCCTGTGCCTATCCAGTGTCTAGCCTGTGGCTAGCCTGTGTCTAGCCTGTGCCCAGCCTGTGTCTAGCCTTTGCCTAGCCAGTGTCTAGCCAGTGTCTAGCCTGTGCCTTGCCTGTGACTGGCATGTGCATAGCCTGTATCTAGCCTGTGCTTAGCCAGTGTCTAGCCTGTGCCTAGCAAGTGTCTAGCCTGTGCCTAGCAAGTGTCTAGCCTGTGCCTATCCAGTGTCTAGCTGGGCACAGCCAGTGTCTAGCCTGTGACTAGCATGTGTCTTGCCTGTGTCTAGCCAGTGTCTAGCATGTGTCTAGCCTTTGCCTAGCCATTTTCTAGACTGTGCTGACACTGGCATGTGCATAGCCTGTTTCTAGCGTGTGCCTAGCCAAAGTCTAGCCTGTACCTAGCTAGTGCATAGCCTGTGTCTTGCCTGTGCCTCGCTAGTGTCTAGCCTCTGCATAGCCAGTGTCTAGCCAGTGTCTTGCCAGTGCCTAGCCAGTGTCTAGCCAGTGCCTAGCCAGTGTCTAGCCAGTGTCTAGCCAGTGACTAGCCACTGCATAGCCAGTGTCTAGCCTGTGCCTAGCCAAAGTCTAGCCCATACCTAGCTAGTGTATAACCTGTGTTTAGCCCTTGCCTAGCCAGTGTCTAGCCTCTGCATAGCCAGTGTCTAGCCAGTGTCTTGCCAGTGCCTAGCCAGTGTCTAGCCAGTGTCTAGCCACTGCATAGCCAGCGTCTAGAAACTGCATATCCAGCGTCTAGCCACTGCATAGCCAGCGTCTAGCCTGTGCCTAGCCAGTGTCTAGCCTGTGCCTAGCCAGTGTCTAGCCTGTGCCTAGCCAGTGTCTAGCCTGTGCCTAGCCAGTGTCTAGCCTGTGCCTAGCCAGTGTCTAGCCTGTGCCTAGCCAGTGTCTAGCCTGTGCCTAGCCAGTGTCTAGCCTGTGCCTAGCCAGCGTCTAGCCTGTGCCTAGCCAGTGTCTAGCCTGTGCCTAGCCGGTGTCTAGCCTGTGCCTGGCCAGTGTCTAGCCTGTACCTAGCCAGTGTCTAGCCTGTGCCTAGCTAGTGTCTTGCCTGTGCCTAGCCAGTGTCTAGCCTATGCCTAGCCAGTGTCTAGCCTATGCCTAGCCAGTGTCTAGCCTATGCCTAGCCAGTGTCTAGCCTATGCCTAGCCAGTGTCTAGCCTATGCCTAGCCAGTGTCTAGTCTATGCCTAGCCAGTGTCTAGCCTGTGCACAGCCAGTGTCTAGCCTGTGACTAGCCTTTGTCTTGCCTGTGTCTAGCCAGTTTCTAGCATGTGTCTAGCCTTTTCCTAGCCATTTTCTAGCCTGTGTCTAGCCTGTGCCTTGCCTGTGACTGGCATGTGCATAGCCTGTTTCTAGCCTGTGCCTAGCCAAAATCTAGCCTGTACCTAGCTAGTGTATAGCCTGTGTCTAGCATCTTTCTAGCCTGTGACTAGCCTGTGTCTTGCCTGTATCTAACCAGTCTCTAGCCTGTGTCTAGCATTTGCCTAGCCAGTGTCTAGCCTGTGACAGGCTAGACACCGTTTAGGCACAGGCTAGACACTGGCTAGGCACAGGCTAGACACTGGCTAGGCACAGGATAGACACTGGCTAGGCACAGGCTAGACACTGGCTAGGCACAGGCTAGACGCTGGCTATGCAGTGGCTAGACACAGGGTAGACACTGGCTAGACACAGGCAAGACACAGGCTAGTCACAGGCTAGACAGACGCTAGACACAGGCTATACACTAGCTAGGTACAGGCTAGACATTGGCTAGGCACAGGGTAGAAACAGGCTATGCACATGCCAGTCACAGGCAAGGCACAGGCTAGACACAGGCTAGGCACAGGCTAGGCACAGGCTAGAAAATGGCTAGGCAAAGGCTAGACACAGGGTAGACACTGGCTAGACACAGGCAAGACACAGGCTAGTTACAGGCTAGACAGAGACTAGACAGGCTATAAACTAGCTAGGTACAGGCTAGACTTTGGCTAGGCACAGGCTAGAAACAGGCTATGCACATGCCAGTCACAGGCAAGGCACAGGCTAAACACAGGCTAGGCACAGGCTAGAAAATGGCTAGGCATAGGCTAGACACATGCTAAACACTGGCTAGACACAGGCAAGACACAGGCTAGTCACAGGCTTGACACTGGCTATGCACAGGCTAGACACTGGCTAGGCATAGGCTAGACACTGGCTAGGCATAGGCTAGACACTGGCTAGGCATATGCTAGACACTGGCTAGGCATAGGCTAGACACTGGCTAGGCACAGGCTAGAAAATGGCTAGGCATAGGCTAGACACATGCTAGACACTGGCTAGGCATAGGCTAGACACTGGCGAGGCATTGGCTAGACACTGGCCAGGCACATGCCAGTCACAGGCAAGGCACAGGCTAGACACAGACTAGACACTGGCTAGGCAAAGGCTAGACACAGGCTAGGTTCAGGCTAGACACAGGCTAGCCACAGGCTAGACACTAGATAGGCACAGGCTAGACACTGGCTAGGCACAGGCTAGACACTGGCTAGGCACAGGCTAGACACTGGCTAGGCACAGGCTAGACACTGGCTAGCCACAGGCTACACACTGGCTAGCCACAGGCTACACACTGGCTAGGTACAAGCTAGACACTGGATAGGCACAGGCTAGACGCTGGCTATGCAGTGGCTAGACACTGGCTAGATACTGGCTAGGCACTGGCAAGACAATGGCTAGGCCCAGGTTAGACACTAGCTAGGCACAGGCTAGACACTGGCTATGCACAGGCTAGATTCTGGCTAGGCAAGGGCTAGACACAGGCTATGAACTATCTAGGTAGGGGCTAGACTTTGGCTAGGCACAGGCTAGACACTGGCTATGCAGTGGCTAGACACTGGCTAGGGCCAGGCTAGACACTAGCTAGGCATACGCAAGACACAGGCTAGACACTGGCTAGGCACAGGCTAGACACTGGCTAGGCACAGGCTAAACACTGGCTATGCAGTGGCTAGACACTGGCTATGCAGTGGCTAGACACTGGCTATGCAGTGGCTAGACACTGGCTATGCAGTGGCTAGACACTGGCTATGCAGTGGCTAGACACTGGCTAGACACTGGGTAGACACTGGCTAGACACTGGCTAGACACTGGCTAGACACTGGCTAGACACTGGCTAGACACTGGCTAGGCACTGTCTTGCCTGTGCCTAGCCTGTGTCTAGCCTGTGCCTTGCCTGTGACTGGCATGTGCCTGGCCAGTGTCTAGCCTGTGCCTAGCCAGTGTCTAGCCTATGCCTAGCCAGTGTCTAGCCTATGCCTAACCAGAGTCTAGCCTATGCCTAGCCAGAGTCAAGCCTGTGCGAAGCCAAAGTCTAGCCTGTACCTAGCTAGTGTCTTGCCTGTATCTAACCAGTGTCTAGCCTGTGTCTAGCATTTGCCAAGCCAGTGTCTAGCCTGTGTCTAACCTGTGCCTTGCCTGTGACTGGCATGTGCATAGCCTGTGTCTAGCCTGTGACTAGCCAGTGTCTAGCCTGTGCCTATCTAGTGTCTAGCCTGTGGCTAGCCTGTGTCTAGCCTGAACCTAGCCTGTGTCTAGCCTTTGCCTAGCCAGTGTCTAGTCTGTGTCTAGCCTGTGCCTTGCCTGTGACTGGCATATGCCTGGCCAGTGTCTAGCCTGTGCCTCGCCAGTGTCTAGCCTATGCCTAGCCAGTGTCTAGCCTATGCCTAAACAGAGTCTAGCCTATGCCTAGCCAGAGTCTAGCCTGTGCCTAGCCAAAGTCTAGCCTGTACCTAGCTAGTGTATAGCCTGTGTCTAGCCTCTGTCTAGCCTGTGACTAGCCTGTGTCTTGCCTGTATCTAACCAGTGTCTAGCCTGTGTCTAGCATTTGCCAAGCCAGTGTCTAGCCTGTGTCTAACCTGTGCCTTGCCTGTGACTGGCATGTGCATAGCCTGTGTCTAGCCTGTGACTAGCCATTGTCTAGCCTGTGCCTATCCAGTGTCTAGCCTGTGGCTAGCCTGTGTCTAGCCTGTGCCCAGCCTGTGTCTAGCCTGTGTCTAGCCTGTGCCTAGCCAGTGTCTAGCCTGTGTCTAGCCTGTGCCTTGCCAGTGACTGGCATGTGCATAGCCTGTGCCTAGCCAGTGCCTAGCCTGTGTCTAGCCTGTGCCTAGCCTGTGTCTAGCCTGTGCCTAGCCAGTGTCTAGCCTGTGCCTATCCAGTGCTGCTGTGATGCCTGGGCACAGCCAGTGTCTAGCCTGTGCCTAGCCAGTGTCTAGCCTGTGGCTAGCCTGTGTCTAGCCTGTGCCCAGCCTGTGTCTAGCCAGTGTCTAGCATGTGTCTAGCCTTTGCCTAGCCATTTTCTAGACTGTGCTGACACTGGCATGTGCATAGCCTGTTTCTAGCGTGTGCCTAGCCAAAGTCTAGCCTGTACCTAGCTAGTGCATAGCCTGTGTCTTGCCTGTGCCTCGCTAGTGTCTAGCCTCTGCATAGCCAGTGTCTAGCCAGTGTCTTGCCAGTGCCTAGCCAGTGTCTAGCCAGTGTCTAGCCAGTGACTAGCCACTGCATAGCCAGTGTCTAGCCTGTGCCTAGCCAAAGTCTAGCCCATACCTAGCTAGTGTATAACCTGTGTTTAGCCCTTGCCTAGCCAGTGTCTAGCCTCTGCATAGCCAGTGTCTAGCCAGTGTCTTGCCAGTGCCTAGCCAGTGTCTAGCCAGTGTCTAGCCACTGCATAGCCAGCGTCTAGCCACTGCATATCCAGCTTCTAGCCACTGCATAGCCAGCGTCTAGCCTGTGCCTAGCCAGTGTCTAGCCTGTGCCTAGCCAGTGTCTAGCCTGTGCCTAGCCAGTGTCTAGCCTGTGCCTAGCCAGTGTCTAGCCTGTGCCTAGCCAGTGTCTAGCCTGTGCCTAGCCAGCGTCTAGCCTGTGCCTAGCCAGTGTCTAGCCTGTGCCTAGCCGGTGTCTAGCCTGTGCCTGGCCAGTGTCTAGCCTGTACCTAGCCAGTGTCTAGCCTGTGCCTAGCTAGTGTCTTGCCTGTGCCTAGCCAGTGTCTAGCCTATGCCTAGCCAGTGTCTAGCCTATGCCTAGCCAGTGTCTAGCCTATGCCTAGCCAGTGTCTAGCCTATGCCTAGCCAGTGTCTAGCCTATGCCTAGCCAGTGTCTAGTCTATGCCTAGCCAGTGTCTAGCCTGTGCACAGCCAGTGTCTAGCCTGTGACTAGCCTTTGTCTTGCCTGTGTCTAGCCAGTTTCTAGCATGTGTCTAGCCTTTTCCTAGCCATTTTCTAGCCTGTGTCTAGCCTGTGCCTTGCCTGTGACTGGCATGTGCATAGCCTGTTTCTAGCCTGTGCCTAGCCAAAATCTAGCCTGTACCTAGCTAGTGTATAGCCTGTGTCTAGCATCTTTCTAGCCTGTGACTAGCCTGTGTCTTGCCTGTATCTAACCAGTCTCTAGCCTGTGTCTAGCATTTGCCTAGCCAGTGTCTAGCCTGTGACAGGCTAGACACCGTTTAGGCACAGGCTAGACACTGGCTAGGCACAGGCTAGACACTGGCTAGGCACAGGATAGACACTGGCTAGGCACAGGCTAGACACTGGCTAGGCACAGGCTAGACGCTGGCTATGCAGTGGCTAGACACTGGCTAGGCACAGGCTAGACACTGGCTAGGCACAGGCTAGACACTGGCTAGGCACAGGCTAGACACTGGCTAGGCACAGGCTAGACACTGGCTTGGCACAGGCTAGACACTGGCTTGGCACAGGCTAGACACTGGCTAGGCACAGGCTAGACACTGGCTAGGCACAGGCTAGACACTGGCTAGGCACAGGCTAGACGCTGGCTATGCAGTGGCTAGACGCTGGATATGCAGTGGCTAGACGCTGGCTATGCAGTGGCTAGACACTGGCTAGACACTGGCTAGGCACTGGCAAGACACTGGCTAGACACTGGCTTGGCACTGGCAAGACACTGGTTAGGCCCAGGCTAGACACTAACTAGGCACAGGCTAGACACTGGCTATGCAGAGGCTAGACACTGGCTAGGCAAGGGCTAGACACAGGCTATACACTAGCTAGGTATGGGCTAGACTTTGGCTAGGCACAGGCTAGACACTGGCTATGCAGTGGCTAGTCACTGGCTAGACACTGGCTAGGCCCAGGCTAGACACTAGCGAGGCACAGGCAAGACACAGGCTATGCACTAGCTAGGTACAGGCTAGACTGTGGCTAGGCACACGCTAGAAACAGGCTATGCACATGCCAGTCACAGGCAAGGCACAGGCTAGACACAGGCTAGGCACAGGCTAGGCACAGGCTAGGAACAGGCTAGAAAATGGCTAGGCAAAGGCTAGACACATGCTAGACACTGGCTAGACACAGGCAAGACACATGCTAGTCACAGGCTAGACACTGGCTGTGCCCAGCTAGACACTGGCTAGGCACAGGCTAGACACTTGCTAGGCACAGGCTAGACACTGGCTAAGCACAGGCTAGATACAGGCTATGCACATGCCAGTCACAGGCAAGGCACAGGCTACACACTGGCTAGACACTGGCTAGGCAAAGGCTAGACACAGGCTGGGCACAGGCTAGACACAGGCTAGCCACAGGCTAGACACTGGATAGGCACAGGCTAGACAGAGGCTATGCACATGCCAGTCACAGGCAAGGCACAGGTTAGACACAGGCTAGACACTGGCTTGGCAAATGCTAGACACAGGCTAGACACTGGTTAGATACAGGCAAGACACAGGCTAGTCACAGGCTAGACAGAGGCTAGACACAGGCAAGACACTAACTAGGTACAGGCTAGACTTTGGCTTCGCACAGGCTTGACTCTGGCTAGGCATAGGCTAGACTCTGGTAAGGCATAGACTAGACACTGGCTAGGCATAGGTTAGACACTGGCTAGGCACAGGCTAGACACTGGCCAGGCACATGCCAGTCGCAGGCAAGGCACAGGCTAGACACAGGCTAGGCACAGGCAAGACAGTGCCTAGCCAGTGCCTAGCCAGTGTCTAGCCAGTGTCTAGCCAGTGCCTAGCCAGTGTCTAGCCAGTGTCTAGCCAGTGTCTAGCCAGTGTCTAGCCAGTGCCTAGCCAGTGTCTAGCCAGTGTCTAGCCAGTGTCTAGCCAGTGTCTAGCCAGTGTCTAGCCAGTGTCTAGCCAGTGTCTAGCCAGTGTCTAGCCAGTGTCTAGATAGTGTCTAGCCACTGCATAGCCAGTGTCTAGATAGTGTCTAGCCTCTGCATAGCCAGTGTCTAGCCTATACCTAGCCAGAGTCAAGCCTGTGCGAAGCCAAAGTCAAGCCTGTACCTAGCTTGTGTATAGCCTGTGTCTAGCCTCTGTCTAGCCTGTGACTAGCCTGTGTCTTGCCTGTATCTAACCAGTGTCTAGCCTGTGTCTAGCATTTGCCAAGCCAGTGTCTAGCCTGTGTCTAACCTGTTCCTTGCCTGTGACTGGCATGTGCATAGCCTGTGTCTAGCCTGTGACTAGCCATTGTCTAGCCTGTGCCTAGCCTGTGTCTAGCCTGTGCCCAGCCTGTGTCTAGCCTGAACCTAGCCTGTGTCTAGCCTTTGCCTAGCCAGTGTCTAGTCTGTGTCTAGCCTGTGCCTTGCCTGTGACTGGCATATGCCTGGCCAGTGTCTAGCCTGTGCCTCGCCAGTGTCTAGCCTATCCCTAGCCAGTGTCTAGCCTATGCCTAAACAGAGTCTAGCCTATGCCTAGCCAGAGTCTAGCCTGTGCCTAGCCAAAGTCTAGCCTGTACCTAGCTAGTGTATAGCCTGTGTGTAGCCTCTGTCTCGCCTGTGACTAGCCTGTGTCTTGCCTGTATCTAACCAGTGTCTAGCCTGTGTCTAGCATTTGCCAAGCCAGTGTCTAGCCTGTGTCTAACCTGTGCCTTGCCTGTGACTGGCATGTGCATAGCCTGTGTCTAGCCTGTGCATAGCCTGTGTCTAGCCTGTACATAGCCTGTGTCTAGCCTGTGACTAGCCATTGTCTAGCCTGTGCCTATCCAGTGTCTAGCCTGTGGCTAGCCTGTGTCTAGCCTGTGCCCAGCCTGTGTCTAGCCTTTGCCTAGCCAGTGTCTAGCCAGTGTCTAGCCAGTGTCTAGCCTGTGCCTTGCCTGTGACTGGCATGTGCATAGCCTGTATCTAGCCTGTGCTTAGCCAGTGTCTAGCCTGTGCCTAGCAAGTGTCTAGCCTGTGCCTAGCCAGTGTCTAGCTGGGCACAGCCAGTGTCTAGCCTGTGACTAGCATGTGTCTTGCCTGTGTCTAGCCAGTGTCTAGCATGTGTCTAGCCTTTGCCTAGCCATTTTCTAGTCTGTGCCTAGCCTGTGCCTAGCCTGTGTCTAGCCTGTGCCTTGCCTGTGACTGGCATGTGCATAGCCTGTTTCTAGCGTGTGCCTAGCCAAAGTCTAGCCTGTACCTAGCTAGTGCATAGCCTGTGTCTTGCCTGTGCCTCGCTAGTGTCTAGCCTGGGCCTAGCCAGTGTCTAGCCAGTGACTAGCCACTGCATAGCCAGTGTCTAGCCTGTGCCTAGCCAAAGTCTAGCCCATACCTAGCTAGTGTATAACCTGTGTCTAGCCCTTGCCTAGCCAGTGTCTAGCCTCTGCATAGCCAGTGTCTAGCCTGTGCCTAATTAGTGTCTAGCCTGGGCCTAACCAGTGTCTTGCCAGTGCCAAGCCAGTGTCTAGCCAGTGTCTTGCCAGAGCCTAGCCAGTGTCTAGCCAGTGTCTAGCCACTGCATATCCAGCGTCTAGCCACTGCATAGCCAGCGTCTAGCCTGTGCCTAGCCAGTGTCTAGCCTGTGCCTAGCCAGTGTCTAGCCTGTGCCTAGCCAGTGTCTAGCCTGTGCCTAGCCAGTGTCTAGCCTGTGCCTAGCCAGTGTCTAGCCTGTGCCTAGCCAGTGTCTAGCCTGTGCCTAGCCAGTGTCTAGCCTGTGCCTAGCCAGTGTCTAGCCACTGCATAGCCAGCGTCTAGCCTGTGCCTAGCCAGTGTCTAGCCTGTGCCTAGCCAGTGTCTAGCCTGTGCCTAGCCAGTGTCTAGCCTGTGCCTAGCCAGTGTCTAGCCTGTGCCTAGCCAGTGTCTAGCCTGTGCCTAGCCGGTGTCTAGCCTGTGCCTGGCCAGTGTCTAGCCTGTACCTAGCCAGTGTCTAGCCTGTGCCTAGCCAGTGTCTAGCCTGTGCCTAGCCAGTGTCTAGCCTATGCCTAGCCAGTGTCTAGCCTATGCCTAGCCAGTGTCTAGCCTATGTCTAGCCAGTGTCTAGCCTATGTCTAGCCAGTGTCTAGCCTGTGCCTAGCCAGTGTCTAGCCTGTGCCTAGCCAGTGTCTAGCCTGTGCACAGCCAGTGTCTAGCCTGTGACTAGCCTGTGTCTTGCCTGTGTCTAGCCAGTTTCTAGCATGTGTCTAGCCTTTTCCTAGCCATTTTCTAGCCTGTGTCTAGCCTCTGCCTTGCCTGTGACTGGCATGTGCATAGCCTGTTTCTAGTCTGTGCCTAGCCAAAATCTAGCCTGTACCTAGCTAGTGTATAGCCTGTGTCTAGCATCTTTCTAGCCTGTGACTAGCCTGTGTCTTGCCTGTATCTAACCAGTCTCTAGCCTGTGTCTAGCATTTGCCTAGCCAGTGTCTAGCCTGTGACTAGCCAGTGTCTAGCCTGTGACTAGCCAGTGTCTAGCCTGTGACAAGCCAGTGTCTAGCCTGTGCCTAGCCAGTGTCTAGCCTGTGCCTAGCCAGTGTCTAGCCTGTGCCTAGCCAGTGTCTAGCCACTGCATAGCCAGCGTCTAGCCTGTGCCTAGCCAGTGTCTAGCCTGTGCCAGGCCAGTGTCTAGCCTGTGCCTAGCCAGTGTCTAGCCTGTGCCTAGCCAGTGTCTAGCCTGTGTCTGGCCAGTGTCTAGCCTGTACCTAGCCAGTGTCTAGCCTGTACCTAGCCAGTGTCTAGCCTGTGCCTAGCCAGTGTCTAGCCTGTGCCTAGCCAGTGTCTAGCCTGTGCCTAGCCAGTGTCTAGCCTGTGCCTAGCCAGTGTCTAGCCTATGCCTAGCCAGTGTCTAGCCTATGCCTTGCCAGTGTCTAGCCTGTGCCTAGCCAGTGTCTAGCCTGTGCCTAGCCAGTGTCTAGCCTATGCCTAGCCAGTGTCTAGCCTATGCCTAGCCAGTGTCTAGCCTATGTCTAGCCAGTGTCTAGCCTATGTCTAGCCAGTGTCTAGCCTGTGCCTAGCCAGTGTCTAGCCTGTGCCTAGCCAGTGTCTAGCCTGTGCACAGCCAGTGTCTAGCCTGTGACTAGCCTGTGTCTTGCCTGTGTCTAGCCAGTTTCTAGCATGTGTCTAGCCTTTTCCTAGCCATTTTCTAGCCTGTGTCTAGCCTGTGCCTTGCCTGTGACTGGCATGTGCATAGCCTGTTTCTAGTCTGTGCCTAGCCAAAATCTAGCCTGTACCTAGCTAGTGTATAGCCTGTGTCTAGCATCTTTCTAGCCTGTGACTAGCCTGTGTCTTGCCTGTATCTAACCAGTCTCTAGCCTGTGTCTAGCATTTGCCTAGCCAGTGTCTAGCCTGTGACTAGCCAGTGTCTAGCCAGTGTCTAGCCTGTGACTAGCCAGTGTCTAGCCTGTGACAAGCCAGTGTCTAGCCTGTGCCTAGCCAGTGTCTAGCCTGTGCCTAGCCAGTGTCTAGCCTGTGCCTAGCCAGTGTCTAGCCACTGCATAGCCAGCGTCTAGCCTGTGCCTAGCCAGTGTCTAGCCTGTGCCAGGCCAGTGTCTAGCCTGTGCCTAGCCAGTGTCTAGCCTGTGCTTAGCCAGTGTCTAGCCTGTGTCTGGCCAGTGTCTAGCCTGTACCTAGCCAGTGTCTAGCCTGTGCCTAGCCAGTGTCTAGCCTGTGCCTAGCCAGTGTCTAGCCTGTGCCTAGCCAGTGTCTAGCCTGTGCCTAGCCAGTATCTAGCCTATGCCTAGCCAGTGTCTAGCCTATGCCTAGCCAGTGTCTAGTCTATGCCTTGCCAGTGTCTAGCCTGTGCACAGCCAGTGTCTAGCCTGTGATTAGCCTGTGTCTTGCCTGTGTGTAGCCAGTGTCTAGCATGTGTCTAGCGTTTGCCTAGCCAATTTCTAGCCTGTGTCTAGCCTGTGCCTGGCCTGTGACTGGCATGTGCATAGCCTGTTTCTAGCCTGTGCCTAGCCAAAATCTAGCCTGTACCTAGCTAGTGTATAGCCTGTGTCTAGCATCTTTCAAGCCTGTGACTAGCCTGTGTCTTGCCTGTATCTAACCAGTCTCTAGCCTGTGTCTAGCATTTGCCTAGCCAGTGTCTAGCCTGTGACTAGCCAGTGTCTAGCCTGTGACTAGCCAGTGTCTATCCTGTGACAAGCCAGTGTCTAGCCTGTGCCTAGCCAGTGTCTAGCCTGTGCCTGGCCAGTGTCTAGCCTGTGCGTAGCCTGTGTCTAGCCTATGCCTAGCAAGTGTCTAGCCCTTGCCTAGCCAGTGTCTAGCCTGTGCACAGCCAGTGTCTAGCCTGTGACTAGCCTGTGTTTTGCCTGTGTCTACCCAGTGTCTAGCATGTGTCTAGCCTTTGCCTAGCCATTTTCTAGCCTGTGCCTAGCCTGTGTCTAGCCTGTGTCTAGCCTGTGTCTAGCCTGTGCCTTGCCTGTGCCTTGCCTGTGACTGGCATGTGCATAGCCTGTGTCTAGCCTGTGACTAGCCAGTGTCTAGCCTGTGCCTTGCCAGTGTCTAGCCTGTGGCTAGCCTGTGTCTAGCCTGTGCCTAGCCTGTTTCTAGCCTTTGCCTAGCCAGTGTCTAGCCTGTGTCTAGCCTGTGCCTTGCCTGTGACTGGCATGTGCATAGCCTGTATCTAGCCTGTGCTTAGCCAGTGTCTAGCCTGTGCCTAGCAAGTGTCTAGCCTGTGCCTAGCCAGTGTCTAGCCTGTGCACAGCCAGTGTCTAGCCTGTGACTAGCCTGTGTCTTGCCTGTGTCTAGCCAGTGTCTATCATGTGTCTAGCCAGTGTCTAGCCAGTGTCTAGCTACTGCATAGCCAGTGACTAGCCTGTGCCTAGCCAAAGTCTAGCCCCTACCTAGCTAGTGTATAGCCTGTGTCTAGCCTTTGCCTAGCCAGTGTCTAGCCTGTGCATAGCCAGTGTCTAGCCTGTGCCTAGCTGGTGTCTAGCCTGGGCCTAGCCAGTGTCTTGCCAGTGCCTAGCCAGTGTCTAGCCAGTGTCTAGCCACTGCATAGCCAGCGTCTAGCCTGTGCCTAGCCTGTGTCTAGCCTGTGCCTTGCCTGTGACTGGCATGTGCCTGGCCAGTGTCTAGCGTGTGCCTAACCAGTGTCTAGCCTATGCCTAGCAAGTGTCTAGCCTGTGCCTAGCCAGTGTCTAGCCTGTGCACAGCCAGTGTCTAGCCTGTGCATAGCCAGTGTCTAGCCTGTGCCTAGCTGGTGTCTAGCCTGGGCCTAGCCAGTGTCTTGCCAGTGCCTAGCCAGTGTCTAGCCAGTGTCTAGCCACTGCATAGACAGTGTCTAGCCTGTGCCTAGCCTGTGTCTAGCCTGTGCCTTGCCTGCGACTGGCATGTCCCCGGCCAGTGTCTAGCGTGTGCCTAGCCAGTGTCTAGCCTATGCCTAACCAGAGTCTAGTTTTTGCCTAGCCATTTTCTAGCCTGTGCCTAGCCTGTGTCTAGCCTGTGCCTTGCCTGTGACTGGCATATGCATAGCCTGTGTCTAGCCTGTGACTAGCCAGTGTCTAGCCTGTGCTTTGCCAGTGTCTAGCCTGTGCCTAGCCTGTGTCTAGCCTTTGCCTAGCAAGTGTCTAGCCTGTGTCTAGCCTGTGCCTTGCCTGTGCCTTGCCTGTGACTGGCATGTGCATAGCCTGTATCTAGCGTGTGCTTAGCCAGTGTCTAGCCTGTGCCTAGCAAGTGTCTAGCCTGTGCCTAGCCAGTGTCTAGCCTGTGCACAGCCAGTGTCTAGCCTGTGACTAGCCTGTGTCTTGCCTGTGTCTAGCCAGTGTCTAGCATGTGTCTAGCCAGTGTCTAGCCAGTGTCTAGCCACTGCATAGCCAGTGACTAGTCTGTGCCTAGCCAAAGTCTAGCCCCTACCTAGCTAGTGTATAGCCTGTGTCTAGCCTTTGCCTAGCCAGTGTCTAGCCTGTGCATAGCCAGTGTCTAGCCTGTGCCTAGCTGGTGTCTAGCCTGGGCCTAGCCAGTGTCTTGCCAGTGCCTAGCCAGTGTCTAGCCAGTGTCTAGCCACTGCATAGCCAGCGTCTAGCCTGTGCCTAGCCTGTGTCTAGCCTGTGCCTTGCCTGTGACTGGCATGTGCCTGGCCAGTGTCTAGCCTGTGCCTAGCCAGTGTCTAGCCTGTACCTAGCTAGTGTCTTGCCTGTATCTAACCAGTGTCTAGCCTGTGTCTAGCATTTGCCAAGCCAGTGTTTAGCCTGTGTCTAACCTGTGCCTTGCCTGTGACTGGCAAGTGCATAGCCTGTGTCTAGCCTGTGACTAGCCAGTGTCTAGCCTGTGCCTATCTAGTGTCTAGCCTGTGGCTAGCCTGTGTCTAGCCTGTACCTAGGCTGTGTCTAGCTTTTGCCTAGCCAGTGTCTAGCCTGTGACTAGCCTGTGCCTTGCCTGTGACTGGCATGTGCCTGGCCAGTGTCTAGCCTGTGCCTCGCCAGTGTCTAGCCTATGCCTAGCCAGTGTCTAGCCTATGCCTAAACAGAGTCTAGCCTATGCCTAGCCAGAGGCTAGCCTGTGCCTAGCCAAAGTCTAGCCTGTACCTAGCTAGTGTATAGCCTGTGTCTAGCCTCTGTCTAGCCTGTGACTAGCCTGTGTCTTGCCTGTATCTAACCAGTGTCTAGCCTGTGTCTAGCCAGTGTCTAGCCAGTGTCTAGCCACTGCATAGCCAGTGACTAGCCTGTGCCTAGCCAAAGTCTAGCCCCTACCTAGCTAGTGTATAGCCTGTGTCTAGCCTTTGCCTAGCCAGTGTCTAGCCTGTGCATAGCCAGTGTCTAGCCTGTGCCTAGCTGGTGTCTAGCCTGGGCCTAGCCAGTGTCTTGCCAGTGCCTAGCCAGTGTCTAGCCAGTGTCTAGCCACTGCATAGCCAGCGTCTAGCCTGTGCCTAGCCTGTGTCTAGCCTGTGCCTTGCCTGTGACTGGCATGTGCCTGGCCAGTGTCTAGCGTGTGCCTAGCCAGTGTCTAGCCTATGCCTAGCCAGTGTCTAGCCTATGCCTAACCAGAGTCTAGCCTTTGCCTAGCCATTTTCTAGCCTGTGCCTAGCCTGTGTCTAGCCTGTGTCTAGCCTGTGCCTTGCCTGTGACTGGCATGTGCATAGCCTGTGTCTAACCTGTGCCTTGCCTGTGACTGGCAAGTGCATAGCCTGTGTCTAGCCTGTGACTAGCCAGTGTCTAGCCTGTGCCTATCTAGTGTCTAGCCTGTGGCTAGCCTGTGTCTAGCCTGTACCTAGCCTGTGTCTAGCTTTTGCCTAGCCAGTGTCTAGCCTGTGTCTAGCCTGTGCCTTGCCTGTGACTGGCATGTGCCTGGCCAGTGTCTAGCCTGTGCCTCGCCAGTGTCTAGCCTATGCCTAGCCAGTGTCTAGCCTATGCCTAAACAGAGTCTAGCCTATGCCTAGCCAGAGGCTAGCCTGTGCCTAGCCAAAGTCTAGCCTGTACCTAGCTAGTGTATAGCCTGTGTCTAGCCTCTGTCTAGCCTGTGACTAGCCTGTGTCTCGCCTGTATCTAACCAGTGTCTAGCCTGTGTCTAGCATTTGCCAAGCCAGTGTCTATCCTGTGTCTAACCTGTGCCTCGCCTGTGACTGGCATGTGCATAGCCTGTGTCTAGCCTGTGACTAGCCAGTGTCTAGCCTGTGCCTATCCAGTGTCTAGCCTGTGGCTAGCCTGTGTCTAGCCTGTGCCCAGCCTGTGTCTAGCCTGTGACTAGCCAGTGTCTAGCCTGTGTCTAGCCTGTGCCTTGCCTGTGACTGGCATGTGCATAGCCTGTATCTAGCCTGTGCTTAGCCAGTGTCTAGCCTGTGCCTAGCAAGTGTCTAGCCTGTGCCTAGCCAGTGTCTAGCCTGTGCACAGCCAGTGTCTAGCCTGTAACTAGCATGTGTCTTGCCTGTGTCTAGCCAGTGTCTAGCATGTGTCTAGCCTTTGCCTAGCCATTTTCTAGCCTGTGCCTAGCCTGTGTCTAGCATGTGCCTTGCCTGTGACTGGGATGTGCATAGCCTGTTTCTAGCGTGTGCCTAGCCAAAGTCTAGCCTGTACCTAGCTAGTGCATAGCCTGTGTCTTGCCTGTGCCTCGCTAGTGTCTAGCCTGGGCCTAGCCAGTGTCTAGCCACTGCATAGCCAGTGTCTAGCCTGTGCCTAGCCAAAGTCTAGCCCATACCTAGCTAGTGTATAACCTGTGTCTAGCCCTTGCCTAGCCAGTGTCTAGCCTGTGCATAGCCAGTGTCTTGCCTGTGCCTAGTTAGTGTCTAGCCTGGGCCTAGCCAGTGTCTTGCCAGTGCCTTGCCAGTGTCTAGCCAGTGTCTTGCCAGTGCCTAGCCAGTGTCTAGACAGCGTCTTGCCACTGCATAGCCAGCGTCTTGCCACTGCATAGCCAGCGTCTAGCCACTGCATAGCCAGCGTCTAGCCTGTGCCTTGCCAGTGTCTAGCCTGTGCCTAGCCAGTGTCTAGCCTGTGCCTAGCCAGTGTCTAGCCTGTGCCTAGCCAGTGTCTAGCCTGTGCCTAGCCAGTGTCTAGCCTGTGCCTAGCCAGTGTCTAGCCGGTGCCTAGCCAATGTCTAGCCACTGCACAGCCAGCATCTAGCCTGTGCCTAGCCAGTGTCTAGCCTGTGCCTAGCCAGTGTCTAGCCTGTACGTAGCCAGTGTCTAGCCTGTGCCTAGCCAGTGTCTAGCCTATGCCTAACCAGAGTCTAGCCTTTGCCTAGCCATTTTCTAGCCTGTGCCTAGCCTGTGTCTAGCCTGTGTCTAGCCTGTGCCTTGCCTGTGACTGGCATGTGCATAGCCTGTGTCTAGCCTGTGACTAGCCAGTGTCTAGCCTGTGCTTTGCCAGTGTCTAGCCTGTGCCTAGCCTGTGTCTAGCCTTTGCCTAGCCAGTGTCTAGCCTGTGTCTAGCCTGTGCCTTGCCTGTGCCTTGCCTGTGACTGGCATGTGCATAGCCTGTATCTAGCCTGTGCTTAGCCAGTGTCTAGCCTGTGCCTAGCAAGTGTCTAGCCTGTGCCTAGCCAGTGTCTAGCCTGTGCCTAGCCAGTGTCTAGCCTGTGCACAGCCAGTGTCTAGCCTGTGACTAGCCTGTGTCTTGCCTGTGTCTAGCCAGTGTCTAGCATGTGTCTAGCCAGTGTCTAGCCCGTGTCTAGCCACTGCATAGCCAGTGACTAGTCTGTGCCTAGCCAAAGTCTAGCTCCTACCTAGCTAGCCTGTGTCTAGCCTGTGTCTAGCCTTTGCCTAGCCAGTGTCTAGCCTGTGCATAGCCAGTGTCTAGCCTGTGCCTAGCTGGTGTCTAGCCTGGGCCTAGCCAGTGTCTTGCCAGTGCCTAGCCAGTGTCTAGCCAGTGTCTAGCCACTGCATAGCCAGCGTCTAGCCTGTGCTTAGCCTGTGTCTAGCCTGTGCCTTGCCTGTGACTGGCATGTGCCTGGCCAGTGTCTAGCCTGTGCCTAGCCAGTGTCTAGCCTGTACCTAGCTAGTGTCTTGCCTGTATCTAACCAGTGTCTAGCCTGTGTCTAGCATTTGCCAAGCCAGTGTCTAGCCTGTGTCTAACCTGTGCCTTGCCTGTGACTGGCAAGTGCATAGCCTGTGTCTAGCCTGTGACTAGCCAGTGTCTAGCCTGTGCCTAGCCAGTGTCTAGCCTGTACGTAGCCAGTGTCTAGCCTGTGCCTAGCCAGTGTCTAGCCTATGCCTAGCCAGTGTCTAGCCTATGCCTAGCCAGTGTCTAGCCTATGCCTAGCAAGTGTCTAGCCTGTGCCTAGCCAGTGTCTAGCCTGTGCACAGCCAGTGTCTAGCCTGTGACTAGCCTGTGTCTTGCCTGTGTCTAGCCAGTGTCTAGCATGTGTCTAGCCAGTGTCTAGCCCGTGTCTAGCCACTGCATAGCCAGTGACTCAGTCTGTGCCTAGCCAAAGTCTCGCTCCTACCCAGTTCTAGCCTGTGTCTAGCCTGTGTCTAGCCTTTGCCTAGCCAGTGTCTAGCCTGTGCATAGCCAGTGTCTAGCCTGTGCCTAGCTGGTGTCTAGCCTGGGCCTAGCCAGTGTCTTGCCAGTGCCTAGCCAGTGTCTAGCCAGTGTCTAGCCACTGCATAGCCAGCGTCTAGCCAGTGCTTAGCCTGTGTCTAGCCTGTGCCTTGCCTGTGACTGGCATGTGCATAGCCTGTATCTAGCCTGTGCTTAGCCAGTGTCTAGCCTGTGCCTAGCAAGTGTCTAGCCTGTGCCTAGCCAGTGTCTAGCCTGTGCACAGCCAGTGTCTAGCCTGTAACTAGCATGTGTCTTGCCTGTGTCTAGCCAGTGTCTAGCATGTGTCTAGCCTTTGCCTAGCCATTTTCTAGCCTGTGCCTAGCCTGTGTCTAGCATGTGCCTTGCCTGTGTCTGGCATGTGCATAGCCTGTTTCTAGCGTGTGCCTAGCCAAAGTCTAGCCTGTACCTAGCTAGTGCATAGCCTGTGTCTTGCCTGTGCCTCGCTAGTGTCTAGCCTGGGCCTAGCCAGTGTCTAGCCACTGCATAGCCAGTGTCTAGCCTGTGCCTAGCCAAAGTCTAGCCCATACCTAGCTAGTGTATAACCTGTGTCTAGCCCTTGCCTAGCCAGTGTCTAGCCTGTGCATAGCCAGTGTCTTGCCTGTGCCTAGTTAGTGTCTAGCCTGGGCCTAGCCAGTGTCTTTCCAGTGCCTAGCCAGTGTCTAGCCAGTGTCTTGCCAGTGCCTAGCCAGTGTCTAGCCAGTGTCTAGCCACTGCATAGCCAGCGTCTTGCTACTGCATAGCCAGCGTCTAGCCACTGCATAGCCAGCGTCTAGCCTGTGCCTTGCCAGTGTCTAGCCTGTGCCTAGCCAGTGTCTAGCCTGTGCCTAGCCAGTGTCTAGCCTGTGCCTAGCCAGTGTCTAGCCTGTGCCTAGCCAGTGTCTAGCCTGTGCCTAGCCAGTGTCTAGCCTGTACGTAGCCAGTGTCTAGCCTGTGCCTAGCCAGTGTCTAGCCTATGCCTAGCCAGTGTCTAGCCTATGCCTAGCCAGTGTCTAGCCTATGCCTAGCAAGTGTCTAGCCTATGCCTAGCCAGTGTCTAGCCTATGCCTAGCCAGTGTCTAGTCTATGCCTAGCCAGTGTCTAGACTGTGCACAGCCAGTGTCTAGCCTGTGACCAGCCTGTGTCTTGCCTGTGTCTAGCCAGTGTCTAGCATGTGTCTAGCCTTTGCCTAGCCATTTTTTAGCCTGTGTCTAGCCTGTGCCTTGCCTGTGACTGGCATGTGCATAGCCTGTTTCTAGCCTGTGCCTAGCCAAAGTCTAGCCTGTACCTAGATAGTGTATAGCCTGTGTCTAGCCTCTTTCTAGCCTGTGACTAGCCTGTGTCTTGCCTGTATCTAACCAGTCTCTAGCCTGTGTCTAGCATTTGCCTAGCCAGTGTCTAGCCTGTGACTAGCCAGTGTCTAGCCTGTGACTAGCCAGTGTCTAGCCTGTGACAAGCCAGTGTCTAGCCTGTGCCTAGCCAGTTTCAAGCCTGTGCCTAGCCAGTGTCTAGCCTGTGCCTGGCCAGTGTCTAGCCTGTGCCTAGCCTGTCTCTAGCCTATGCCTGGCCAGTGTCTAGCCTGTGCCTAGCCTGTGTCTAGCCTATGCCAAGCAAGTGTCTAGCCCTTGCCTAGCCAGTGTCTAGCCTGTGCACAGCCAGTGTCTAGCCTGTGACTAGCCTGTGTCTTGCCTGTGTCTAGCCAGTTTCTGGCATGTGTCTAGCCTTTGCCTAGCCATTTTCTAGCCTGTGTCTAGCCTGTGTCTAGCCTGTGCCTTGCCTGTGTCTAGCATGTGCATAGCCTGTGTCTAGCCTGTGACAAGCCAGTGTCTAGCCTGTGCCTTGCCAGTTTCTAGCCTGTGGCTAGCCTGTGTCTAGCCTTTGCCTAGCCAGTGCCTAGCCTGTGTCTAGCCTGTGCCTTGCCTGTTACTGGCGTGTGCATAGCCTGTATCTAGCCTGTGCTTAGCCAGTGTCTAGCCTGTGCCTAGCAAGTGTCTATCCTGTGCCTAGCCAGTGTCTAGCCTGTGCCTAGCCAGTGTCTAGCCTGTGCATAGCCAGTGTCTAGCCTGTGCCTAGCCAGTGTGTAGCCTGTGCCTAGCCAGTGTGTAGCCTGTGGCTAGCCAGTGTCTAGCCTGTGCCTAGCCAGTGTCTAGCCTGTGCCTAGCCAGTGTTTAGCCTGTGCCTAGCCAGTGTCTAGCCTGTGCCTAGCCAGTGTCTAGCCTGTGCCTAGCCAGTGTCTAGCCTGTGCCTAGCCAGTGTCTAGCCTGTGTCTAGCATGTGTCTAGCCTATGCCTAGCCATTTTCTAGCCTGTGCCTAGCCTGTGTTTAGCCTTTGCCCTGCCTGTGACTGTCATGTGCATAGCCTGTTTCTAGCCTGTGCCTAGCCAAAGTCTAGCCTGTACCTAGCTAGTGTATAGCCTGTGTCTAGCCTCTGTCTAGCCTGTGACTAGCCTCTGTCTTGCCTGTGCCTTGCCTGTGACTGGCATGTGCATAGCCTGTTTCTAGCCTGTGCCTAGCCAAAGTCTAGCCTGTACCTAGCTGGTGCATAGCCTGTGTCTTGCCTGTGCCTAGCTAGTGTCTAGCCTGGGCCTATCCAGTGTCTAGCCAGTGTCTAGCCACTGCATAGCCAGTGTCTAGCCTGTGCCTAGCCAAAGTCTAGCCCCTACCTAGCTATTGTATAACCTGTGTCTAGCCCTTGCCTAGCCAGTGTCTAGCCTGTGCATAGCCAGTGTCTAGCCAGTGCCTAGTTAGTGTCTAGCCAGTGTCTAGCCTGTGCCTAGCCAGTGTCTAGCCTGTGCCTAGCCAGTGTCTAACCTGTGCCTAGCCAGTGTCTAACCTGTGCCTAGCCAGTGTCTAGCCTGTGCCTAGCCAGTGTCTAGCCTGTGCCTAGCCAGTGTCTAGCCTGTGCCTAGCCAGTGTCTAGCCACTGCATAGCCAGCGTCTAGCCACTGCATAGCCAGCGTCTAGCCTGTGCCTAGCCAGTGTCTAGCCTGTGCCTGGCCAGTGTCTAGCCTGTGCCTGGCCAGTGTCTAGCCTGTGCCTAGCCAGTGTCTAGCCTGTGCCTAGCCAGTGTCTAGCCTGTGCCTAGCCAGTGTTTAGCCTATGCCTAGCCAGTGTCTAGCCTATGCCTAGCCAGTGTCTAGCCTATGCCTAGCCAGTGTCTAGCCTATGCCTAGCCAGTGTCTAGCCTGTGCACAGCCAGTGTCTAGCCTGTGCGCAGCCAGTGTCTAGCCTGTGACTAGCCTGTGTCTTGCCTGTGTCTAGCCAGTGTCTAGCATGTGTCTAGCCTTTGCCTAGCCATTTTCTAGCCTGTGTCTAGCCTGTGCCTAGCCTGTGTCTAGCCTGTGCCTTGCCTGCGACTGGCATGTGCATAGCCTGTTTCTAGCGTGTGCCTAGCCAAAGTCTAGCCTGTACCTAGCTAGTGCATAGCCTGTGTCTTGTCTGTGACTAGCCAGTGTCTAGCCTGTGACTAGCCAGTGTCTAGCCTGTGACAGGCCAGTGTCTAGCCTGTGCCTAGCCAGTGTCTAGCCTGTGCCTAGCCAGTGTCTAGCCTGTGCCTAGCCAGTGTCTAGCCTGTGCACAGCCAGTGTCTAGCCTGTGACTAGCCTGTGTCTTGCCTGTGTCTAGCCAGTGTCTAGCATGTGTCTAGCCAGTGTCTAGCCATTGTCTAGCCAGTGTCTAGCCACTGCATAGCCAGCGTCTAGCCTGTGCCTAGCCTGTGTCTAACCTGTGCCTAGCCAGTGTCTAGCCTGTGCCTAGCCAGTGTCTAGCCTGTGACTAGCCTGTGCCTAGCCAAAGTATAGCCCCTACCTAGCTAGTGTCTAGCCTGTCCCTAGCCAGTGTCTAGCCTGTGCCTAGCCAGTGTCTAGCCTGTGACTAGCCTGTGCCTAGCCAAAGTATAGCCCCTACCTAGCTAGTGTATAGCCTGTGTCTAGCCTTTGCCTAGCCAGTGTCTAGCCTGTGCATAGCCAGTGTCTAGCCTGTGCCTAGCTGGTGTCAAGCCTGGGCCTAGCCAGTGTCTTGCCAGTGCCTAGCCAGTGTCTAGCCAGTGTCTTGCCACTGCATAGCCAGCGTCTAGCCTGTGCCTAGCCTGTGTCTAGCCTGTGCCTTGCCTGTGATTGGCATGTGCCTGGCCAGTGTCTAGCCTGTGCCTCGCCAGTGTCTAGCCTATGCCTAGCCAGTGTCTAGCCTATGCCTAAACAGAGTCTATCCTATGCCTTGCCAGAGTCTAGCCTGTGCCTAGCCAAAGTCTAGCCTGTACCTAGCTAGTGTATAGCCTGTGTCTAGCCTCTGTCTAGCCTGTGACTAGCCTGTGTCTTGCCTGTATCTAACCA
The DNA here is from genome assembly GCA_018904595.1 of Zaprionus indianus. NCBI lineage: Eukaryota > Metazoa > Arthropoda > Insecta > Diptera > Drosophilidae > Zaprionus > Zaprionus indianus. Next base: position 134,995 of record JAEIHA010000995.1, on the reverse strand, counting down.
GTGTCTAGCCTGTGTCTAGCATTTGCCAAGCCAGTGTCTAGCCTGTGTCTAACCTGTGCCTCGCCTGTGACTGGCATGTGCATAGCCTGTGTCTAGCCTGTGACTAGCCAGTGTCTAGCCTGTGCCTATCCAGTGTCTAGCCTGTGGCCAGCCTGTGTCTAGCCTGTGCCCAGCCTGTGTCTAGCCTTTGCCTAGCCGGTGCTTAGCCAGTGTCTAGCCTGTGCCTAGCAAGTGTCTAGCCTGTGCCTAGCCAGTGTCTAGCCTGTGCACAGCCAGTGTCTAGCCTGTGACTAGCATGTGTCTTGCCTGTGTCTAGCCAGTGTCTAGCATGTGTCTAGCCTTTGCCTAGCCATTTTCTAGCCTGTGCCTAGCCTGTGCCTAGCCTGTGTCTAGCCTGTGCCTTGCCTGTGACTGGCATGTGCATAGCCTGTTTCTAGCGTGTGCCTAGCCAAAGTCTAGCCTGTACCTAGCTAGTGCATAGCCTGTGTCTTGCCTGTGCCTCGCTAGTGTCTAGCCCATACCTAGCTAGTGTATAACCTGTGTCTAGCCCTTGCCTAGCCAGTGTATAGCCTGTGCATAGCCAGTGTCTAACCTGTGCCTAGTTAGTGTCTAGCCTGGGCCTAGCCAGTGTCTTGCCAGTGCCTAGCCAGTGTCTAGCCAGTGTCTTGCCACTGCATAGCCAGTGTCTAGCCTGTGCCTAGCCTGTGTCTAGCCTGTGCCTAGCCAAAGTCTAGCCTGTGCCTGGCTGGTGTCATAGCCTGTGTCTTGCCAGTGTCTAGCCTAGTGCCTAGCCAGTGTCTAGCCTATGCCTAAACAGTGTCTATCCTATGCCTTGCCAGAGTCTAGCCTGTGCCTAGCCAAAGTCTAGCCTGTACCTAGCTAGTGTATAGCCTGTGTCTAGCCTCTGTCTAGCCTGTGACTAGCCTGTGTCTTGCCTGTGTCTAACCAGTGTCTAGCCTGTGTCTAGCATTTGCCAAGCCAGTGTCTAGCCTGTGTCTAACCTGTGCCTCGCCAGTGACTGGCCTGTGCCTAGCCTGTGTCTAACCTGTGACTAGCCAGTGTCTAGCCTGTGCCTATCCAGTGTCTAGCCTGTGTCTAGCCTGTGTCTAGCCTGTGCCCAGCCTGTGTCTAGCCTTTGCCTAGCCGGTGCTTAGCCAGTGTCTAGCCTGTGCCTAGCAAGTGTCTAGCCTGTGCCTAGCCAGTGTCTAGCCTGTGCACAGCCAGTGTCTAGCCTGTGACTAGCATGTGTCTTGCCTGTGTCTAGCCAGTGTCTAGCATGTGTCTAGCCTTTGCCTAGCCATTTTCTAGCCTGTGCCTAGCCTGTGCCTAGCCTGTGTCTAGCCTGTGCCTTGCCTGTGACTGGCATGTGCATAGCCTGTTTCTAGCGTGTGCCTAGCCAAAGTCTAGCCTGTACCTAGCTAGTGCATAGCCTGTGTCTTGCCTGTGCCTCGCTAGTGTCTAGCCCATACCTAGCTAGTGTATAACCTGTGTCTAGCCCTTGCCTAGCCAGTGTATAGCCTGTGCATAGCCAGTGTCTAACCTGTGCCTAGTTAGTGTCTAGCCTGGGCCTAGCCAGTGTCTTGCCAGTGCCTAGCCAGTGTCTAGCCAGTGTCTTGCCAGCGCCTGGCATGTGCCTAGCCAGTTTCTAGCCACTGCCTAGCCAAAGTCTAGCCACTGCATAGCCAGCGTCTAGCTGTGCCTAGCCAGTGTCTTGCCTGTGCCTGGCCAGTGTCTAGCCTGTGACTAGCCAGTGTCTAGCCTGTGCCAGGCCAGTGTCTAGCCTGTGCCTAGCCAGTGTCTAGCCTGTGCCTAGCCAGTGTCTAGCCTGTGCCTAGCCAGTGTCTAGCCTGTGCCTAGCCAGTGTCTTGCCTGTGCCTAGCCAGTGTCTAGCCTGTGCCTAGCCAGTGTCTAGCCTGTGCCTAGCCAGTGTCTAGCCACTGCCTAGCCAGTGTCTAGCCTGTGCCTAGCCAGTGTCTAGCCTGTGCCTAGCCAGTGTCTAGCCTATGCCTAGCCAGTGTCTAGCCTATGCCTAGCCAGTGTCTAGTCTATGCCTAGCCAGTGTCTAGCCTGTGCCTAGCCAGTGTCTAGCCTGTGACTAGCCTGTGCCTAGCCAAAGTATAGCCCCTACCTAGCTAGTGTATAGCCTGTGTCTAGCCTTTGCCTAGCCAGTGTCTAGCCTGTGCATAGCCAGTGTCTAGCCTGTGCCTAGCTGGTGTCAAGCCTGGGCCTAGCCAGTGTCTTGCCAGTGCCTAGCCAGTGTCTAGCCAGTGTCTTGCCACTGCATAGCCAGCGTCTAGCCTGTGCCTAGCCTGTGTCTAGCCTGTGCCTTGCCTGTGATTGGCATGTGCCTGGCCAGTGTCTAGCCTGTGCCTCGCCAGTGTCTAGCCTATGCCTAGCCAGTGTCTAGCCTATGCCTAAACAGAGTCTATCCTATGCCTTGCCAGAGTCTAGCCTGTGCCTAGCCAAAGTCTAGCCTGTACCTTGCTAGTGTATAGCCAGTGTCTAGCCTCTTTCTAGCCTGTGACTAGCCTGTGTCTTGCCTGTATCTAACCACTCTCTAGCCTGTGTCTAGCATTTGCCTAGCTAGTGTCTAGCCTGTGACTAGCCAGTGTCTAGCCTGTGACTAGCCAGTGTCTAGCCTGTGACAAGCCAGTGTCTAGCCTGTGCCTAGCCAGTGTCTAGCCTGTGCCTAGCCTGTGTCTAGCCTGTGCATAGCCAGTGTCTAGCCTGTGCCTAGCCTGTGTCTAGCCTATGCCTAGCAAGTGTCTAGCCTGTGCCTAGCCAGTGTGTAGCCTGTGCCTAGCAAGTGTCTAGCCTGTGCCTAGGCAGTGTGTAGCCTGTGCCTAGCCAGTGTGTAGCCTGTGGCTAGCCAGTGTCTAGCCTGTGCCTAGCCAGTGTCTAGCCTGTGCCTAGCCAGTGTCTAGCCTGTGCCTAGCCAGTGTCTAGCCTGTGCCTAGCCAGTGTCTAGCCTGTGCCTAGCCAGTGTCTAGCCTGTGCCTAGCCAGTGTCTAGCATATGCCTAGCCAGTGTCTAGCCTATGCCTAGCCAGTGTCTAGCCTGTGCATAGCCAGTGTGTAGCCTGTGACTAGCGTGTGTCTTGCCTGTGTCTAGCCAGTGTCAAGCATGTGTCTAGCCTATGCCTAGCCATTTTCTAGCCTGTGCCTAGACTGTGTCTAGCCTGTGCCTTGCCTGTGACTGTCATGTGCGTAGCCTGTTTCTAGCCTGTGCCTAGCCAAAGTCTAGCCTGTACCTAGCTAGTGTATAGCCTGTGTCTAGCCTCTGTCTAGCCTGTGACTATCCTGTGTCTTGCCTGTGCCTTGCCTGTGACTGGCATGTGCATAGCCTGTTTCTAGCCTGTGCCTAGCCAAAGTCTAGCCTGTACCTAGCTAGTGCATAGCCTGTGTCTTGCCTGTGCCTAGCTAGTGTCTAGCCTGGGCCTATCCAGTGTCTAGCCAGTGTCTAGCCACTGCATAGCCAGTGCCTAGCCTGTGCCTAGCCAAAGTCTAGCCCCTACCTAGCTAGTGTATAACCTGTGTCTAGCCCTTGCCTAGCCAGTGTCTAGCCTGTGCATAGCCAGTGTCTAGCCAGTGCCTAGTTAGTGTCTAGCCTGGGCCTAGCCAGTGTCTTGCCAGTGCCTAGCCAGTGTCTAGCCAGTGTCTAGCCACTGCATAGCCAGCGTCTAGCCTGTGCCTAGCCAGTGTTTAGCCTGTGCCTAGCCTGTGTCTAGCCTGTGCCTAGCCTGTGTCTAGCCTGTGCCTAGCTAGTGTCTAGCCTGTGCCTAGCCAGTGTCTAGCCTGTGCCTAGCCAGTGTCTAGCCTGTGCCTAGCCAGTGTCTAGCCTGTGCCTAGCCAGTGTCTAGCCTGTGCCTAGCCAGTGTCTAGCCTGTGCCTGGCCAGTGTCTAGCCTGTGCCTAGCCAGTGTCTAGCCTGTGCCTAGCCAGTGTCTAGCCTGTGCCTGGCCAGTGTCTAGCCTGTGCCTAGCCAGTGTCTAGCCTATGCCTGGTCAGTGTCTAGCCTATGCCTAGCCAGTGTCTAGCCTATGCCTAGCCAGTGTCTAGCCTATGCCTAGCCAGTGTCTATGCCTAGCCAGTGTCTAGCCTGTGACTAGCCTGTGTCTTGCCTGTGTCTAGCCAGTGTCTAGCATGTGTCTAGCCTTTGCCTAGCCATTTTCTAGCCTGTGTCTAGCCTGTGCCTTGCCTGTGACTGGCATGCGCATAGCCTGTTTCTAGCCTGTGCCTAGCCAAAGTCTAGCCTGTACCTATTTAGTGTATAGCCTGTGTCTAGCCGCTGTCTAGCCTGTGACTAGCCTGTGTCTTGCCTGTATCTAACCAGTGTCTAGCCTGTGTCTAGCGTTTGCCTAGCCAGTGTCTAGCCTGTGACTAGCCAGTGTCTAGCTAGTGTCTAGCCCCTGCATAGCCAGTGTCTAGCCTGTGCCTAGCCAAAGTCTAGCCCCTACCTAGCTAGTGTATAGCCTGTGTCTAGCCTCTTTCTAGCCTGTGACTAGCCTGTGTCTTGCCTGTATCTAACCAGTCTCTAGCCTGTGTCTAGCATTTGCCTAGCCAGTGTCTAGCCTGTGACTAGCCAGTGTCTAGCCTGTGACTAGCCAGTGTCTAGCCTGTGACAAGCCAGTGTCTAGCCTGTGCCTAGCCAGTGTCTAGCCTGTGCCTAGCCAGTGTCCAGCCTGTGCCTGGCCAGTGTCTAGCCTGTGCCTAGCCTGTGTCTAGCCTATGCCTAGCCAGTGTCTAGCCTGTGCCTAGCCAGTGTCTAGCCTGTGCCTAGCCAGTGTCTAGCCTGTGCCTAGCCAGTGTCTAGCCTGTGCCTAGCCAGTGTCTAGCCTGTGCCTAGCCAGTGTCTAGCCTATGCCTAGCCAGTGTCTAGCCTGTGCATAGCCAGTGTGTAGCCTGTGACTAGCGTGTGTCTTGCCTGTGTCTAGCCAGTGTCTAGCATGTGTCTAGCCTATGCCTAGCCATTTTCTAGCCTGTGCCTAGACTGTGTCTAGCCTGTGCCTTGCCTGTGACTGTCATGTGCGTAGCCTGTTTCTAGCCTGTGCCTAGCCAAAGTCTAGCCTGTACCTAGGTAGTGTATAGCCTGTGTCTAGCCTCTGTCTAGCCTGTGACTATCCTGTGTCTAGCCTGTGCCTAGCCTGTGTCTAGCCTATGCCTAGCAAGTGTCTAGCCTGTGCCTAGCCAGTGTCTAGCCTGTGCCTAGCCAGTGTCTAGCCTGTGCCTAGCCAGTGTCTAGCCTGTGCCTAGCCAGTGTCTAGCCTGTGCCTAGCCAGTGTCTAGCCTATGCCTAGCCAGTGTCTAGCCTGTGCATAGCCAGTGTGTAGCCTGTGACTAGCGTGTGTCTTGCCTGTGTCTAGCCAGTGTCTAGCATGTGTCTAGCCTATGCCTAGCCATTTTCTAGCCTGTGCCTATCCTGTGTCCAGCCAGTGTCTAGCCACTGCATAGCCAGTGTCTAGCCTGTGCCTAGCCAAAGTCTAGCCCCTACCTAGCTAGTGTATAACCTGTGTCTAGCCCTTGCCTAGCCAGTGTCTAGCCTGTGCATAGCCAGTGTCTAGCCAGTGCCTAGTTAGTGTCTAGCCTGGGCCTAGCCAGTGTCTTGCCAGTGCCTAGCCAGTGTCTAGCCAGTGTCTAGCCACTGCATAGCCAGCGTCTAGCCTGTGCCTAGCCAGTGCCTAGCCAGTGTCTAGCCTGTGCCTAGCCAGTGTTTAGCCTGTGCCTAGCCTGTGCCTAGCCTGTGCCTAGCCAATGTCTAGCCTGTGCCTAGCCAGTGTCTAGCCTGTGCCTAGCCAGTGTCTAGCCTGTGCCTAGCCAGTGTCTAGCCTGTGCCTAGCCAGTGTCTAGCCTGTGCCTAGCCAGTGTCTAGCCTGCTGTGCCTAGCCAGTGTCTAGCCTGTGCCTAGCCAGTGTCTAGCCTGTGCCTGGCCAGTGTCTAGCCTGTGCCTGGCCAGTGTCTAGCCTGTGCCTAGCCAGTGTCTAGCCTTTGCCTAGCCAGTGTCTAGCCTATGCCTAGCCAGTGTCTAGCCTATGCCTAGCCAGTGTCTAGCCTATGCCTAGCCAGTGTCTAGCCTATGCCTAGCCAGTGTCTAGCCTGTGACTAGCCTGTGTCTTGCCTGTGTCTAGCCAGTGTCTAGCATGTGTCTAGCCTTTGCCTAGCCATTTTCTAGCCTGTGTCTAGCCTGTGCCTTGCCTGTGACTGGCATGCGCATAGCCTGTTTCTAGCCTGTGCCTAGCCAAAGTCTAGCCTGTACCTAGCTAGTGTATAGCCTGTGTCTAGCCTCTGTCTAGCCTGTGACTAGCCTGTGTCTTGCCTGTATCTAACCAGTGTCTAGCCTGTGTCTAGCGTTTGCCTAGCCAGTGTCTAGCCTGTGACTAGCCAGTGTCTAGCTAGTGTCTAGCCCCTGCATAGCCAGTGTCTAGCCTGTGCCTAGCCAAAGTCTAGCCCCTACCTAGCTAGTGTATAGCCTGTGTCTAGCCTCTTTCTAGCCTGTGACTAGCCTGTGTCTTGCCTGTATCTAACCAGTCTCTAGCCTGTGTCTAGCATTTGCCTAGCCAGTGTCTAGCCTGTGACTAGCCAGTGTCTAGCCTGTGACTAGCCAGTGTCTAGCCTGTGACAAGCCAGTGTCTAGCCTGTGCCTAGCCAGTGTCTAGCCTGTTCCTAGCCAGTGTCTAGCCTGTGCCTGGCCAGTGTCTAGCCTGTGCCTAGCCTGTGTCTAGCCTATGCCTAGCAAGTGTCTAGCCTGTGCCTAGCCAGTGTCTAGCCTGTGCCTAGCCAGTGTCTAGCCTGTGCCTAGCCAGTGTCTAGCCTGTGCCTAGCCAGTGTCTAGCCTGTGCCTAGCCAGTGTCTAGCCTGTGCCTAGCCAGTGTCTAGCCTGTGCCTAGCCAGTGTCTAGCCTGTGCCTAGCCAGTGTCTAGCCTGTGCCTAGCCAGTGTCTAGCCTATGCCTAGCCAGTGTCTAGCCTGTGCATAGCCAGTGTGTAGCCTGTGACTAGCGTGTGTCTTGCCTGTGTCTAGCCAGTGTCTAGCATGTGTCTAGCCTATGCCTAGCCATTTTCTAGCCTGTGCCTAGACTGTGTCTAGCCTGTGCCTTGCCTGTGACTGTCATGTGCGTAGCCTGTTTCTAGCCTGTGCCTAGCCAAAGTCTAGCCTGTACCTAGCTAGTGTATAGCCTGTGTCTAGCCTCTGTCTAGCCTGTGACTATCCTGTGTCTTGCCTGTGCCTTGCCTGTGACTGGAATGTGCATAGCCTGTTTCTAGCCTGTGCCTAGCCAAAGTCTAGCCTGTACCTAGCTAGTGCATAGCCTGTGTCTTGCCTGTGCCTAGCTAGTGTCTAGCCTGGGCCTATCCAGTGTCTAGCCAGTGTCTAGCCACTGCATAGCCAGTGTCTAGCCTGTGCCTAGCCTGTGTCTAGCCTGTGCCTTGCCTGTGCCTTGCCTGTGACTGGCATGTGCATAGCCTGTTTCTAGCCTGTGCCTAGCCAAAGTCTAGCCTGTACCTAGCTAGTGCATAGCCTGTGTCTTGCCTGTGCCTCGCTAGTGTCTAGCCTGGGCCTAGCCAGTGTCTGGCCTGTGCACAGCCAGTGTCTAGCTTGTGACTAGCATGTGTCTTGCCTGTGTCTAGCCAGTGTCTAGCATGTGTCTAGCCTTTGCCTAGCCATTTTCTAGCCTGTGCCTAGCCTGTGCCTAGCCTGTGTCCAGCCTGTGCCTTGCCTGTGACTGGCATGTGCCCAGCCTTTGCCTAGCCAGTGTCTAGACTGTGTCTAGCCTGTGCCTAGCCTGTGCCTAGCCACTGCATAGCCAGTGTCTAGCCTGTGCCTAGCCTGTGTCTAGCCTGTGCCTTGCCTGTGACTGGCATGTGCATAGCCTGTTTCTAGCCTGTGTCTAGCCAAAGACTAGCCTGTACCTAGCTAGTGCATAGCCTGTGTCTTGCCTGTGCCTCGCTAGTGTCTAGCCTGGACCTAGCCAGTGTCTGGCCACTGCATAGCCAGTGTCTGGCCACTGCATAGCCAGTGTCTAGCCTGTGCCTAGCCAAAGTCTAGCCCCAACCTAGCTAGTGTATAACCTGTGTCTAGCCCTTGCCTAGCCAGTGTCTAGCCTGTGCATAGCCAGTGTTTAGCCTTTGCATAGCCAGTGTCTAGCCTGTGCCTAGTTAGTGTCTAGCCTGGGCCTAGCCAGTGTCTTGCCAGTGCTTAGCCAGTGTCTAGCCACTGCATAGCCAGCGTCTAGCCTGTGCCTAGCCAGTGTCTAGCCTGTGCCTAGCCAGTGTCTAGCCTGTGCCTAGCCAGTGTCTAGCCTGTGCCTAGCCAGTGTCTAGCCTGTGCCTAGCCAGTGTCTAGCCTGTGCCTAGCCAGTGTCTAGCCTGTGCCTAGCCAGTGTCTAGCCTATGCCTAGCCAGTGTCTAGCCTGTGCATAGCCAGTGTGTAGCCTGTGACTAGCGTGTGTCTTGCCTGTGTCTAGCCAGTGTCTAGCATGTGTCTAGCCTATGCCTAGCCATTTTCTAGCCTGTGCCTAGACTGTGTCTAGCCTGTGCCTTGCCTGTGACTGTCATGTGCGTAGCCTGTTTCTAGCCTGTGCCTAGCCAAAGTCTAGCCTGTACCTAGCTAGTGTATAGCCTGTGTCTAGCCTCTGTCTAGCCTGTGACTATCCTGTGTCTTGCCTGTGCCTTGCCTGTGACTGGAATGTGCATAGCCTGTTTCTAGCCTGTGCCTAGCCATTTTCTAGCCTGTACCTAGCTAGTGCATAGCCTGTGTCTTGCCTGTGCCTAGCTAGTGTCTAGCCTGGGCCTATCCAGTGTCTAGCCAGTGTCTAGCCTCTGCATAGCCAGTGTCTAGCCTGTGCCCAGCCTGTGTCTAGCCTGTGCCTTGCCTGTGACTGGCATGTGCATAGCCTGTTTCTAGCCTGTGCCTAGCCAAAGTCTAGCCTGTACCTAGCTAGTGCATAGCCTGTGTCTTGCCTGTGCCTCGCTAGTGTCTAGCCTGGGCCTAGCCAGTGTCTGGCCTGTGCACAGCCAGTGTCTAGCTTGTGACTAGCATGTGTCTTGCCTGTGTCTAGCCAGTGTCTAGCATGTGTCTAGCCTTTGCCTAGCCATTTTCTAGCCTGTGCCTAGCCTGTGCCTAGCCTGTGTCCAGCCTGTGCCTTGCTTGTGACTGGCATGTGCCCAGCCTTTGCCTAGCCAGTGTCTAGACTGTGTCTAGCCTGTGCCTAGCCTGTGCCTAGCCACTGCATAGCCAGCGTCTAGCCTGTGCCTAGCCTGTGTCTAGCCTGTGCCTTGCCTGTGACTGGCATGTGCATAGCCTGTGCCTAGCCAAAGACTAGCCTGTACCTAGCTAGTGCATAGCCTGTGTCTTGCCTGTGCCTCGCTAGTGTCTAGCCTGGGCCTAGCCAGTGTCTGGCCACTGCATAGCCAGTGTCTAGCCTGTGCCTAGCCAAAGTCTAGCCCCAACCTAGCTAGTGTATAACCTGTGTTTAGCCCTTGCCTAGCCAGTGTCTAGCCTGTGCATAGCCAGTGTCTAGCCTGTGCATAGCCAGTGTCTAGCCTGTGCCTAGTTAGTGTCTAGCCTGGGCCTAGCCAGTGTCTTGCCAGTGCCTAGCCAGTGTCTAGCCACTGCATAGCCAGCGTCTAGCCTGTGCCTAGCCAGTGTCTAGCCACTGCATAGCCAGCGTCTAGCCTCTGCCTAGCTAGTGTCTAGCCTGTGCCTAGCCAGTGTCTAGCCTGTGCCTAGCCAGTGTCTAGCCTGTGCCTAGCCAGTGTCTAACCTGTGCCTAGCCAGTGTCTAGCCTGTGCCTAGCCAGTGTCTAGCCAGTGCCTAGCCAGTGTCTAGCCTGTGCCTGGCCAGTGTCTAGCCTGAGCCTACAGTGTCTAGCCTATGCCTAGCCAGTGTCTAGCCTGTGCACAGCCAGTGTCTAGCCTTTGTCTAGCCAGGGTCTAGCCTTTGCCTAGCCAGCGTCTAACCTGTGCCTAGCCAGCGTCTAGCCTGTGCCTAGCCAGTGTCTAGCCTGTGCCTAGCCAGTGTGTAGCCTGTGCCTTGCCAGTGTCAAGCCTGTGCCAAGCCAGTGTCTAGCCTGTGCCTAGCCAGTGAATAGCCTGTGCCTAGCCAGTGTCTAGCCTGTGCCTAGCCAGTGTGTAGCCTGTGCCTAGCCAGTGTCTAGCCTGTGCCTAGCCATTTTCTAGCCTGTGTATAGCCTGTGTCTAGCCTCTGTCTAGCCTGTGACTAGCCTGTGTCTTGCCTGTATCTAACTAGTGTCTAGTCTGTGTCTAGCATTTGCCTTGCCAGTGTCTAGCCCGTGACTAGCCAGTGTCTAGCCTGTGCCTGGCTAGTGTCTAGCCTGTGCCTAGCCTGTGTTTAGCCCATGCCTAGCTAGTATCTAGCCTATGCCTCGCCAGTGTATAGCCTGTGCACAGCCTGTGTCTAGCCTCTGTCTAGCCTGTGACTAGCCTGTGTCTTGCCTGAATCTAACCAGTGTCTAGCCTGTGTCTAGCATTTGCCTAGCCAGTGTCTAGCCTGTGAATAGCCAGTGTCTAGCCTGTGCCTAGCCAGTGTCTAGCCTGTGCCTAGCCAGTGTCTAGCCTGTGCCTAGCCTGTTTCTAGCCTGTGCCTTGCCTGTGACTGGCATGTGCATAGCCTGTGTCTAGCCTGTGACTAGCCAGTGTCTAGCCTGTGCCTAGCCAGTGTCTAGCCTGTGGCTAGCCTGTGTCTGGCCTGTGCCTAGCCTGTGTCTGGCCTGTGCCTAGCCTGTGTCTAGCCTGGGCCTAGCCAGTGTCTAGCCTGGGCCTAGCCAGTGTCTTGCCAGTGCCTAGCCAGTGTCTAGCCAGTGTCTAGCCGCTGCATAGCCAGCGTCTAGCCTGTGCCTAGCCAGTGTCTAGCCTGTGCCTAGCCTGTGTCTAGCATCTGTCTAGCCTGTGACTAGCCTGTGTCTTGCCTGTATCTAACCAGTGTCTATCCTGTGTCTAGCATTTGCCTAGCCTGTGCCTAGCCTGTGTCTAGCCTGTGCCTTGCCTGTGTCTAGCCTGTGCCTTTCCTGTGACTGTCATGTGCATAGCCTGTGTCTAGCCTGTGACTAGCCAGTGTCTAGCCTGTGTCTAGCCTGTGTCTAGCCTGTGTCTAGCCTGTGCCTTGCCTGTGACTGGCATGTGCATAGCCTGTATCTAGCCTGTGCTTAGCCAGTGTCTAGCGTGTGCCTAGCAAGTGTCTAGCCTGTGCCTAGCCAGTGTCTAGCCTGTGCACAGCAAGTGTCTAGCCTGTGACTAGCCTGTGTCTTGCCTGTGTCTAGCTAGAGTCTAGCATGTGTCTAGCCTTGGCCTAGCCAGTGTCTAGCCAGTGTCTAGCCACTGCATAGCCAGTGACTAGCCTGTGCCTAGCCAAAGTCTAGCCCCTACCTATCTAGTGTATAGCCTGTGTCTAGCCCTTTGCCTAGCCAGTGTCTAGCCTGTGCATAGCCAGTGTCTAGCCTGTGCCTAGCTAGTGTCTAGCCTGGGCCTAGCCAGTGTCTAGCCTGGGCCTAGCCAGTGTCTTGCCAGTGCCTAGCCAGTGTCTAGCCAGTGTCTAGCCGCTGCATAGCCAGCGTCTAGGCTGTGCCTAGCCAGTGTCTAGCCTGTGCCTAGCCAGTGTGTAGCCTGTGCCTAGCCAGTGTCTAGCCTGTGCCTAGCCAGTGTCTAGCCTGTGCCTAGCCAGTGTCTAGCCTGTGCCTGGCCAGTGTCTAGCCTGTGCCTAGCCTGTGTCTAGCCTATGCCTAGCCTGTGTCTAGCCTCTGTCTAGCCTGTGACTAGCCTGTGTCTTGCCTGTATCTAACCAGTGTCTATCCTGTGTCTAGCATTTGCCTAGCCTGTGCCTAGCCTGTGTCTAGCCTGTGCCTTGCCTGTGTCTAGCCTGTGCCTTGCCTGTGACTGTCATGTGCATAGCCTGTGTCTAGCCTGTGACTAGCCAGTGTCTAGCCTGTGCCTTGCCAGTGTCTAGCCTGTGCCTAGCCTGTGTCTAGCCTGTGCCTAGCCTGTGTCTAGCCTGTGCCTGGCCAGTGTCTAGCCTGTGCCTAGCCAGTGTCTAGCCTGTGCCTTGCCAGTGAAAAGCCTGTGCCTAGCCAGTGTCTAGCCTGTGCCTGGCTAGTGTCTAGCCTGTGCCTAGCCTTTGTCTAGCCTGTGCCTAGCCTGTGTCTAGCCTATGCCTAGCCAGCGTCTAGCCTGTGCCTAGCCAGTGTCTAGCCTGTGCCTAGCCAGTGTGTAGCCTGTGCCTAGCCAGTGTCTAGCCTGTGCCTAGCCTGTGTCTTGCCTCTGTCTAGCCTGTGACTAGCCTGTAACTTGCCTGTATCTATTCAGTGTCTAGCCTGTGTCTAGCATTTGCCTTGCCAGTATCTAGCCTGTGACTAGCCAGTGTCTAGCCTGTGACTAGCCAGTGTCTAGCCTGGGCCTAGCCAGTGTCTAGCCAGTGTCTAGCCACTGCATAGCCAGTGTATAGCCTGTGCCTAGCCAAAGTCTAGCCCCTACCTAGCTAGTTTATAGCCTGTGTCTAGCACTTGCCTAGCCAGTGTCTAGCCTTTGCATAGCCAGTGTCTAGCCTGTGCCTAGCTAGTGTCTAGCCTAGGCCTAGCCAGTGTCTTGCCAGTGCTAAGCCAGTATCTAGCCAGTGTCTAGCCACTGCATAGCCAGCGTCTAGCCTGTGCCTAGCCAGTGTCTAGCCTGTGCCTAGCCAGTGTCTAGCCTGTGCCTAGCCAGTGTCTAGCCTGTGCCTAGCCAGTGTCTAGCCTGTGCCTAGCCAGTGTCTAGCCTGTGCCTGGCCAGTGTCTAGCCTGTTCCTGGCCAGTGTCTAGCCTATGCCTAGCCAGTGTCTAGCCTATGCTTAACCAGTGTCTAGCCTGTGCACAGCCAGTGTCTAGCCTGTGACTAGCCTGTGTCTTGCCTGTGTCTAGCCAGTGTCTAGCATGTGTCTAGCCAGTATCTAGCCAGTGTCTAGCCACTGCATAGCCAGTGTCTAGCCTGTGCCTAGGCAAATTCTAGCCCCTACCTAGCTAGTTTATAGCCTGTGTCTAGCCCTTGCCTAGCCAGTGTCTAGCCTGTGCATAGCCAGTGTCTAGCCTGTGTCTGGCCAGTGTCTAGCCTGTGCCTGGCCAGTGTCTAGCCTATGCCTAGCCAGTGTCTAGCCTATGCCTAACCAGTGTCTAGCCTGTGCACAGTCAGTGTCTAGCCTGTGACTAGCCTGTGTCTTGCCTGTGTCTAGCCAGTGTCTAGCATGTGTCTAGCATTTGCCTAGCCATTTTCTAGCCTGTGCCTAGCCTGTGTCTAGCCTGTGCTTTGCCTGTGACTGGCATGTGCATAGCCTGTTTCTAGCCTTTGCCTAGCTAGTGTATAGCCTGTGTCTAGCCTGTGTCTAGCCTCTGTCTAGCCTGTGACTAGCCTGTGTCTTGCCTGTTTCTAGCCAGTGTCTACCCTGTTTCTAGCCTTTGCCTAGCCATTTTCTAGCCTGTGCCTAGCCTGTGTCTAGCCTTTGCCTAGCCATTTTCTAGCCTGTGCATAGCCAGTGTCTAGCCTGTGCCTAGTTAGTGTCTAGCCTGGGCCTAGCCAGTGTCTTGTCAGTGCCTAGCCAGTGTCTTGCCAGTGCCTAGCCAGTGTCTAGCCAGTGTCTAGCCAGTGTCTAGCCACTGCATAGCCAGCGTCTAGCCTGTGCCTAGCCAGTGTCTATCCTGTGCCCAGCCTTTGACTAGCCAGTGTCTAGCCTGTGTCTAGCCTGTGCCTTGCCTGTGACTGGCATGTGCATAGCCTGTATCTAGCCTGTGCTTAGCCAGTGTCTAGCCTGTGCCTAGCAAGTGTCTAGCCTGTGCCTAGCCAGTGTCTAGCCTGTGCACAGCCAATGTCTAGCATGTGACTAGCATGTGTCTTGCCTGTATCTAGCCAGTGTCTAGCATGTGTCTAGCCTTTGCCTAGCCATTTTCTAGCCTGTGCCTAGCCTGTGTCTAGCCTGTGCTTTCCCTGTGACTGGCATGTGCATAGCCTGTTTCTAGCCTGTGCCTAGCCAAAGTCTAGCCTGTACCTAGCTAGTGTATAGCCTGTATCTAGCCTCTTTCTAGCCTGTGACTAGCCTGTGTCTTGCCTGTTTCTAACCAGTGTCTAGCCTGTCTAGCATTTGCCTAGCCAGTGTCTAGCCTGTGACTAGCCAGTGTCTAGCCTGTGCCTAGCCAGTGTCAAGCCTGTGCCTAGCCAGTGTCTAGCCTGTGCCTGGCCAGTATCTAGCCTGTGCCTAGCCTGTGTCTAGCCTATGCCTAGCCAGTGTCTAGCCTGTGCACAGCCAGTGTCTAGCCTGTGACTAGCCTGTGTCTTGCCTGTGTCTAGCCAGTGTCTAGCCTTTGCCTAGCCATTTTCTAGCCTGTGCCTAGCCTGTGTCTAGCCTGTGCCTTGCCTGTGACTGGCATGTGCATAGCCTGTGTCTAGCCTGTGACTAGCCAGTGTCTAGCCTGTGCCTAGCCAGTGTCTAGCCTGTGGCTAGCCTGTGTCTAGCCTGTGCCTAGCCTGTGTCTAGCCTTTGCCTAGCCAGTGTCTAGCCTGTGTCTAGCTGTGCCTTGCCTGTGACTGGCATGTACATAGCCTGTATCTTGCCTGTGCTTAGCCAGTGTCTAGCGTGTGCCTAGCAAGTGTCTAGCTTGTGCCTAGCCAGTGTCTAGCCTGTGCACAGCCAGTGTCTAGCCTGTGACTAGCCTGTGTCTTGCCTGTGTCTAGCCAGTATCTAGCTTGTGTCTAGCCTGGGCCTAGCCAGTGTTTAGCTGGTGTCTAGCCAGTGTCAAGACACTGCATAGCCAGTGACTAGCCTGTGCTTAGCCAAAGTCTAGCCCCTACCTAGCTAGTGTATAGCCTGTGTCTAGCCCGTGCCTAGCCAGTGTCTAGCCTGTGCATAGCCAGTGTCTAGCCTGTGCCTAGCTAGTGTCTAGGCTGGACCTAGCCAGTGTCTTGCCAGTGCCTAGCCAGTGTCTAGCCAGTGTCTAGCCACTGCATAGCCAGCATCTAGCCTGTGCCTAGCCAGTGTCTAGCCTGTGCCTAGCCAGTGTGTAGCCTGTGCCTAGCCAGTGTGTAGCCTGTGCCTAGCCAGTGTGTAGCCTGTGCCTAGCCAGTGTCTAGCCTCTGCCTAGCCAGTGTCTAGCCTGTGCCTAGCCAGTGTCTAGCCTGTGCCTAGCCAGTGTCTAGCCTGTGCCTGGCCACTGTCTAGCCTGTGCCTAGCCTGTGTCTAGCCTATGCCTAGCCTGCGTCTAGCCTCTGTCTAGCCTGTGACTAGCCTGTGTTTTGACTGTATCTAACCAGTGTCTATCCTGTGTCTAGCATTTGCCTAGCCTTTGACTAGCCCGTGTCTAGCCTGTGCATTGCCTGTGACTGGCATGTGCATAGCCTGTGTCTAGCCTGTGACTAGCCAGTGTCTAGCCTGTGCCTAGCCAGTGTCTAGCCTGTGCCTGGCCAGTTTCTAGCCTGTGCCTATCCTGTGTCTAGCCTGTGCCTATCCTGTGTCTAGCCTGTGCCTATCCTGTGTCTAGCCTGTGTCTAGCCTATGCCTAGCCAGCGTCTAGCCTATGCCTAGCTAGCGTCTAGCCTGTGCCTAGCCAGTGTGTAGCCTGTGCCTAACCAGTGTCTAGCCTGTGCCTATTCAGTGTCTAGCCTGTGCCTAGCCAGTGTCTAGCCTGTGCCTAGCCAGTGTCTAGCCTGTGCCTAGCCAGTGTATAGCCTGTGCCTAGCCAGTGTCTAGCCTGTGCCTGGCCAGTGTCTTGCCTGTATCTATTCAGTGTCTAGCCTGTGTCTAGCATTTGCCTAGCCAGTGTCTAGCCTGTGACTAGCCAGTGTCTAGCCTGTGCCTAGCCAGTGTCTAGCCTGTGCCTAGCTAGTGTCTAGCCTGGGGCTAGCCAGTGTCTAGCCAGTGTCTAGCCTGTGCCTAGAAAGTGTTTAGCCTGTGCCTAGCCAGTGTCTAGCCTATTCCTAGCCAGTGTCAAGCCTGTGCCTAGCTAGTGTCTAGCCTGGGCCTAGACAATGTCTAGCCTGTGCTTAGCCAGTGTTTAGCCTGTGCCTAGCTAGTGTCTAGCCTGGGCCTAGCCAGTGTCTAGCCTGTTCCTAGCAAGTGACTAGCCTATGCATAGCCAGTGACTAGCCTGTGCATAGCCAGTGCCTAGCCTGTGCCTAGCAAGTGCCTATCCTGTGCCTAGCCAGTGTCTAGCCTGTGCCTAGACAGTGTTTAGCCTGTGCCTAGCCAGTGTCTAGCTTGTGCCTAGCCAGTGTCTTGCCTGTACCTAGCCAGTGACTAGCCTATGCATATCCAGTGTTTAGCCTGTGCCTAGCTAGTGTCTAGCCTGGGCCTAGCTTGTGCCTAGCCTGTGCCTAGTCTGTGCGTAACCAGTGTCTAGCCTGTGCCTAGCAGGTATCTAGCTTGTGTCTAGCATGTGCCTTGCCTGTGATTGGCATGTGCGTAGCCTGTGCCTAGCCAGTGTCTTGCCTGTGCCCAGTCGGTGTCTAGCCTGTGCCTAGCTAGTGTCTAGCCTGGGCCTTAGCCAGTGTCTAGCCTGTGCCTAGCCAGTGTTTAGCCTGTGCCTAGCCAGTGTCTAGCCTGTCCCTAGCCAATGACTAGCCTATACATAGCCAGTGTCTAGCCCGGGCCTAGCCAGTGTCTAGCCTGTGCCTAGCCAATGACTAGCGTATGCCTAGCTTGTGCCTAGCCTGTGCCTAGCCTGTGCCTAGTCTGTGCTTCACCAGTGTTTAGCCTGTGCCTAGCCAGTGTCTAGCCTCTCCCTAGCCAATGACTAGCCTATACATAGCCAGTGTCTAGCCCGGGCCTAGCCAGTGTCTAGCCTGTGCCTAGCCAATGACTAGCGTATGCCTAGCTTGTGCCTAGCCTGTGTCTGGTCTGTGCCTAGCCTGTGCCTAGCCAGTGTCTAGCCTGTGGACAGTCAGTGTTTAGCCTCTGCCTAGCCTGTGACTAGCCTATGTATAGCCAGTGTCTAGCCTGTGCCTAGAAAGTGTTTACCCTGTGCCTAGTCAGAGTCTAGCCTGTGCCTAGCCAGTGTCTAGCCTGTGCCTAGAAAGTGTTTAGCCTGTGCCTAGTCAGAGTCTAGCCTGTGCCTAGCCAGTGTCTAGCCTGTGCCTAGAAAGTGTTTAGCCTGTGCCTAGCCAGGTTCTAGCCTGTGCCTAGCCAGTGTCTAGCCTGTGCCTAGCCAGTGTCTAGCCTGTGCCTAGGTAGTGTCTAGCCTAGGCCTTGCCAGTGTCTAGCCTATGCTTAGCCAGTGTTTAGCCTGTGCCTAGCTAGTGTCTAGATTGGGCATAGCCAGTGTGTAGCCTGTTCCTAGCCAGTGACTAGCCTATGCATAGCCAGTGACTAGCCTAAGCATAGCCAGTGTCTAGCCTGTGCCTTGCAAGTGTCTGGCCTGTGCCTAGCCAGTGTCTAGCCTGTGCCTAGCCAGTGTCTAACCTGTGCCTAGCCAGTGTCTAGCCTGTGCCTAGCCAGTGTCTAGCCTGGGCCTAGCCAGTGTCTAGCCTGTGCCTAGCCAGTGCTAAGCCTGTACCTAGCTAGTGTCTAGCCTGTGCCTAGCCAGTGTCTAGCCTCTGCATAGCCAGTGTCTAGCCTCTGTCTAGCCTGTGACTAGCCTATGCATAGCCAGTGTCTAGCCTTTGTCTAGCCCGTGCCTAGTCAGAGTCTAGCCTGTGTCTAGCCTTTGTCTAGCTTGTGCCTAGTCAGAGTCTAGCCTGTGCCTAGCCTGTGTCTAGCCTGTGCCTAGCCTGTGTCTAGCCTGTGCCTAGCCTGTGTCTAGCCTGTGCCTAGCCTGTGCCTAGCCAGTGTCTAGCCTGTGCACAGTCAGTGTTTAGCCTCTGCCTAGCCTGTGACTAGCCTATGCATAGCCAGTGTCTAGCCTGTGTCTAGCCTTTGCCTAGTCAGATTCTAGCCTGTGCCTAGCCAGTGTCTAGCCTGTGCCTAGAAAGTGTTTACCCTGTGCCTAGTCAGAGTCTAGCCTGTGCCTAGCCAGTGTCTAGCCTGTGCCTAGGAAGTGTTTAGCCTGTGCCTAGCCAGTGTCTAGCCTGTGCCTAGCCAGTGTCTAGCCTGTGCCTAGCTAGTGTCTAGCCTGGGCCTAGCCAGTGTCTAGCCTGTGCTTAGCCAGTGTCTAGCCTGTGGCTAGCCAGTGACTAGCCTTTGCATAGCCAGTGCCTAGCCTGTGCCTAGCAAGTGCCTATCCTGTGCCTAGCCAGTGTCTAGCCTGTGCCTAGCAAGTGTCTAGCCTGTGCCTAGACAGTGTCTCGCCTGTGCCTAGCTTGTGCCTAGCCTGTGCCTAGTCTGCGCTTAACCAGTGTTAAGCCTGTGCCTAGCTAGTGTCTAGCCTTTGCCTTGCCTGTGATTGGCATGTGCATAGCCTGTGCCTAGCCAGTGTCTTGCCTGTGACTAGCCAGTGTCTAGCTTGTGCGTTGCTAGTGTCTAGCCTGGGCCTTGCAAGTGTCTGGCCTGTGCCTAGCCAGTGTCTAGCCTGTGCCTAGCTAGTGTCTAGCCTGGGCCTAGCCAGTGTCTAGCCTGGGCCTAGCCAATGTCTAGCCTTTGCCTAGCCAGTGTTAAGCCTGTGCCTAGCTAGTGTCTAGCCTGTGCCTAGCCAGTGTCTAGCCTGTGCATAGCCAGTGTCTAGCCTCTGCCTACCCTGTGACTAGCCTATGCATAGGCAGTGTCTAGCCTTTGTCTAACCTGTGCCTAGTCAGAGTCTAGCCCGTGCCTAGCCTGTGCCTAGCCAGTGTCTAGCCTGTGCACAGTCAGTGTTTAGCCTCTGCCTAGCCTGTGTCTAGCCTATGCATAGCCAGTGTCTAGCCTGTGTCTAGCCTTTGCCTAGTCAGAGTCTATCCTGTGCCCAGCCAGTGTCTAGCCTGTGCCTAGAAACTGTTTACCCTGTGCCTAGTCAGAGTCTAGCCTGTGCCTAGTCAGAGTCTAGCCTGTGCCTAGCCAGTGTCTAGCCTGTGCCTAGAAAGTGTTTAGCCTGTGCCTAGCCAGTGTCTAGCCTGGGCCTTGCAAGTGTCTGGCCTGTGCCTAGCCTGTGCCTAGCCAGTGTCTAGCCTGTGCACAGTCAGTGTTTAGCCTCTGCCTAGCCTGTGACTAGCCTATGTATAGCCAGTGTCTAGCCTGTGCCTAGAAAGTGTTTACCCTGTGCCTAGTCAGAGTCTAGCCTGTGCCTAGCCAGTGTCTAGCCTGTGCCTAGAAAGTGTTTAGCCTGTGCCTAGTCAAAGTCTAGCCTGTGCCTAGCCAGTGTCTAGCCTGTGCCTAGAAAGTGTTTAGCCTGTGCCTAGCCAGTGTCTAGCCTGTGCCTAGCCAGTGTCTAGCCTGTGCCTAGCCAGTGTCTAGCCTGTGCCTAGCTAGTGTCTAGCCTAGGCCTAGCCAGTGTCTAGCCTATGCTTAGCCAGTGTTTAGCCTGTGCCTAGCTAGTGTCTAGATTGGGCCTAGCCAGTGTGTAGCCTGTTCCTAGCCAGTGACTAGCCTATGCATAGCCAGTGACTAGCCTAAGCATAGCCAGTGTCTAGCCTGTGCCTAGTCAGAGTCTAGCCTGTGCCTAGCCAGTGTCTAGCCTGTGCCTAGAAAGTGTTTAGCCTGTGCCTAGTCAGAGTCTAGCCTGTGCCTAGCCAGTGTCTAGCCTGTGCCTAGAAAGTGTTTAGCCTGTGCCTAGCAAGTGCCTATCCTGTGCCTAGCCAGTGTATAGCCTGTGCCTACCAAGTGTCTAGCCTGTGCCTAGCAAGTGTCTAGCCTGTGCCTAGACAGTGTCTCGCCTGTGCCTAGACAGTGTCTCGCCTGTGCCTAGCTTGTGCCTAGCCTGTGCCTAGACTGTGCTTAACCAGTGTCTAGCCTGTGCCTAGCAGGTATCTAGCTTGTGTCTAGCATGTGCCTTGCCTGTGATTGGCATGTGCATAGCCTGTGCCTAGCCAGTGTCTTGCCTGTGCCTAGCTAGTGTCTAGCCTGGGCCTAGCCAGTGTCTAGCCTGGGCCTAGCCAATGTCTAGCCTTTGCCTAGCCAGTGTTAAGCCTGTGCCTAGCTAGTGTCTAGCCTGTGCCTAGCCAGTGTCTAGCCAGTGCCTAGCCAGTGTCTAGCCTGCGCACAGCCAGTGCCTAGCCTGTGCCTAGCCAGTGTCTAGCCTCTGCCTAGCCTGTGACTAGCATATGCATAGCCAAAGTCTAGCCAGTTTCTAGCCTTTGCCTAGTCAGAGACTAGCCTGTGCCTAGCCAGTCTCTAGCCTGTGCCTAGACAATGTTTAGCCTGTGCCTAGCCAGTGTCTAGCCTGTGCCTAGCCAGTGACTAGCCTATGCATAGCCAGTGACTAGCCTGAGCGTAGCCAGAAACTAGCCTATGCATAGCCAGTGTCTAGCCTGTGCCTAGCAAGTGTCTAGCCTGTGCCTAGCCGGTGTCTAGCCTGTGCCTATCCAGTGTTTAGCCTGTGCCTAGCTAGTGTCTAGCCTGGGCCTAGCTTGTGCCTAGCCTGTGCCTAGTCTGTGCGTAACCAGTGTCTAGCCTGTGCCTAGCAGGTATCTAGCTTGTGTCTAGCATGTGCCTTGCCTGTGATTGGCATGTGCATAGGCTGTGCCTAGCCAGTGTCTTGCCTGTGCCCAGTCAGTGTCTAGCCTGTGCCTAGCTAGTGTCTAGCCTGGGCCTTAGCCAGTGTCTAGCCTGTGCCTAGCCAGTGTTTAGCCTGTGCCTAGCCAGTGTCTAGCCTGTCCCTAGCCAATGACTAGCCTATACATAGCCAGTGTCTAGCCCGGGACTAGCCAGTGTCTAGCCTGTGCCTAGCCAATGACTAGCGTATGCCTAGCTTGTGCCTAGCCTGTGCCTAGCCTGAGCCTAGTCTGTGCTTCACCAGTGTCTAGCCTGTGCCTAGCAGGTGTCTAGCCTGTGTCTAGCCTGTGTCTAGCCTGTGCCTAGCCAGTGACTAGCCTATGCATAGCCAGTGTCTAGCCTGTGTCTAGCCTTTGCCTAGTCAGAGTCTAGCCTGTGCCTAGCCAGTGTCTATCCTGTGCCTAGAAAGTGTTTACCCTGTGCCTAGTCAGAGTCTAGCCTGTGCCTAGCCAGTGTCTAGCCTGTGCCTAGAAAGTGTCTAGCCAGTGCCTAGCCAGTGTCTAGCCTGCGCACAGCCAGTGACTTGCCTGTGCCTAGCCAGTGTCTAGCCTGTGCATAGCCAGTATCTATCGTGTGCATAGCCAATGTCTAGCCTCTGCCTAGCCTGTGACTATCATATGCATAGCCAGTGTTTAGCCAGTGTCTAGCCTTTGCCTAGTCAGAGTCTAGCCTGTGCCTAGCCAGTGTCTAGCCTGTGCCTAGACAGTGTTTAGCCTGTGCCTAGCCAGTGTCTAGCCTGTGCCTAGCCAGTGACTAGCCTTTGCATAGCCAGTGACTAGCCTGAGCGTAGCCAGAAACTAGCCTATGCATAGCCAGTGTCTAGCCTGTGCCTATCCAGTGTTTAGCCTGTGCCTAGCAAGTGTCTATCCTGTGCCTTGCCTGTGATTGGCATATGCATAGCCTGTGCCTAGCCAGTGTCTTGCCTGTGCCTAGCCATTGTCTAGCTTGTGCGTAGCTAGTGTCTAGCCTGGGCCTTGCAAGTGTCTGGCCTGTGCCTAGCTAGTGTCTAGCCTGTGCCTAGCCAGTGTCTAGCCTGTGCAGAGCCAGTGTCTAGCCTCTGCCTAGCCTGTGACTAGTCTATGCATAGCCAGTGTCTAGCCTTTGTCTAGCCTGTGCCTAGTCAGATTCTAGCCTGTGCCTAGCCTGTATCTAGCCTGTGCCTAGCCTGTGCCTAGCCTGTGCCTAGCCAGTGTCTAGCCTGTGCACAGTCAGTGTTTAGCCTCTGCCGAGCCTGTGACTAGCCAATGCATAGCCAGTGTCTAGCCTGTGCCTAGCCTGTGCCTAGCCAGTGTCTAGCCTGTGCACAGTCAGTGTTTAGCCTCTGCCTAGCCTGTGACTAGCCTATGCATAGCCAGTGTCTAGCCTGTGTCTAGCCTTTGCCTAGTCAGAGTTTAGCCTGTGCCTAGCCAAAGTCTAGCCTGTGCCTAGAAAGTGTTTAGCCTGTGCCTAATCAGAGTCTAGCCTGTGCCTAGCCAGTGCCTAGCCTGTGCCTAGCCAGTGTCTAGCCTGTGCCTAGAAAGTGTTTAGCCTGTGCCTAGCCAGTGTCTAGCCTATTCCTAGCCAGTGTCAAGCCTGTGCCTAGCTAGTGTCTAGCCTGGGCCTAGACAATGTCTAGCCTGTGCTTAGCCAGTGTTTAGCCTGTGCCTAGCTAGTGTCTAGCCTGGGCCTAGCCAGTGTCTAGCCTGTTCCTAGCAAGTGACTAGCCTATGCATAGCCAGTGACTAGCCTAAGCATAGCCAGTGTCTAGCCTGTGCCTAGCAAGTGTCTAGCCTGTGCCTAGCCAGTGACTAGCCTGTGCATAGCCAGTGCCTAGCCTGTGCCTAGCAAGTGCCTATCCTGTGCCTAGCCAGTGTCTAGCCTGTGCCTAGACAGTGTTTAGCCTGTGCCTAGCCAGTGTCTAGCTTGTGCCTAGCCAGTGTCTTGCCTGTACCTAGCCAGTGACTAGCCTATGCATATCCAGTGTTTAGCCTGTGCCTAGCTAGTGTCTAGCCTGGGCCTAGCTTGTGCCTAGCCTGTGCCTAGTCTGTGCGTAACCAGTGTCTAGCCTGTGCCTAGCAGGTATCTAGCTTGTGTCTAGCATGTGCCTTGCCTGTGATTGGCATGTGCGTAGCCTGTGCCTAGCCAGTGTCTTGCCTGTGCCCAGTCGGTGTCTAGCCTGTGCCTAGCTAGTGTCTAGCCTGGGCCTTAGCCAGTGTCTAGCCTGTGCCTAGCCAGTGTTTAGCCTGTGCCTAGCCAGTGTCTAGCCTGTCCCTAGCCAATGACTAGCCTATACATAGCCAGTGTCTAGCCCGGGCCTAGCCAGTGTCTAGCCTGTGCCTAGCCAATGACTAGCGTATGCCTAGCTTGTGCCTAGCCTGAGCCTAGCCTGTGCCTAGCCTGTGCCTAGTCTGTGCTTCACCAGTGTTTAGCCTGTGCCTAGCCAGTGTCTAGCCTGTCCCTAGCCAATGACTAGCCTATACATAGCCAGTGTCTAGCCCGGGCCTAGCCAGTGTCTAGCCTGTGCCTAGCCAATGACTAGCGTATGCCTAGCTTGTGCCTAGCCTGTGTCTAGCCTGTGCCTAGCCAGTGACTAGCCTATGCATAGCCAGTGTCTAGCCTGTGTCTAGCCTTTGCCTAGTCAGAGTCTAGCCTGTACCTAGCCAGTGTCTATCCTGTGCCTAGAAAGTGTTTACCCTGTGCCTAGTCAGAGTCTAGCCTGTGCCTACCCAGTGTCTAGCCTGTGCCTAGAAAGTGTCTAGCCAGTGCCTAGCCAGTGTCTAGCCTGCGCACAGCCAGTGACTTGCCTGTGCCTAGCCAGTGTCTAGCCTGTGCATAGCCAGTATCTATCGTGTGCATAGCCAATGTCTAGCCACTGCCTAGCCTGTGACTATCATATGCATAGCCAGTGTCTAGCCAGTGTCTAGCCTTTGCCTAGTCAGAGTCTAGCCTGTGCCTAGCCAGTGTCTAGCCTGTGCCTAGACAGTGTTTAGCCTGTGCCTAGCCAGTGTCTAGCCTGTGCCTAGCCAGTGACTAGCCTTTGCATAGCCAGTGACTATCCAGAGCGTAGCCAGAAACTAGCCTATGCATAGCCAGTGTCTAGCCTGTGCCTAGCAAGTGTCTAGCCTGTGCCTAGCCAGTGTCTAGCCTGTGCCTATCCAGTGTTTAGGCTGTGCCTAGCAAGTGTCTATCCTGTGCCTTGCCTGTGATTGGCATATGCATAGCCTGTGCCTAGCCAGTGTCTTGCCTGTGCCTAGCCATTGTCTAGCTTGTGCGTAGCTAGTGTCTAGCCTGGGCCTTGCAAGTGTCTGGCCTGTGCCTAGCTAGTGTCTAGCCTGTGCCTAGCCAGTGTCTAGCCTGTGCATAGCCAGTGTCTAGCCTCTGCCTAGCCTGTGACTAGCCTATGCATAGCCAGTGTCTAGCCTTTGTCTAGCCTGTGCCTAGTCAGATTCTAACCTGTGCCTAGCCTGTATCTAGCCTGTGCCTAGCCTGTGCCTAGCCTGTGCCTAGCCTGTGCCTAGCCAGTGTCTAGCCTGTGCACAGTCAGTGTTTAGCCTCTGCCGAGCCTGTGACTAGCCAATGCATAGCCAGTGTCTAGCCTGTGCCTAGCCTGTGCCTAGCCAGTGTCTAGCCTGTGCACAGTCAGTGTTTAGCCTCTGCCTAGCCTGTGACTAGCCTATGCATAGCCAGTGTCTAGCCTGTGTCTAGCCTTTGCCTAGTCAGAGTCTAGCCTGTGCCTAGCCAAAGTCTAGCCTGTTCCTAGAAAGTGTTTAGCCTGTGCCTAATCAGAGTCTAGCCTGTGCCTAGCCAGTGCCTAGCCTGTGCCTAGCCAGTGTCTAGCCTGTGCCTAGAAAGTGTTTAGCCTGTGCATAGCCAGTGTCTAGCCTGTGCCTAGCCAGTGTCTAGCCTGTGCCTAGCTAGTGTCTAGCCTGGGCCTAGACAATGTCTAGCCTGTGCTTAGCCAGTGTTTAGCCTGTGCCTAGCCAGTGTCTTGCCTGTACCTAGCCAGTGACTAGCCTATGCATATCCAGTGTCTAGCCTGTGCCTAGCAAGTGTCTAGCCTGTGCCTAGACAGTGTCTTGCCTGTGCCTAGTCAGTGCCTAGCCTGTGCCTAGTCTGTGCTTAACCAGTGTCTAGCCTGTGCCTAGCAGGTATCAAGCCTGTGTCTAGCATGTGCCTTGCCTGTGATTGGCATGTGCATAGCCTGGGCCTAGCCAGTGTCTAGCCTGTGCCTAGCCAGTGTTAAGCCTGTGTCTAGCTAGTGTCAAGCCTGGGCCTAGCCAGTGTCTAGCCTGTCTCTAGCCAATTACTAGCCTATGCATAGCCAGTGTCTAGCCCGGGCCTAGCCAGTGTCTAGCCTGTGCCTAGCCAATGACTAGCGTATGCCTAGCTTGTGCCTAGCCAGTGTCTAGCATGTGCATAGCCAGTGTCTATCGTGTGCAAAGCCAATGTCTAGCCTCTGCCTAGCCTGTGACTGGCCTATGCATAGCCAGTGTCTAGCCTGTGTCTAGCCTTTGCCTAGTCAGAGTCTAGCCTGTGCCTAGCCAGTGTCTAGCCTGTGTCAAGACAGTGTTTAGCCTGTGCCTAGCCAGTGTCTAGCCTGTGCTAGCGGCAGTGTCTAGCCTGGCCGCCACACTAGCTTGTGCCTAGCCACTGTCTAGCCTGTGCCTAGCCAGTGTTTAGCCTGTGCCTAGCCAGTGTCTAGCCTGTGCCTAGCTAGTGTCTAGCTTGTGCCTAGATAGTGTCTAGCCTGTGCCTAGCTAGTGTCTAGCCTGTGCACAGCCAGTGTCTAGCCTGTGCCTAGCTAGTGTCTAGCCTGTGCATAGCCAGTGTCTAGCCTCTGCCTAGCCTGTGACTAGCCTATGCATAGCCAGTGTCTAGCCTGTGTCTAGACTGTGCCTAGTCAGAGTCTAGCCTGTGCGTAGCCAGTGTCTAGCCTGTGCCTAGCAAGTGTCTAGCCTGTGCACAGCCAGTGTTTAGCCTCTGCTTAGCCTGTGACTAGCCTATGCATAGCCAGTGTCTAGCCTGTGTCTAGCCTTTGCCTAGTCAGAGTCTAGCCTGTGCGTAGCCAGTGTCTAGCCTGTGCCTAGAAAGTGTTTAGCCTGTGCCTAGCCAGTGTCTAGCCTGTGCCTAGCCAGTGTCTAGCCTGTGTTTAGCAAGTTACTAGCCTATGCACTGCATAGCCAGTACCTAGCCAGTGTCTAGCCTGTGCCTAGCCAGTGTCTAGCCAGTGCCTAGCCAGTGTCTAGCCAGTGCCTAGCCAGTGTCTAGCCAGTGCCTAGCCAGTGTCTAGCCAGTGCCTAGCCAGTGTCTAGCCAGTGCACAGCCAGTGTCTAGCCTGTGCCTAGCCTGGGTCTAGCCTGTGCCTAGCCAGTGTCTAGCCTGTGCCTAGCCAGTGTCTAGCCTGGGCCTAGCCAGTGTCTAGCCTGGGCCTAGCCAGTGTCTAGCCTGGGCCTAGCCAGTGTCTAGCCTGGGCCTAGCCAGTGTCTAGCCTGGGCCTAACCAGTGTCTAGCCTGGGCCTAGCCAGTGTCTAGCCTGTGCCTAGCCAGTGTCTAGCCTGTGCCTAGACAGAGTTTAGCCTGTGCCTAGCCAGTGTCTAGCCTGTGCCTAGCCAGTGTCTAGCCTGTGCCTAGCCAGTGTCTAGCCTGTGCCTAGCTAGTGTCTAGCCTGGGCCTAGCCAGTTTCTAGCCTGTGCCTAGCAAGTGTCTAGCCTGTGCCTAGCCACTATCTAGCTTGTGCCTAGCCAGTGTTTAGCCTGTGCCTAGCCAGTGTCTAGCCTGTGCCTAGCTAGTGTCTAGCTTGTGCCTAGCCAGTGTCTAGCCTGTGCCTAGCTAGTGTCTAGCCTGTGCACAGCCAGTGTCTAGCCTGTGCCTAGCTAGTGTCTAGCCTGTGCATAGCCAGTGTCTAGCCTCTGCCTAGCCTGTGACTAGCCTATGCATAGCCAGTGTCTAGCCTGTGTCTAGACTGTGCCTAGTCAGAGTCTAGCCTGTGCGTAGCCAGTGTCTAGCCTGTGCCTAGAAAGTGTTTAGCCTGTGCCTAGCCAGTGTCTAGCCTGTGCCTAGCCAGTGTCTAGCCTGTGTTTAGCAAGTTACTAGCCTATGCACTGCATAGCCTGTGCCTAGCCAGTGTCTAGCCAGTTCCTAGCCAGTGTCTAGCCAGTGCCTAGCCAGTGTCTAGCCAGTGCCTAGCCAGTGTCTAGCCAGTGCCTAGCCAGTGTCTAGCCAGTGCCTAGCCAGTGTCTAGCCAGTGCACAGCCAGTGTCTAGCCTGTGCCTAGCCTGGGTCTAGCCTGTGCCTAGCCAGTGTCTAGCCTGTGCCTAGCCAGTGTCTAGCCTGGGCCTAGCCAGTGTCTAGCCTGGGCCTAGCCAGTGTCTAGCCTGGGCCTAGCCAGTGTCTAGCCTGTGCCTAGCCAATGTCTAGCCTGTGCCTAGATAGAGTTTAGCCTGTGCCTAGCCAGTGTCTAGCCTGTGCCTAGCCAGTGTCTAGCCTGTGCCTAGCTAGTGTCTAGCCTGGGCCTAGCCAGTGTCTAGCCTGTGCCTAGCCAGTGTTTAGCCTGTGCCTAGCCAGTGTCTAGCCCGTGCACAGCCAGTGTCTAGCCGGGGCCTAGCCAGTGTCTAGCCTGTGCCTAGCCAGTGACTAGCCTATGCATAGCCAGTGTCTAGCCTGTGCATAGCAAGTGTCTATCCTGTGCACAGCCTGTGTCTAGCCTGTGCCAAGCCAGTGTCTAGCCTGTGCCAAGCCAGTGTCTAGCCTGTGCCTAGCCAGTGTCTAGCCTGTGCCTAGCCAGTGTCTAGCATGTGCCTAGCTATTGTCTAGCCAGTGCCTAGCCAGGGTCTAGCCTGCGCACAGCCAGTGCCTAGCCTGTGCCTAGCCAGTGACTAGCCTATGCATAGCCAGTATCTATCGTGTGCATAGCCAATGTCTAGCCTCTGCCTAGCCTGTGACTATCATATGCATAGCCAGTGTTTAGCCAGTGTCTAGCCTTTGCCTAGTCAGAGTCTAGCCTTTGCCTAGCCTGTGCCTAGACAGTGTTTAGCCTGTGCCTAGCCAGTGTCTAGCCTGTGCCTAGCCAGTGACTAGCCTTTGCATAGCCAGTGACTAGCCTGAGCGTAGCCAGAAACTAGCCTATGCATAGCCAGTGTCTAGCCTGTGCCTATCCAGTGTTTAGCCTGTGCCTAGCAAGTGTCTATCCTGTGCCTTGCCTGTGATTGGCATATGCATAGCCTGTGCCTAGCCAGTGTCTTGCCTGTGCCTAGCCATTGTCTAGCTTGTGCGTAGCTAGTGTCTAGCCTGGGCCTTGCAAGTGTCTGGCCTGTGCCTAGCTAGTGTCTAGCCTGTGCCTAGCCAGTGTCTAGCCTGTGCAGAGCCAGTGTCTAGCCTCTGCCTAGCCTGTGACTAGTCTATGCATAGCCAGTGTCTAGCCTTTGTCTAGCCTGTGCCTAGTCAGATTCTAGCCTGTGCCTAGCCTGTATCTAGCCTGTGCCTAGCCTGTGCCTAGCCTGTGCCTAGCCTGTGCCTAGCCAGTGTCTAGCCTGTGCACAGTCAGTGTTTAGCCTCTGCCGAGCCTGTGACTAGCCAATGCATAGCCAGTGTCTAGCCTGTGCCTAGCCTGTGCCTCAGCCAGTGTCTAGCCTGTGCACAGTCAGTGTTTAGCCTCTGCCTAGCCTGTGACTAGCCTATGCATAGCCAGTGTCTAGCCTGTGTCTAGCCTTTGCCTAGTCAGAGTTTAGCCTGTGCCTAGCCAAAGTCTAGCCTGTGCCTAGAAAGTGTTTAGCCTGTGCCTAATCAGAGTCTAGCCTGTGCCTAGCCAGTGCCTAGCCTGTGCCTAGCCAGTGTCTAGCCTGTGCCTAGAAAGTGTTTAGCCTGTGCCTAGCCAGTGTCTAGCCTATTCCTAGCCAGTGTCAAGCCTGTGCCTAGCTAGTGTCTAGCCTGGGCCTAGACAATGTCTAGCCTGTGCTTAGCCAGTGTTTAGCCTGTGCCTAGCTAGTGTCTAGCCTGGGCCTAGCCAGTGTCTAGCCTGTTCCTAGCAAGTGACTAGCCTATGCATAGCCAGTGACTAGCCTAAGCATAGCCAGTGTCTAGCCTGTGCCTAGCAAGTGTCTAGCCTGTGCCTAGCCAGTGACTAGCCTGTGCATAGCCAGTGCCTAGCCTGTGCCTAGCAAGTGCCTATCCTGTGCCTAGCCAGTGTCTAGCCTGTGCCTAGACAGTGTTTAGCCTGTGCCTAGCCAGTGTCTAGCTTGTGCCTAGCCAGTGTCTTGCCTGTACCTAGCCAGTGACAAGCCTATGCATATCCAGTGTTTAGCCTGTGCCTAGCTAGTGTCTAGCCTGGGCCTAGCTTGTGCCTAGCCTGTGCCTAGTCTGTGCGTAACCAGTGTCTAGCCTGTGCCTAGCAGGTATCTAGCTTGTGTCTAGCATGTGCCTTGCCTGTGATTGGCATGTGCGTAGCCTGTGCCTAGCCAGTGTCTTGCCTGTGCCCAGTCGGTGTCTAGCCTGTGCCTAGCTAGTGTCTAGCCTGGGCCTTAGCCAGTGTCTAGCCTGTGCCTAGCCAGTGTTTAGCCTGTGCCTAGCCAGTGTCTAGCCTGTCCCTAGCCAATGACTAGCCTATACATAGCCAGTGTCTAGCCCGGGCCTAGCCAGTGTCTAGCCTGTGCCTAGCCAATGACTAGCGTATGCCTAGCTTGTGCCTAGCCTGTGCCTAGCCTGTGCCTAGCCTGTGCCTAGTCTGTGCTTCACCAGTGTTTAGCCTGTGCCTAGCCAGTGTCTAGCCTGTCCCTAGCCAATGACTAGCCTATACATAGCCAGTGTCTAGCCCGGGCCTAGCCAGTGTCTAGCCTGTGCCTAGCCAATGACTAGCGTATGCCTAGCTTGTGCCTAGCCTGTGTCTAGCCTGTGCCTAGCCAGTGACTAGCCTATGCATAGCCAGTGTCTAGCCTGTGTCTAGCCTTTGCCTAGTCAGAGTCTAGCCTGTGCCTAGCCAGTGTCTATCCTGTGCCTAGAAAGTGTTTACCCTGTGCCTAGTCAGAGTCTAGCCTGTGCCTAGCCAGTGTCTAGCCTGTGCCTAGAAAGTGTCTAGCCAGTGCCTAGCCAGTGTCTAGCCTGCGCACAGCCAGTGACTTGCCTGTGCCTAGCCAGTGTCTAGCCTGTGCATAGCCAGTATCTATCGTGTGCATAGCCAATGTCTAGCCTCTGCCTAGCCTGTGACTATCATATGCATAGCCAGTGTCTAGCCAGTGTCTAGCCTTTGCCTAGTCAGAGTCTAGCCTGTGCCTAGCCAGTGTCTAGCCTGTGCCTAGACAGTGTTTAGCCTGTGCCTAGCCAGTGTCTAGCCTGTGCCTAGCCAGTGACTAGCCTTTGCATAGCCAGTGACTATCCAGAGCGTAGCCAGAAACTAGCCTATGCATAGCCAGTGTCTAGCCTGTGCCTAGCAAGTGTCTAGCCTGTGCCTAGCCAGTGTCTAGCCTGTGCCTATCCAGTGTTTAGGCTGTGCCTAGCAAGTGTCTATCCTGTGCCTTGCCTGTGATTGGCATATGCATAGCCTGTGCCTAGCCAGTGTCTTGCCTGTGCCTAGCCATTGTCTAGCTTGTGCGTAGCTAGTGTCTAGCCTGGGCCTTGCAAGTGTCTGGCCTGTGCTTAGCTAGTGTCTAGCCTGTGCCTAGCCAGTGTCTAGCCTGTGCATAGCCAGTGTCTAGCCTCTGCCTAGCCTGTGACTAGCCTATGCATAGCCAGTGTCTAGCCTTTGTCTAGCCTGTGCCTAGTCAGATTCTAACCTGTGCCTAGCCTGTATCTAGCCTGTGCCTAGCCTGTGCCTAGCCTGTGCCTAGCCTGTGCCTAGCCAGTGTCTAGCCTGTGCACAGACAGTGTTTAGCCTCTGCCGAGCCTGTGACTAGCCAATGCATAGCCAGTGTCTAGCCTGTGCCTAGCCTGTGCCTAGCCAGTGTCTAGCCTGTGCACAGTCAGTGTTTAGCCTCTGCCTAGCCTGTGACTAGCCTATGCATAGCCAGTGTCTAGCCTGTGTCTAGCCTTTGCCTAGTCAGAGTCTAGCCTGTGCCTAGCCAAAGTCTAGCCTGTTCCTAGAAAGTGTTTAGCCTGTGCCTAATCAGAGTCTAGCCTGTGCCTAGCCAGTGCCTAGCCTGTGCCTAGCCAGTGTCTAGCCTGTGCCTAGAAAGTGTTTAGCCTGTGCCTAGCCAGTGTCTAGCCTGTGCCTAGCCAGTGTCTAGCCTGTGCCTAGCTAGTGTCTAGCCTGGGCCTAGACAATGTCTAGCCTGTGCTTAGCCAGTGTTTAGCCTGTGCCTAGCCAGTGTCTTGCCTGTACCTAGCCAGTGACTAGCCTATGCATATCCAGTGTCTAGCCTGTGCCTAGCAAGTGTCTAGCCTGTGCCTAGACAGTGTCTTGCCTGTGCCTAGTCAGTGCCTAGCCTGTGCCTAGTCTGTGCTTAACCAGTGTCTAGCCTGTGCCTAGCAGGTATCAAGCCTGTGTCTAGCATGTGCCTTGCCTGTGATTGGCATGTGCATAGCCTGGGCCTAGCCAGTGTCTAGCCTGTGCCTAGCCAGTGTTAAGCCTGTGTCTAGCTAGTGTCAAGCCTGGGCCTAGCCAGTGTCTAGCCTGTCTCTAGCCAATTACTAGCCTATGCATAGCCAGTGTCTAGCCCGGGCCTAGCCAGTGTCTAGCCTTTGCCTAGCCAATGACTAGCGTATGCCCTATTGTGCCTAGCCAGTGTCTAGCATGTGCATAGCCAGTGTCTATCGTGTGCAAAGCCAATGTCTAGCCTCTGCCTAGCCTGTGACTGGCCTATGCATAGCCAGTGTCTAGCCTGTGTCTAGCCTTTGGCTAGTCAGAGTCTAGCCTGTGCCTAGCCAGTGTCTAGCCTGTGTCAAGACAGTGTTTAGCCTGTGCCTAGCCAGTGTCTAGCCTGTGCCTAGCCAGTGACTAGCCTATGCATAGCCAGTGTCTAGCCAGTACCTAGCCAGTGACTAGCCTATGCATAGCCAGTGTCTAGCCTGTGCCTAGCAAGTGTCTAGCCTGTGCCTAGCCACTATCTAGCTTGTGCCTAGCCAGTGTTTAGCCTGTGCCTAGCCAGTGTCTAGCCTGTGCCTAGCTAGTGTCTAGCTTGTGCCTAGATAGTGTCTAGCCTGTGCCTAGCTAGTGTCTAGCCTGTGCACAGCCAGTGTCTAGCCTGTGCCTAGCTAGTGTCTAGCCTGTGCATAGCCAGTGTCTAGCCTCTGCCTAGCCTGTGACTAGCCTATGCATAGCCAGTGTCTAGCCTGTGTCTAGACTGTGCCTAGTCAGAGTCTAGCCTGTGCGTAGCCAGTGTCTAGCCTGTGCCTAGCAAGTGTCTAGCCTGTGCACAGCCAGTGTTTAGCCTCTGCTTAGCCTGTGACTAGCCTATGCATAGCCAGTGTCTAGCCTGTGTCTAGCCTTTGCCTAGTCAGAGTCTAGCCTGTGCGTAGCCAGTGTCTAGCCTGTGCCTAGAAAGTGTTTAGCCTGTGCCTAGCCAGTGTCTAGCCTGTGCCCAGCCAGTGTCTAGCCTGTGTTTAGCAAGTTACTAGCCTATGCACTGCATAGCCAGTGCCTAGCCAGTGTCTAGCCTGTGCCTAGCCAGTGTCTAGCCAGTGCCTAGCCAGTGTCTAGCCAGTGCCTAGCCAGTGTCTAGCCAGTGCCTAGCCAGTGTCTAGCCAGTGCACAGCCAGTGTCTAGCCTGTGCCTAGCCTGGGTCTAGCCTGTGCCTAGCCAGTGTCTAGCCTGGGCCTAGCCAGTGTCTAGCCTGGGCCTAGCCTGGCCAGTGTCTAGCCTGGGCCTAGCCAGTGTCTAGCCTGGGCCTAGCCAGTGTCTAGCCTGGGCCTAACCAGTGTCTAGCCTGGGCCTAGCCAGTGTCTAGCCTGTGCCTAGCCAGTGTCTAGCCTGTGCCTAGACAGAGTTTAGCCTGTGCCTAGCCAGTGTCTAGCCTGTGCCTAGCCAGTGTCTAGCCTGTGCCTAGCCAGTGTCTAGCCTGTGCCTAGCTAGTGTCTAGCCTGGGCCTAGCCAGTGTCTAGCTTGTGCCTAGCAAGTGTCTAGCCTGTGCCTAGCCACTATCTAGCTTGTGCCTAGCCAGTGTTTAGCCTGTGCCTAGCCAGTGTCTAGCCTGTGCCTAGCTAGTGTCTAGCTTGTGCCTAGCCAGTGTCTAGCCTGTGCCTAGCTAGTGTCTAGCCTGTGCACAGCCAGTGTCTAGCCTGTGCCTAGCTAGTGTCTAGCCTGTGCATAGCCAGTGTCTAGCCTCTGCCTAGCCTGTGACTAGCCTATGCATAGCCAGTGTCTAGCCTGTGTCTAGGACTGTGCCTAGTCAGAGTCTAGCCTGTGCGTAGCCAGTGTCTAGCCTGTGCCTAGAAAGTGTTTAGCCTGTGCCTAGCCAGTGTCTAGCCTGTGCCTAGCCAGTGTCTAGCCTGTGTTTAGCAAGTTACTAGCCTGTGCACTGCATAGCCAGTGCCCAGCCAGTGTCTAGCCTGTGCCTAGCCAGTGTCTAGCCAGTTCCTAGCCAGTGTCTAGCCAGTGCCTAGCCAGTGTCTAGCCAGTGCCTAGCCAGTGTCTAGCCAGTGCCTAGCCAGTGTCTAGCCAGTGCCTAGCCAGTGTCTAGCCAGTGCACAGCCAGTGTCTAGCCTGTGCCTAGCCTGGGTCTAGCCTGTGCCTAGCCAGTGTCTAGCCTGTGCCTAGCCAGTGTCTAGCCTGGGCCTAGCCAGTGTCTAGCCTGGGCCTAGCCAGTGTCTAGCCTGGGCCTAGCCAGTGTCTAGCCTGGGCCTAGCCAGTGTCTAGCCTGTGCCTAGCCAATGTCTAGCCTGTGCCTAGATAGAGTTTAGCCTGTGCCTAGCCAGTGTCTAGCCTGTGCCTAGCCAGTGTCTAGCCTGTGCCTAGCTAGTGTCTAGCCTGGGCCTAGCCAGTGTCTAGCCTGTGCCTAGCCAGTGTTTAGCCTGTGCCTAGCCAGTGTCTAGCCCGTGCACAGCCAGTGTCTAGCCGGGGCCTAGCCAGTGTCTAGCCTGTGCCTAGCCAGTGACTAGCCTATGCATCGCCAGTGTCTAGCCTGTGCATAGCAAGTGTCTATCCTGTGCACAGCCTGTGTCTAGCCTGTGCCAAGCCAGTGTCTAGCCTGTGCCAAGCCAGTGTCTAGCCTGTGCCTAGCCAGTGTCTAGCCTGTGCCTAGCCAGTGTCTAGCCTGTGCCTAGCCAGTGTCTAGCATGTGCCTAGCTATTGTCTAGCCAGTGCCTAGCCAGGGTCTAGCCTGCGCACAGCCAGTGCCTAGCCTGTGCCTAGCCAGTTTCTAGCCTGTGCATAGCCAGTATCTATCGTGTGTATAGCCAATGTCTAGCCTCTGCCTAGCCTGTGACTAGCATATGCATAGCCAGTGTCTAGCCTGTGTCTAGCCTTTGCCTAGTCAGAGTCTAGCCTGTGCCTAGCCAGTGTCTAGCCTGTGCCTAGACAGTGTTTAGCCTGTGCCTAGCCAGTGTTTAGCCTGTGCCTAGCCAGTGACTAGCCTATGCATAGCCAGTGACTAGCCTGTGCGTAGCCAGAAACTAGCCTATGCATAGCCAGTGTCTAGCCTGTGCCTAGCAAGTGTCTAGCCTGTGCCTAGCCAGTGTCTAGCCTGTGCCTAGCCAGTGTTTAGCCTGTGCCTAGCTAGTGTCTATCCTGTGCCTTGCCTGTGATTGGCATATGCATAGCCTGTGCCTAGCCAGTGTCTTGCCTGTGCCTAGCCATTGTCTAGCTTGTGCGTAGCTAGTGTCTAGCCTGGGCCTTGCAAGTGTCTGGCCTGTGCCTAGCCAGTGTCTAGCCTGTGTCTAGCCAGTGTCTAGCCTGTGCCTAGCCAGTGTCTAGCCTGTGCCTAGCCAGTGTCTAGCCTGCGCCTAGCCAGTGTCTAGCCTGTGCCTAGCCAGTGTTAAGCCTGAGCCTAGCTAGTGTCTAGCCAGTGTCTACCTGTGCATAGCCAGTGTCTAGCCTCTGCCTAGCCTGTGACTAGCCTATGCATAGCTAGTGTCTAGCCTTTGTCTAGCCTGTGCCTAGTCAGAGTCTAGCCTGTGCCTAGCCTGTATCTTGCCTGTGCCTAGCCTGTGCCTAGCCAGTGTCTAGCCTGTGCACAGTCAGTGTTTAGCCTCTGCCGAGCCTGTGACTAGCCTATGCATAGCCAGTGTCTAGCCTCTGTCTAGCCTTTGCCTAGTCAGAGTCTAGCCTGTGCCTAGCCAGTGTATAGCCTGTGCCTAGAAAGTGTTTAGACTGTGCCTAGTCAGAGTCTAGCCTGTGCCTAGCCAGTGTCTAGCCTGTGCCTAGCCAGTGTCTAGCCTGTGCCTAGAAAGTGTTTAGCCTGTGCCTAGCCAGTGTCTAGCCTGTGCCTAGCCAGTGTCTAGCCTGTGTTTAGCAAGTTACTAGCCTATGCACTGCATAGCCAGTGCCTAGCCAGTGTCTAGCCTGTGCCTAGCCAGTGTCTAGCCAGTGCCTAGCCAGTGTCTAGCCAGTGCCTAGCCAGTGTCTAGCCAGTGCCTAGCCAGTGTCTAGCCAGTGCCTAGCCAGTGTCTAGCCAGTGCCTAGCCAGTGTCTAGCCTGTGCCTAGCCTGGGTCTAGCCTGTGCCTAGCCAGTGTCTAGCCTGTGCCTAGACAGTGTTTAGCCTGTGCCTAGCCAGTGTCTAGCTTGTGCCTAGCCAGTGTCTTGCCTGTACCTAGCCAGTGACTAGCCTATGCATATCCAGTGTCTAGCCTGTGCCTAGCAAGTGTCTAGCCTGTGCCTAGACAGTGTCTTGCCTGTGCCTAGCCAGTGCCTAGCCTGTGCCTAGTCTGTGCTTAACCAGTGTCTAGCCTGTGCCTAGCAGGTATCAAACCTGTGTCTAGCATGTGCCTTGCCTGTGATTGGCATGTGCATAGCCTGGGCCTAGCCAGTGTCTAGCCTGTGCCTAGCCAGTGTCTAGCCTGTGCCTAGCCAGTGTCTAGCCTGTCTCTAGCCAATGACTAGCCTATGCATAGCCAGTGTCTAGCCCGGGCCTAGCCGGTGTCTAGCCCGGGCCTAGCCAGTGTCTAGCCTGTGCCTAGCCAATGACTAGCGTATGCCTAGCTTGTGGCTAGCCTGTGCCTAGCCAGTGACTAGCCTATGCATAGCCAGTGTCTAGCCAGTACCTAGCCAGTGACTAGCCTATGCATAGTCAGTGTCTAGCCTGTGCCTAGCAAGTGTCTAGCCTGTGCCTAGCAAGTGTCTAGCCTGTGCCTAGCCACTATTTAGCTTGTGCCTAGCCAGTGTTTAGCCTGTGCCTAGCTAGTGTCAAGCCTGTGCCTAGCTAGTGTCTAGCCTGTGCCTAGCCAGTGCCTTGCCTGTGATTGGCATGTGCATAGCCTGTGCCCAGTCAGTGTCTAGCCTGTGCCCAGTCAGTGTCTAGCCTGTGCCCAGTCAGTGTCTAGCCTGAGCCTAGCTAGTGTCTAGCCTGGGTCTAGCCAGTGTCTAGCCTGGGCCTAGCCAGTGTCTAGCCTGGGCCTAGCCAGTGTCTAGCCTGTGCCTAGCCAATGTCTAGCCTGTGCCTAGATAGAGTTTAGCCTGTGCCTAGCCAGTGTCTAGCCTGTGCCTAGCCAGTGTCTAGCCTGTGCCTAGCTAGTGTCTAGCCTGGGCCTAGCCAGTGTCTAGCCTGTGCCTAGCCAGTGTTTAGCCTGTGCCTAGCCAGTGTCTAGCCCGTGCACAGCCAGTGTCTAGCCGGGGCCTAGCCAGTGTCTAGCCTGTGCCTAGCCAGTGACTAGCCTATGCATCGCCAGTGTCTAGCCTGTGCATAGCAAGTGTCTAT
Organism: Zaprionus indianus; assembly: GCA_018904595.1. Lineage (NCBI taxonomy): Eukaryota > Metazoa > Arthropoda > Insecta > Diptera > Drosophilidae > Zaprionus > Zaprionus indianus. The sequence goes on along the minus strand of JAEIHA010000995.1, from coordinate 98,662 downwards.
CCTGTGCACAGCCTGTGTCTAGCCTGTGCCAAGCCAGTGTCTAGCCTGTGCCAAGCCAGTGTCTAGCCTGTGCCTAGCCAGTGTCTAGCCTGTGCCTAGCCAGTGTCTAGCATGTGCCTAGCTATTGTCTAGCCAGTGCCTAGCCAGGGTCTAGCCTGCGCACAGCCAGTGCCTAGCCTGTGCCTAGCCAGTTTCTAGCCTGTGCATAGCCAGTATCTATCGTGTGTATAGCCAATGTCTAGCCTCTGCCTAGCCTGTGACTAGCATATGCATAGCCAGTGTCTAGCCTGTGTCTAGCCTTTGCCTAGTCAGAGTCTAGCCTGTGCCTAGCCAGTGTCTAGCCTGTGCCTAGACAGTGTTTAGCCTGTGCCTAGCCAGTGTTTAGCCTGTGCCTAGCCAGTGACTAGCCTATGCATAGCCAGTGACTAGCCTGTGCGTAGCCAGAAACTAGCCTATGCATAGCCAGTGTCTAGCCTGTGCCTAGCAAGTGTCTAGCCTGTGCCTAGCCAGTGTCTAGCCTGTGCCTAGCCAGTGTTTAGCCTGTGCCTAGCTAGTGTCTATCCTGTGCCTTGCCTGTGATTGGCATATGCATAGCCTGTGCCTAGCCAGTGTCTTGCCTGTGCCTAGCCATTGTCTAGCTTGTGCGTAGCTAGTGTCTAGCCTGGGCCTTGCAAGTGTCTGGCCTGTGCCTAGCCAGTGTCTAGCCTGTGTCTAGCCAGTGTCTAGCCTGTGCCTAGCCAGTGTCTAGCCTGTGCCTAGCCAGTGTCTAGCCTGCGCCTAGCCAGTGTCTAGCCTGTGCCTAGCCAGTGTTAAGCCTGAGCCTAGCTAGTGTCTAGCCAGTGTCTACCTGTGCATAGCCAGTGTCTAGCCTCTGCCTAGCCTGTGACTAGCCTATGCATAGCTAGTGTCTAGCCTTTGTCTAGCCTGTGCCTAGTCAGAGTCTAGCCTGTGCCTAGCCTGTATCTTGCCTGTGCCTAGCCTGTGCCTAGCCAGTGTCTAGCCTGTGCACAGTCAGTGTTTAGCCTCTGCCGAGCCTGTGACTAGCCTATGCATAGCCAGTGTCTAGCCTCTGTCTAGCCTTTGCCTAGTCAGAGTCTAGCCTGTGCCTAGCCAGTGTCTAGCCTGTGCCTAGAAAGTGTTTAGACTGTGCCTAGTCAGAGTCTAGCCTGTGCCTAGCCAGTGTCTAGCCTGTGCCTAGCCAGTGTCTAGCCTGTGCCTAGAAAGTGTTTAGCCTGTGCCTAGCCAGTGTCTAGCCTGTGCCTAGCCAGTGTCTAGCCTGTGTTTAGCAAGTTACTAGCCTATGCACTGCATAGCCAGTGCCTAGCCAGTGTCTAGCCTGTGCCTAGCCAGTGTCTAGCCAGTGCCTAGCCAGTGTCTAGCCAGTGCCTAGCCAGTGTCTAGCCAGTGCCTAGCCAGTGTCTAGCCAGTGCCTAGCCAGTGTCTAGCCAGTGCCTAGCCAGTGTCTAGCCTGTGCCTAGCCTGGGTCTAGCCTGTGCCTAGCCAGTGTCTAGCCTGTGCCTAGACAGTGTTTAGCCTGTGCCTAGCCAGTGTCTAGCTTGTGCCTAGCCAGTGTCTTGCCTGTACCTAGCCAGTGACTAGCCTATGCATATCCAGTGTCTAGCCTGTGCCTAGCAAGTGTCTAGCCTGTGCCTAGACAGTGTCTTGCCTGTGCCTAGCCAGTGCCTAGCCTGTGCCTAGTCTGTGCTTAACCAGTGTCTAGCCTGTGCCTAGCAGGTATCAAACCTGTGTCTAGCATGTGCCTTGCCTGTGATTGGCATGTGCATAGCCTGGGCCTAGCCAGTGTCTAGCCTGTGCCTAGCCAGTGTCTAGCCTGTGCCTAGCCAGTGTCTAGCCTGTCTCTAGCCAATGACTAGCCTATGCATAGCCAGTGTCTAGCCCGGGCCTAGCCGGTGTCTAGCCCGGGCCTAGCCAGTGTCTAGCCTGTGCCTAGCCAATGACTAGCGTATGCCTAGCTTGTGGCTAGCCTGTGCCTAGCCAGTGACTAGCCTATGCATAGCCAGTGTCTAGCCAGTACCTAGCCAGTGACTAGCCTATGCATAGTCAGTGTCTAGCCTGTGCCTAGCAAGTGTCTAGCCTGTGCCTAGCAAGTGTCTAGCCTGTGCCTAGCCACTATTTAGCTTGTGCCTAGCCAGTGTTTAGCCTGTGCCTAGCTAGTGTCAAGCCTGTGCCTAGCTAGTGTCTAGCCTGTGCCTAGCCAGTGCCTTGCCTGTGATTGGCATGTGCATAGCCTGTGCCCAGTCAGTGTCTAGCCTGTGCCCAGTCAGTGTCTAGCCTGTGCCCAGTCAGTGTCTAGCCTGTGCCTAGCTAGTGTCTAGCCTGGGTCTAGCCAGTGTCTGGCCTGTGCCTAGCCAGTGTCTAGCCTGTGCCTAGCTAGTGTCTAGCCTGTGCCTAGCTAGTGTCTAGCCTGTGCCTAGACAGTGTCTAGCCAGTGCCTAGACAGTGTCTAGCCAGTGCCTAGACAGTGTCTAGCCAGTGCCTAGACAGTGTCTAGCCTGTGCCTAGCCAGTGTTTAGCCAGTGCCTAGCCAGTGTTTATCCAGTGCCTAGCCAGTGTTTAGCCAGTGCCTAGGCAGTGCCTAGCTAGTGTCTAGCCAGTGCTTAGCCAGTGTCTAGCCAGTGCCTATCCCGTGTCTAGCCTGTGCCTAGCCAGTGTCTAGCCTGTGCACAGCCAGGGTCTAGCCTGTGCCTAGCCAGTGTCTAGCATGTGCATAGCCAGTGTCTATCGTGTGCATAGCCAATGTCTAGCCTCTGCCTAGCCTGTGACTAGCCTATGCATAGCCTGTGCCTAGCCAGTGTCTAGCCTGTGCCAAGACAGTGTTTAGCCTGTGCCTAGCCAGTGTCTAGCCTGTGCCTAGCCAGTGACTAGCCTATGCATAGCCAGTGTCTAGCCAGTACCTAGCCAGTGACTAGCCTATGCATAGTCAGTGTCTAGCCTGTGCCTAGCAAGTGTCTAGCCTGTGCCTAGCAAGTGTCTAGCCTGTGCCTAGCCACTATTTAGCTTGTGCCTAGCCAGTGTTTAGCCTGTGCCTAGCTAGTGTCAAGCCTGTGCCTAGCTAGTGTCTAGCCTGTGCCTAGCCAGTGTCTAGCCTGTGCCTAGCTAGTGTCTAGCCTGTGCACAGCCAGTGTCTAGCCTGTGCCTAGGCAGTGTCTAGCCTGTGACAAGCCAGTGTCTAGCCTCTGCCTAGCCTGTGACTAGCCTATGCATAGCTTGTGTCTAGCCTGTGTCTAGACTGTGCCTAGTCAGAGTCTAGCCGAAGCCTTGCCTGTGTCTAGCCTGTGCCTAGCAAGTGTCTAGCCTGTGCACAGCCAGTGTTTAGCCTCTGCCTAGCCTGTGACTAGCCTATGCATATCCAGTGTCTAGCCTGTGTCTTGCCTTTGCCTAGTCAGAGTCTAGCCTGTGCGTAGCCAGTGTCTAGCCTGTGCCTAGAAAGTGTTTAGCCTGTGCCTAGCCAGTGTCTAGCCTGTGCCTAGCCAGTGTCTAGCCTGTGTTTAGCAAGTGACTAGCCTGTGTTTAGCAAGTGACTAGCCTATGCCACTGCATAGCCAGTGCCTAGCCAGTGTCGTGGCTGTGCCTAGCCAGTGTCTAGCCAGTGCCTAGCCAGTGTCTAGCCAGTGCACAGCCAGTGTCTAGCCTGTGCCTAGCCAGGGTCTAGCCTGTGCCTAACCTTTGCCTAATCAGAGTCTAGCCTGTGCCTAGCCAGTGTCTAGCCTGTGCCAAGACAGTGTTTAGCCTGTGCCTAGCCAGTGTCTAGCCTGTGTTTAGCAAGTGACTAGCCTATGCCACTGCATAGCCAGTGCCTAGCCAGTATCTTGCTGTGCCTAGCCAGTGTCTAGCCAGTGCCAAGCCAATGTCTATCCAGTGCCTAGCCAGTGTCTAGCCAGTGCACAGCCAGTGTCTAGCCTGTGCCTAGCCAGGGTCTAGCCTGTGCCTAGCCAGTGCCTAGCCAGTGTCTTGCCTGTGCCTAGCCAGTGTCTAGCCAGTGCCTAGCCAGTGTCTAGCCAGTGCCTAGCCAGTGTCTAGCCAGTGCACAGCCAGTGTCTAGCCTGTGCCTAGCCAGGGTCTAGCCACTGTCTAGCCTGTGCCTAGAAAGTGTTTAGCCTGTGCCTAGCCAGTGTCTAGCCTGTGCCTAGCCAGTGTCTAGCCTGTGTTTAGCAAGTGACTAGCCTATGCCACTGCATAGCCAGTGCCTAGCCAGTGTCTTGCCTGTGCCTAGCCAGTGTCTAGCCAGTGCCAAGCCAATGTCTATCCAGTGCCTAGCCAGTGTCTAGCCAGTGCCTAGCCAATGTCTAGCCAGTGCCTCGCCAGTGCCTAGCCAGTGCCTAGCCAATGTCTAGCCAGTGCCTCGCCAGTGTCTAGCCTGTGTCTAGCAAGTGTCTAGCCTGTGCCTAGCCAGTGTCTAGCCTGTGTCTAGCAAGTGTCTAGCAAGTGTCTAGCAAGTGTCTAGCCAGTGCCTAGCCAGTGTCTAGCCTGTGCCTAGCCAGTGTCTAGCCTGTGCCTAGCCAGTGTCTAGCCAGTGCCTAGCCAGTGTCTAGCCAGTGTCTAGCCAGTGTCTAGCTTGTGCCCAGCCATTGTCTAGCCTATGCACAGCCAGTGTCTAGCCAGTGTCTAGCCAGTGTCTAGCCAGTGTCTAGCCAGTGCCTAGCCAGTGCCTAGCCAGTGTCTAGCTAGTGACTAGCCAGTGCCTGGCGATTGTCTAGCCTGAGCCTAGCCAGTGTCTTGCCTGTGCCTAGCCAGTGTTTAGCCTGTGCCTAGCTAGTAACTAGCCTGGGCCTAGCTAGTGTCTAACCAGTGCCTAGCTAGTGTCTAGCCAGTGCCAAGCCAATGTCTAGCCAGTGCCTAGCCAGTGTCTAGCCAGTGCCTAGCCAATGTCTGACCAGTGCCTCGCCAGTGCCTAGCCAGTGCCTAGCCAATGTCTAGCCAGTGCCTCGCCAGTGTCTAGCCTGTGCCTAGCCAGTGTCTAGCCTGTGCCTAGCCAGTGTCTAGCCTGTGCCTAGCCAGTGTCTAGCCTGTGCCTAGCCAGTGTCTAGCCTGTGCCTAGCCAGTGTCTAGCCAGTGCCTAGCCAGTGTCTAGCCAGTGTCTAGCTTGTGCCCAGCCAGTGTCTAGCCTATGCACAGCTAGTGTCTAGCCTGGGACTAGCCTTTGCATAGCCAGTGTCTAGCCTGTGGCTAGTCAGAGTCTATCCTATGCCTAGCCAGTGTCTAGCCAGTGCCTAGCCAGTGTCTAGCCAGTGCCTAGCCAGTGTCTAGCCAGTGCCTAGCCAGTGTCCAGCCAGTGCCTAGCCAGTTACTAGCCTATGCATAGCCAGTGCCTAGCCTGTGTCTAGCCTGTGCCTTGCCTGTGATTGTCATGTGCATAGCCTGTGCCTAGCCAGGGTCTAGCCTGTGCCTAGCCAGTGTCTAGCCTGTGCCTAGCCAGTGTCTAGCCTGTGCATAGTCAGAGTCTAGCCTGTGCCTAGCCAGTGTCTAGCCTGTGCCTAGAAAGTGTCTAGCCAGTGCCTAGCCAGTGTCTAGCCTGCGCACAGCCAGTGACTTGCCTGTGCCTAGCCAGTGTCTAGCCTGTGCATAGCCAGTATCTATCGTGTGCATAGCCAATGTCTAGCCTCTGCCTAGCCTGTGACTATCATATGCATAGCCAGTGTCTAGCCAGTGTCTGGCTTGTGCCTAGCCAGTGTCTAGCCTGTGCCTAGCTAGGCTTTAGCCAGTGCCTAGACAGTGTCTAGCCAGTGCCTAGACAGTGTCTAGCCAGTGCCTAGACAGTGTCTAGCCAGTGCCTAGACAGTGTCTAGCCAGTGCCTTGCCTGTGATTGGCATGTGCATAGCCTGTGCCTAGCCAGTGTCTTACCTGTGCCCAGTCAGTGTCTAGCCTGTGCCTAGCTAATGTCTAGCCTGTGCCTTGCCAGTGTCTGGCCAGTGTCTGGCTTGTGCCTAGCCAGTGTCTAGCCTGTGCCTAGCTAGGCTTTAGCCAGTGCCTAGACAGTGTCTAGCCAGTGCCTAGACAGTGTCTAGCCAGTGCCTAGACAGTGTCTAGCCAGTGCCTAGACAGTGTCTAGCCAGTGCCTAGACAGCGTCTAGCCAGTGCCTAGACAGTGTCTAGCCAGTGCCTAGACAGTGTCTAGCCAGTGCCTAGCCAGTTCCTAGCCAGTGCCTAGCCAGTTCCTAGCCAGTGCCTAGACAGTGTCTAGCCAGTGCCTAGCCAGTGTCTAGCCTGTGCCTAGCCAGTGTTTAGCCTGGGCCTAGCCAGTGTCTAGCCTGTGCCTAGCCAGTGTTTAGCCTGGGCCTAGCCAGTATCTGGCCTGTGCCTAGCCAGTGTCTAGCCTGTGCCTAGACAGTGTTTAGCCTGTGCCTAGCCAGCGTCTAGCCTGTGCCTAGCCAGTGACTAGCCTTTGCATAGCCAGTGACTAGCCTGAGCGTAGCCAGAAACTAGCCTATGCATAGCCAGTGTCTAGCCTGTGCCTAGCAAGTGTCTAGCCTGTTCCTAGCCAGTGTCTAGCCTGTGCCTATCCAGTGTTTAGCCTGTGTCTAGCAAGTGTCTATCCTGTGCCTTGCCTGTGATTGGCATATGCATAGCCTGTGCCTAGCCAGTGTCTTGCCTGTGCCTAGCCATTGTCTAGCTTGTGCGTAGCTAGTGTCTACCCTGGGCCTTGCAAGTGTCTGGCCTGTGCCTAGCTAGTGTCTAGCCTGTGCCTAGCCAGTGTCTAGCCTGTGCATAGCCAGTGTCTAGCCTCTGCCTAGCCTGTGACTAGCCTATGCATAGCCAGTGTCTAGCCTTTGTCTAGCCTGTGCCTAGTCAGATTCTAGCCTGTGCCTAGCCTGTATCTAGCCTGTGCCTAGCCTGTGCCTAGCCTGTGCCTAGCCAGTGTCTAGCCTGTGCACAGTCAGTGTTTAGCCTCTGCCGAGCCTGTGACTAGCCAATGCATAGCCAGTGTCTAGCCTGTGCCTAGCCTGTGCCTAGCCAGTGTCTAGCCTGTGCACAGTCAGTGTTTAGCCTCTGCCTAGCCTGTGACTAGCCTATGCATAGCCAGTGTCTAGCCTGTGTCTAGCCTTTGCCTAGTCAGAGTCTAGCCTGTGCCTAGCCGAAGTCTAGCCTGTGCCTAGAAAGTGTTTAGCCTGTGCCTAGCCAGTGTCTAGCCTGTGCCTAGCCAGTGTCTAGCCTGTGCCTAGCTAGTGTCTAGCCTGGGCCTAGACAATGTCTAGCCTGTGCTTAGCCAGTTTTTAGCCTGTGCCTAGCTAGTGTCTAGCCTGGGCCTAGCCAGTGTCTAGCCTGTTCCTAGCAAGTAACTAGCCTATGCATAGCCAGTGACTAGCTTAAGCATAGCCAGTGTCTAGCCTGTGCATAGCCAGTGTCTAGCCTGGGTCTAGACTGTGCCTAGTCAGAGTCTAGCCGAAGCCTAGCCTGTGTCTAGCCTGTGCCTAGCAAGTGTCTAGCCTGTGCACAGCCAGTGTTTAGCCTCTGCCTAGCCTGTGACTAGCCTATGCATAGCTAGTGTCTAGCCTTTGTCTAGCCTGTGCCTAGTCAGAGTCTAGCCTGTGCCTAGCCTGTATCTTGCCTGTGCCTAGCCTGTGCCTAGCCAGTGTCTAGCCTGTGCACAGTCAGTGTTTAGCCTCTGCCGAGCCTGTAACTAGCCAATGCGTAGCCAGTGTCTAGCCTGTGCCTAGCCTGTGCCTAGCCAGTATCTAGCCTGTGCACAGTCAGTGTTTAGCCTCTGCCTAGCCTGTGACTAGCCAATGCATAGCCAGTGTCTAGCCTGTGCCTAGCCTGTGCCTAGCCAGTGTCTAGCCTGTGCATAGTCAGTGTTTAGCCTCTGCCTAGCCTGTGACTAGCCTATGCATAGCCAGTGTCTAGCCTGTGTCTAGCCTTTGCCTAGTCAGAGTCCAGCCTGTGCCTAGCCAAAGTCTAGCCTGTGCCTAGAAAGTGTTTAACCTGTGCCTAATCAGAGTCTAGCCTGTGCCTAGCCAGTGCCTAGCCTGTGCCTAGAAAGTGTTTAGCCTGTGCCTAGCCAGTGTCTAGCCTGTGCCTAGCCAGTGTCTAGCCTGTGTTTAGCAAGTTACTAGCCTATGCACTGCATAGCCAGTGCCTAGCCAGTGTCTAGCCTGTGCCTAGCCAGTGTCTAGCCAGTTCCTAGCCAGTGTCTAGCCAGTGCCTAGCCAGTGTCTAGCCAGTGCCTAGCCAGTGTCTAGCTAGTGCCTAGCCAGTGTCTAGCCAGTGCACAGCCAGTGTCTAGCCTGTGCCTAGCCTGGGTCTGGCCTGTGCCTAGCTAGTGTCTAGCCTGTGCCTAGCCAGTGTCTAGCCTGTGCATAGCCAGTGTCTAGCCTCTGCCTAGCCTGTGACTAGCCTATGCATAGCCAGTGTCTAGCCTTTGTCTAGCCTGTGCCTAGTCAGATTCTAGCCTGTGCCTAGCCTGTATCTTGCCTGTGCCTAGCCTGTGCCTAGCCTGTGCCTAGCCTGTGCCTAGCCTGTGCCTAGCCAGTGTCTAGCCTGTGCACAGTCAGTGTTTAGCCTCTGCCGAGCCTGTGACTAGCCAATGCATTGCCAGTGTCTAGCCTGTGCCTAGCCTGTGCCTAGCCAGTGTCTAGCCTGTGCACAGTCAGTGTTTAGCCTCTGCCTAGCCTGTGACTAGCCTATGCATAGCCAGTGTCTAGCCTGTGTCTAGCCTTTGCCTAGTCAGAGTCTAGCCTGTGCCTAGCCAAAGTCTAGCCTGTGCCTAGAAAGTGTTTAGCCTGTGCCTAATCAGAGTCTAGCCTGTGCCTAGCCAGTGCCTAGCCTGTGCCTAGCCAGTGTCTAGCCTGTGCCTAGCCAGTGTCTAGCCTGTGCCTAGCCAGTGTCTAGCCTGTGCCTAGCCAGTGTCTAGCCTGTGCCTAGCTATTGTCTAGCCTGGGCCTAGACAATGTCTAGCCTGTGCTTAGCCAGTGTTTAGCCGGTGCCTAGCTAGTGTCTAGCCTGGGCCTAGCCAGTGTCTAGCCTGTTCCTAGCAAGTGACTAGCCTATGCATAGCCAGTGACTAGCTTAAGCATAGCCAGTGTCTAGCCTGTGCCTTTCAAGTGTCTAGCCTGTGCCTAGCCAGTGACTAGCCTGTGCATAGCCAGTGCCTAGCCTGTGCCTAGCAAGTGCCTAGCCTGTGCCTAGCCAGTGTCTAGCCTGTGCCTAGCCAGTGTCTAGCCTGTGCATAGCCAGTGTCTAGCCTGTGCCTAGACAGTGTTTAGCCTGTGCCTAGCCAGTGTCTAGCTTGTGCCTAGCCAGTGTCTTGCCTGTACCTAGCCAGTGACTAGCCTATGCATATCCAGTGTCTAGCCTGTGCCTAGCAAGTGTCTAGCCTGTGCCTAGACTGTGTCTTGCCTGTGCCTAGTCAGTGCCTAGCCTGTGCCTAGTCTGTGCTTAACCAGTGTCTAGCCTGTGCCTAGCCAGTGTCTAGCCTGTGCCTAGACAGAGTTTAGCCAGTGCCTTGCCAGTGTCTAGCCTGTGCCTAGCCAGTGTCTAGCCTGTGCCTAGCCAGTGTCTAGCCTGTGCCTAGCTAGTGTCTAGCCTGGGCCTAGCCAGTGTCTAGCCTGTGTCTAGCCAGTGTCTAGCCTGGGCCTAGCCAGTGTCTAGCCTGGGCCTAGCCAGTGTCTAGCCTGTGCCTAGCCAATGACTAGCCTATGCCTAGCCAGTGTCTAGCCTGGCCTAGCCAGTGTCTAGCCTGTGCCTAGCCAATGTCTAGCGTGTGCCTAGCCTGTGCCTAGCCAGTGTCTAGCCTGTGCACTGGCCAGTGTCTAGCCTGTGCCTAGCCAGTGTCTAGCCTCTGCCTAGCCAGTGTCTAGCCTGTGCCTAGCCAGTGTCTAGCCTGTGCCTAGCCAGTGTCTAGCCTGTGCCTAGCCAGTGTCTAGCCTGTGCCTAGCCAGTGTCTAGCCTGTGCCTAGCCAGTGTCTAGCCTGTGCCTAGCCAGTGTCTAGCCTGTGCCTAGCCAGTGTCTAGCCTGTGCCTAGCCAGTATCTAGCCTGTGCCTAGCCAGTGTCTAGCCTGTGCCTAGCCAGTGTCTAGCCTGTGCCTAGCCAGTGTCTAGCCTGTGCCTAGCCAGTGTCTAGCCTGTGCCTAGCCAGTGTCTAGCCTGTGCCTAGCCAGTGTCTAGCCTGTGCCTAGCCAGTGTCTAGCCTGTGCCTAGCCAGTGTCTAGCCTGTGCCTAGCCAGTGACTAGCCTATGCATAGCCAGTGTCTAGCCTGTGCCTTGCAAGTGACTAGCCTATGCCACTGCATAGCCAGTGCCTAGCCAGTGTCTAGCCAGTGTCTAGCCAGTGTCTAGCCAGTGCCTAGCCAGTGTCTATCCAGTACACAGCCAGTGTCTAGCCTATGCCTAGCCTGTGCCTAGCCTGTGCCTAGCCAGGGTCTAGCCTGTGCCTAGCCAGTGTCTAGCCTGGGCCTAGCCAGTGTCTAGCCTGTGCCTAGCCAGTGTCTAGCCTGTGCCTAGCCAGTGTCTAGCCTGTGCCTAGCCAGTGTCTAGCCTGGGCCTAGCCAGTGTCTAGCCTGTGCCTAGCCAGTGTCTAGCCTGTGCCTAGCCAGTGTCTAGCCTGTGCCTAGACAGAGTTTAGCCTGTGCCTAGCCAGTGTCTAGCCTGTGCCTAGCCAGTGTCTAGCCTGTGCCTAGCCAGTGTCTAGCCTGTGCCTAGCCAGTGTCTAGCCTGTGCCTAGCCAGTGTCTAGCCTGTGCCTAGCCAGTGTCTAGCCTGTGCCTAGCCACTATCTAGCTTGTGCCTAGCCAGTGTTTAGCCTGTGCCTAGCCAGTGTCTAGCCTGTGCCTAGCTAGTGTCTAGCTTGTGCCTAGCCAGTGTCTAGCCTGTGCCTAGCTGGTGTCTAGCCTGTGCACAGCCAGTGTCTAGCCTGTGCCTAGCTAGTGTCTAGCCTGTGCATAGCCAGTGTCTAGCCTCTGCCTAGCCTGTGACTAGCCTATGCATAGCCAGTGTCTAGCCTGTGTCTAGACTGTGCCTAGTCAGAGTCTAGCCGAAGCCTAGCCTGTGTCTAGCCTGTGCCTAGCAAGTGTCTAGCCTGTGCACAGCCAGTGTTTAGCCTCTGCTTAGCCTGTGACTAGCCTATGCATAGCCAGTGTCTAGCCTGTGTCTAGCCTTTGCCTAGTCAGAGTCTAGCCTGTGCGTAGCCAGTGTCTGGCCTGTGCCTAGAAAGTGTTTAGCCTGTGCCTAGCCAGTGTCTAGCCTGTGCCTAGCCAGTGTCTAGCCTGTGTTTAGCAAGTTAATAGCCTATGCACTGCATAGCCAGAGCCTAGCCAGTGTCTAGCCTGTGCCTAGCCAGTGTCTAGCCAGTGCCTAGCCAGTGTCTAGCCAGTGCCTAGCCAGTGTCTAGCCAGTGCCTAGCCAGTGTCTAGCCAGTGCACAGCCAGTGTCTAGCCTGTGCCTAGCCTGGGTCTAGCCTGTGCCTAGCCAGTGTCTAGCCTGTGCCTAGCCAGTGTCTAGCCTGTGCCTAGCCAGTGTCTAGCCCCGCCAGTTTAGCCGCGTAGCCTGGGCCTAGCCAGTGTCTAGCCTGTGCCTAGCCAGTGTCTAGCCTGTGCCTAGACAGAGTTTAGACTGTGCCTAGCCAGTGTCTAGCCTGTGCCTAGCCAGTGTCTAGCCTGTGCCTAGCTAGTGTCTAGCCTGGGCCTAGCCAGTGTCTAGCCTGTGCCTAGCCAGTGTTTAGCCTGTGCCTAGCCAGTGTCTAGCCCGTGCACAGCCAGTGTCTAGCCGGGGCCTAGCCAGTGTCTAGCCTGTGCCTAGCCAGTGACTAGCCTATGCATAGCCAGTGTCTAGCCTGTGCATAGCAAGTGTCTATCCTGTGCACAGCCTGTGTCTAGCCTGTGCCAAGCCAGTGTCTAGCCTGTGCCAAGCCAGTGTCTATCCTGTGCCTAGCCAGTGTCTAGCCTGTGCCTAGCCAGTGTCTAGCATGTGCCTAGCTAGTGTCTAGCCAGTGCCTAGCCAGTGTCTAGCCTGCGCACAGCCAGTGCCTAGCCTGTGCCTAGCCAGTTTCTAGCCTGTGCATAGCCAGTATCTATCGTGTGTATAGCCAATGTCTAGCCTCTGCCTAGCTTGTGACTAGCATATGCATAGCCAGTGTCTAGCCTGTGTCTAGCCTTTGCCTAGTCAGAGTCTAGCCTGTGCCTAGCCAGTGTCTAGCCTGTGCCTAGACAGTGTTTAGCCTGTGCCTAGCCAGTGTTTAGCCTGTGCCTAGCCAGTGACTAGCCTATGCATAGCCAGTGACTAGCCTGTGCGTAGCCAGAAACTAGCCTATGCATAGCCAGTGTCTAGCCTGTGCCTAGCAAGTGTCTAGCCTGTGCCTAGCCAGTGTCTAGCCTGTGCCTAGCCAGTGTTTAGCCTGTGCCTAGCTAGTGTCTATCCTGTGCCTTGCCTGTGATTGGCATATGCATAGCCTGTGCCTAGCCAGTGACTAGCCTGTGCCTAGACAGTGTTTAGCCTGTGCCTAGCCAGTGTCTAGCTTGTGCCTAGCCAGTGTCTTGCCTGTACCTAGCCAGTGACTAGCCTATGCATATCCAGTGTCTAGCCTGTGCCTAGCAAGTGTCTAGCCTGTGCCTAGACAGTGTCTTGCCTGTGCCTAGCCAGTGCCTAGCCTGTGCCTAGTCTGTGCTTAACCAGTGTCTAGCCTGTGCCTAGCAGGTATCAAGCCTGTGTCTAGCATTTGCCTTGCTTGTGATTGGCATGTGCATAGCCTGGCCCTAGCCAGTGTCTAGCCTGTGCCTAGCCAGTGTCTAGCCTGTCCCTAGCCAGTGTCTAGCCTGTGCCTAGCCAGTGTCTAGCCTGTGCCTAGCCAGTGTCTAGCCTGTGCCTAGCCAGTGTCTAGCCTGTGACTAGCCAGTGTCTAGCCTGTCTCTAGCCAATGACTAGCCTATGCATAGCCAGTGTCTAGCCCGGGCCTAGCCGGTGTCTAGCCCGGGCCTAGCCAGTGTCTAGCCTGTGCCTAGCCAATGACTAGCGTATGCCTAGCTTGTGCCTAGCCTGTGCCTAGCCTGTGCCTAGTCTGTGCTTAACCAGTGTCTAGCCTGTGCCTAGCAGGTGTCTAGCCTGTGTCTAGCCAGTGCCTTGCCTGTGATTGGCATGTGCATAGCCTGTGCCCAGTCAGTGTCTAGCCTGTGCCCAGTCAGTGTCTAGCCTGTGCCCAGTCAGTGTCTAGCCTGTGCCTAGCTAGTGTCTAGCCTGTGCCTAGCTAGTGTCTAGCCTGTGCCTAGCCAGTGTTTAGCCAGTGCCTAGACAGTGTCTAGCCAGTGCCTAGACAGTGTCTAGCCAGTGCCTAGACAGTGTCTAGCCAGTGCCTAGACAGTGTCTAGCCAGTGCCTAGACAGTGTCTAGCCAGTGCCTAGACAGTGTCTAGCCAGTGCCTAGACAGTGTCTAGCCAGTGCCTAGACAGTGTCTAGCCAGTGCCTAGACAGTGTCTAGCCTGTGCCTAGCCAGTGTTTAGCCAGTGCCTAGCCAGTGTTTAGCCAGTGCCTAGCCAGTGTTTAGCCAGTGCCTAGCCAGTGCCTAGCTAGTGTCTAGCCAGTGCTTAGCCAGTGTCTAGCCAGTGCCTAGCCAGTGTCTAGCCACTGCATAGCCAGTGCCTAGCCAGTGTCTAGCCAGTGCCTATCCCGTGTCTAGCCTGTGCCTAGCCAGTGTCTAGGCTGTGCACAGCCAGGGTCTAGCCTGTGCCTAGCCAGTGTCTAGCATGTGCATAGCCAGTGTCTATCGTGTGCATAGCCAATGTCTAGCCTCTGCCTAGCCTGTGACTAGCCTATGCATAGCCAGTGTCTAGCCTGTGTCTAGCCTTTGCCTAGTCAGAGTCTAGCCTGTGCCTAGCCAGTGTCTAGCCTGTGCCAAGACAGTGTTTAGCCTGTGCCTAGCCAGTGTCTAGCCTGTGCCTAGCCAGTGACTAGCCTATGCATAGCCAGTGTCTAGCCAGTACCTAGCCAGTGACTAGCCTATGCATAGCCAGTGTCAAGCCTGTCCCTAGCAAGTGTCTAGCCTGTGCCTAGCAAGTGTCTAGCCTGTGCCTAGCCACTATTTAGCTTGTGCCTAGCCAGTGTTTAGCCTGTGCTTAGCTAGTGTCAAGCCTGTGCCTAGCTAGTGTCTAGCCTGTGCCTAGCCAGTGTCTAGCCTGTGCCTAGCTAATGTCTAGCCTGTGCACAGCCAGTGTCTAGCCTGTGCCTAGGCAGTGTCAAGCCTGTGACAAGCCAGTGTCTAGCCTCTGCCTAGCCTGTGACTAGCCTATGCATAGCTAGTGTCTTGCCTGTGTCTAGACTGTGCCTAGTCAGAGTCTAGCCGAAGTCTTGCCTGTGTCTAGCCTGTGCCTAGCAAGTGTCTAGCCTGTGCACAGCCAGTGTTTAGCCTCTGCCTAGCCTGTGACTAGCCTATGCATATCCAGTGTCTAGCCTGTGTCTAGCCTTTGCCTAGTCAGAGTCTAGCTTGTGCGTAGCCAGTGTCTAGCCTGTGCCTAGAAAGTGTTTAGCCTGTGCCTAGCCAGTGTCTAGCCTGTGCCTAGCCAGTGTCTAGCCTGTGTTTAGCAAGTGACTAGCCTGTTTTTAGCAAGTGACTAGCCTATGCCACTGCATAGCCAGTGCCTAGCCAGTGTCGTGCTTGTGCCTAGCCAGTGTCTAGCCAGTGCCTAGCCAGTGTCTAGCCAGTTCACAGCCAGTGTCTAGCCTGTGCCTAGCCAAGGTCTAGCCTGTGCCTAGCCTTTGCCTAGTCAGAGTCTAGCCTGTGCCTAGCCAGTGTCTAGCCTGTGCCAAGACAGTGTTTAGCCTGTGCCTAGCCAGTGTCTAGCCTGTGTTTAGCAAGTGACTAGCCTATGCCACTGCATAGCCAGTGCCTAGCCAGTGTCTTGCCTGTGCCTAGCCAGTGTCTAGCCAGTGCCAAGCCAATGTCTATCCAGTGTCTAGCCAGTGCCTAGCCAGTGTCTAGCCAGTGCCTAGCCAATGTCTGACCAGTGCCTCGCCAGTGCCTAGCCAGTGCCTAGCCAATGTCTAGCCAGTGCCTCGCCAGTGTCTAGCCTGTGCCTAGCCAGTGTCTAGCCTGTGCCTAGCCAGTGTCTAGCCTGTGCCTAGCCAGTGTCTAGCCTGTGCTTAGCCAGTGTCTAGCCTGTGCCTAGCCAGTGTCTAGCCAGTGCCTAGCCAGTGTCTAGCCAGTGTCTAGCTTGTGCCCAGCCAGTGTCTAGCCTATGCACAGCCAGTGTCTAGCCTGGGACTAGCCTTTGCATAGCCAGTGTCTAGCCTGTGGCTAGTCAGAGTCTATCCTATGCCTAGCCAGTGTCTAGCCAGTGCCTAGCCAGTGTCTAGCCAGTGCCTAGCCAGTGTCTAGCCAGTGCCTAGCCAGTGTCTAGCCAGTGCCTAGCCAGTGACTAGCCTATGCATAGCCAGTGTCTAGCCTGTGTCTAGCCTGTGCCTTGCCTGTGATTGGCATGTGCATAGCCTGTGCCTAGCCAGGGTCTAGCCTGTGCCTAGCCAGTGTCTAGCCTGTGCCTAGCCAGTGTCTAGCCTGTGCATAGACAGAGTTTAGCCTGTGCCTAGCCAGTGTCTAGCCTGGGCCTAGCCAGTGTCTAGCCTGGGCCTAGCCAGTGTCTAGCCTGGGCCTAGCCAGTGTCTAGCCTGTGCCTAGCCAGTGTCTAGCCTGTGCCTAGCCAGTGTCTAGCCTGTGCCTAGCCAGTGTTTAGCCTGTGCCTAGCCAGTGTCTAGCCTGTGCCTAGCCAGTGTCTAGCCTGTGCCTAGCCAGTGTCTAGCCTGGGCCAGCCAGTGTCTAGCCTGCCTACAGGGCGCCAGTGTCAGCTGCAGCCAGTGTGCCTGGGCCTAGCCAGTGACTAGCCTGTGCCTAGCCATAGCATAGCCAGTGTCTAGCCTGTGCAAAGCAAGTGTCTATCCTGTGCACAGCCTGTGTCTAGCCTGTGCCAAGCCAGTGTCTAGCCTGTGCCTAGCCAGTGTCTAGCCTGTGCCTAGCCAGTGTCTAGCCTGTGCCTAGCCAGTGTTTAGCCTGGGCCTAGCCAGTGTCTAGCCAGTGTCTAGCCAGTGTCTAGCCTGTGTCTAGCCAGTGTCTAGCCTGTGCCTAGCCAGTGTTTAGCCTGGGCCTAGCCAGTGTCTAGCCAGTGTCTAGCCAGTGTCTAGCCTGTGTCTAGCCAGTGTCTAGCCTGTGTCTAGCCAGTGTCTAGCTTGTGTCTAGCCAGTGTCTAGCTTGTGTCTAGCTTGTGTCTAGCCAGTGTCTAGCCAGTGTCTAGCCAGTGTCTAGCCAGTGTCTAGCCAGTGTCTAGCCAGTGTCTAGCCAGTGTCTAGTGTGATATGCACAGATATCTACATAGACATATATTCATACATTGAATATACATTAATACATTGTAGCACTTTGTTGCAATGTTTACATAAACAACCCGGCCCAAGTGCATGTGTAATATGAACATCCACTTGGAGCCTAACATGCATAATTGCATAGTCAGCATTCTCACGCTGGCTATGCGCTGATCGCGTACTATGTGTGCACATGACACTCCGTCTCCTCCAACGTCGTCTCTTGGCGACAATTCGTATACATAAGATATACATAAGATATACATATAAGCGTCGAAGCGCTCCATTGATTTAGCCTAAGAAAGCCTTTGTATGTAGGTTAAGAGAACACTCTCAATTTTGAATCCGAATAAAGCGGGACCATCCCTGCTTCGTAGAATACTTTAAAATAAAAGGGACGTTTGTCCCATTAATACCAAATTTCCCTGTGTTAAAATATGTGTGGGCCCATTGCTTTTAATCAACTTTATCTCGAGACGTTACAACGCAACTGAACTCGACGTGGGACATTACATGGCGACCGTGAGGCAGGAGCCTTAAAAAAAAAAAAAAAACTGCGGTGGATCACATAAGAAAATCTGAGTGAGTAGAGTGCGTGAGTGTGATGGGCAAAAATAGGGGCGGAGTACAAACGAAAGTGAACAAAAGAATAGCGCACTTAAAGTGGCTATTATTCACTAAAACTCCAGCGCCCCCGTGGTCGACAGCTCAGAAACTGCAAACAGAGCTGGACCACCTCACCAATTTTTTGAAAGAAAGAAAGTCCCACACCACCGCTCACTCAGATAATAATATAAAAGTGATTACTAACGAAAAAGTTCCACCACCGCAGAAAATCGGCCTCCCACACTTCTCGAAAAGGTGCCCCAACGATTGCGAGGGTCCCCTATACAGTCCGTTTTGCGAGCATACTTGCAAACACTGTATCAACCCGGGGAACCCAATCAATAAAAAGTGAAGCAGCGAGGGAGTGTCAGCGTGCCAACACCGGCGACGACCAGCTGACACAGGAAAACGTGGTGCGCAGTCCGCACACTACGTCAACGTGGGACTGGTACAAACTGTGGTGCGCTATCCGCACACTACGGCAACGATGGACAGAAATGAACAACAACAACCTTAAACAGCCTGTGCAGCCAGCACCGGCACCGCCAGCGTTCCAAGCTGAGCCATTAAGGAAGCCACCACACCGAGGAACCGACAGCGTTACAAAGAACGCACAACTAAAATAAATAATAAATAATATTATATTAAGATCTTAAAAATTGTAAAACTATTGTAAAATCGAGCAAAAACTTCTTTGCCCGGTAAGAGTTTGGCCTGTATAGCCAAACGACCTATAGGGAGGAAGACATATGTAAGTTATATCAAAGTCTTCGGCTTGGTCCCTCGTTGGCTGCGGCAGGGTGGCTGCGGGCAGCTTAGCAAGAATAAGCGGCTTGTGTGTGGCAGGTATGCGCCAACACACAATTCTGCGACGGTAGTGTCGACAGACGCCGGGAACTCCCTCGAAGGTACCTCCACTTGACGGGGGCGTCAGGAGTGGATTCCAACCACGGCGAACAGTCCGTGATGGGCGAAGCACTGGTATCGATCTCCTTTCTTGCGCGGCAGGTATGCGCCCACGCTAGGAGAGTTCGATGTGGTTTTGATTGTGAGTCGTTGCCGGAATTTGCCGACAACGGGTGCACTAGAAGAAGGTTCGAGTCTGGTTGTTACTGGGACTACGCGGCATGGACTTGCCCACGTACCGAACCGAATAGTAAAACGATGGAATTGCTTTACAATGTTTATTGAGGACCGAAAGTGTCCGTAGAGTTTGAGTTGGATTTTAGAACTGAATACAAAGACAAAATGAACTTAAAATGTAAATGCTAAAGCCGCGGCAACCGTTACGTAAAGTTCGCCGACTCCACGTTTCTGCACAGTCGCCGGTCCCACGGTATGTTCCGCTGACTGTGCGCCTCGTGCAAGATCTCCGGTTGCACGGAGTCAAGGGACTCAGAACGCAAGCTATGCAGATCTTGGTGCCTAGCTGGCGGGTGTCGTTAACTATTGTTAACTACTCCCTCCTTTCGAAACATGGTCGTCCCTGGCCATGCCCACATTCTCCAGCGCTTGCTGTACAACTTCCAGTGTCCTCTTCCTACGTCTTAGTCTCCGGATGGCGAGGATGCAGATTGCGACAACGCCAACAATGGAGCAGGTTGCCACCGCTGCAACTGGGTTGACAACCACCTGAGTGCGCAACTCTGTTATTCGCTGCAGATTTTCTTCGCTCAACCTATGTAGGAAGGGCAGGCTCAAAAGTGAATGATGGTACGTCACGTTGAGTCGGGCAGAAGCGGCTGTTAGAGGGACCCTCTTCTGGTAGCTGCTGAGGTTGACGTATTTTGTGTTGTTGACATACGCCATCCGCTCGAAGGTCACCAGGTAGGTTCCGTTGACTGAAACCTCGGGCTCATCATCCAGACTGACCCTGACCAGGGCATCATTTACTACCAGTGTGCCCTCGTCGATGATAGACACGGGGGGCAAGTCACTGTCTTTAGTGCCACAATGCGCCTCGGTTCCAGCGTGAAGCCCTTGCGCACAAGTCCTGTCTAGGGTCTCGCGGCAGAACGTCGTCGTGGGAGTCCTTACGCAAGAGGAAACAGCAGTGACGCCATTCGGGCATTCAGCGACAACATCTTCTGTTAGGTGGAGTACTCGGCCAGCATGTGCGACGGGGAAGATTACAATTTTCTTACAAGTTATCTTAGGTCTAGGAAAACTAATAACAAAGCTTAAGACTTCGTCATCCGCTAATACCTTTACTCGAGCTGCACTAAACAACTGAGTAACTGACACTTCTGCAGAACTCTTGCTCAAAATCGGCTCTAGGTCATCTGAATCTATTATCGCGGGATTTACTACATTAACTTTAGCTAAAGTGATTGCAATCATTAGGTTCTGTATTTCTAGTGTGAGGATTCTATTCCTGGTTAAAAGTGTTTCGTACAAGTGAGCCGTATCTATTTCTTCCCTTTTCTTTACATTTAAAATCTGATTAACAGTGGAGGTGAGAGAGTTGATTTGTTCCTGAGTTCTGGAGTTGATTTCAATCTGCCTATTGTTTGCCCTAATGAGTTCCTGTTCCGTCAGTCGAGTCTGCAATAAGTCGTCTGCGTCCGGTGTACCTGCTATAACCTTAAGGGCTGACCCCAGAAAGTTAATGCTTCTGGCATGTCTTTTATGTGCCCCCAAAGTCGTCAGTAAAGTCCGTATGTGTGACGTGTCCACCTTTAGAATCTTTCTCATATGAGAAAGTGGAAAGGTCTCGGTCAACTCTATAGTTTCCTGTACGTACCTTTTGTAATCGGTTAGATTAGAGGAGTGTCTAATATAAGTAGTTTCGTTCCAAACTATTACTGTGCCGTCTAAAATGGGGATGTAGTTAGAGTGGGAGTAGTCCGTCAGCCTTGTGTCCATCCAGGGGACCCATCCAAGCAACGATAAGAGGCAGAAGTGTCTGGAATTTGAATGAAGAGCTATCAAGCTTGCCTGGTACCACTAAGCGTGAGGCCCTAACGGAGATTGTCCTTATGGACCACCCTCCCTTTAATGAGAACAGTTGTTCCCAAATCTGCCTCTACCTCTTGTTCTACGTATAGTGGTGTAACCTTGTCTCCCAGCCTCTTGTTGGATTTCACTAATACCTTTTCACCTACGTCGAATATTCTGTTCTGGCGAGAGGGATTGTTCCTATCTAACTGCTCCTGCTGGGCCCTCTCGAGCCTCGCGAAGATTGCTGGAGCAAGTTTAGAGGTAGTATGGACAATCTCGATTGGTCTCGCCCTAGTTACAGAGTGGAATGTCCTGTTATATTCGACAGTTGCCTGAAGAAAAAGCTCTACGACATCATCTGTTGACCTTTGCAGTTTCAGACATCTAGCGATCTCCGTTAGCGTGCTGTGAAATCTTTCCACCTGCCCATTAGAAGTGCTATGTAGGGGTGGAGCATTTACTACGTCAATGTCGTACTGGTTTTTCAACATTGACCGAATCGTGTCTGAATTAAAAGAGGGTTCATTGTCACAATACACAACTTTTATTTCGGGAAAGATATTCACCAATTGAAGTATGGGTATCTTCACATCTACAATAGTTCGCGAAGCTACCGGCTGAACCAACGCGAATTTTGAAAATTTATCAACCGCTGTTAGAAAATGTTTTCCCGCAGTTGAAAAAATATCTATGTGAATTATTTCCCCCACGCGTGTAGGGATGGGCGTGACCCCTAGCTCCTGTCTTTTCGGATGCCTGTCGTACTTCGCCTTGTCGCATACCTTGCAATTTGCAACCACTTCAGTCGCAATTTTGCCCATTTTCGGAAAATAGTAATCGAGCAGAATCTGCTTGACATTCTCCTGGGCGGCCCTGTGCGCTCTGTTATGTTCTGAGACTACAATCTCCCTTTGCTCGTCTTTGTTGGTAACGTCCGTCACCCGTTTTTTACAGTACCAGAACCTTGTCGCAGGAAAGAGTTTAACCAACTCATCTTGAATATGCGCTAAGACAGGCAGTTCGCAATGAATGGCGTTCACAACGTCTGGTTTCACCACATCCATAACCGTGTCGAGAAGTGTTTCCCAGCGGCTAAAGGTGATCTGGTGACGGGTTTTGGTGCCAAACAGAACGAATGTACGTTTTGAATCTGCGGATGACTCTTCAAGAATCACTTGGTTCCTGAAGCAGTTCAACGGTTTGTCAGTGGCCTCAATCACATCTGTTAGAGAGACCTCACTGTGAGCCGTGGCCGCAGTAGATTGGCTTGAGTCCTGCAGCGCATTAACGTTTTGCCGAGACAAAGCGTCCGCTACAAAATTCTCCTTGCCTGGCTTGTATAGGACCTTAGCCCCGCTTTCCTCTATACGTGCTTTCCATCTCTTGATTTTGGAATTGGGATTTCGATCGGACACTGCATATATCAGAGGCTGGTGATCAGTATAAATGTTAATGTCGCTTTTACCATATAGGTAATGGCGAAGAGTGTCCAAAGACCAAACAATTGCCAGCAACTCCCTTTCGTTCGTGGCATAGTTGACCTCTCTGTCTTTTAGGGTCCGAGAGATCATTGTAATGGGTCTGTTGCCTTGGGATAGGACTGCGCCTATACCAGATGACGAAGCACAGGTGGTAAGGTCGAATGGTTTTGAAAAGTCTGGATATTGGAGGACCACGTCCTCGGATGCAAGCACATTTCTGAGTTTGTCAAATGCGTTTAACTGAGCCTCATCAAAGACCACAGGAATGTTCTTCGATCGGTATTTGCTCACCTTTCCGCCTTCGCCTTTTAGAATGGCAGTTAGGGGCCTCGCTATTGCCGCGAAGTCCTTAATAAAACACCTGTAGTAGCTGGCGAGACCCAAAAAGGATCTTAACTCAAACAGGTTGCTCGGTTGCTTAAATTCTTTGATTGCCCTCACTTTTTCTGCGCTTGTTTTGGTGCCTTCCTTTGTTACAACAAAGCCGAGAAACTCAACTTCTTCTTTAAAAAATTGAGACTTCTGCTTGGACACCCTCATGTTCGCGTCATAGAGGCTCTTTAGAACTTGGCCGACGTGGGAGACGTGTTCTACTTCATCTTTGGAGAAAACAATTACGTCGTCAACGTAGACGTAGCAAGTCTTTCCAATGTAGTCCCGTAAGACATCGTCAATGGCCCTCTGAAAAATGCTCGAAGCATTTTTGAGGCCAAAGGGTAGACGGCAGAACTCATATTTGCCACCGTTTACCGAAAAGGATGTCTTTTCCCGATCCTGCTCTGCTAACATGATCTGGTGATAGCCAGATTTTAGGTCCAAAGTCGTGAAATATTTTGCCTTCCCTAAATTTGATAAGATCATGCTGATGCTTGGCATCGGGTATCTGTCTGCTATGGTCTTCGAGTTAAGTTTCCTAAAGTCGATGACCAAGCGCTTGTTAGGCGAGCCCGAAAGATCGGAGCCTTTCTTTCCAACAACCCATATGGGGTTGTTGTAAGGGGACCTGGAAGGTCGAATAATGCCGTTGCTTAACAGATCTTCAATTTCTTGGTTAACGAAGTCAGCTGCACCCATGGGGAACGGATACATTTTTGAATAAACCGGCTCATCATCCTCAGTTCGAATCGTTGCAACGACATTGGTGTTAAAGGGAAGTTTCCTACTCGGGTCCGCAAAGGCCTTTTGGCCAGTGGACATCATTTGAAGGAAACTCTCACGAACTTTGGGAGGGACTTCAATGTCATCTATCTTAGTGAAATTAACTTGGGCACATCTTATGAACCTTAAAGGTTCAGATCCGCCTTTGAATCGAATAAGGTTATCTTTTAAATCGAGGGTCGCATCAACCTGTGAAAGCTGATCAAACCCAATTATCCCATCGAAAGTGGTAAGTCCGGGTACATGAAAGAATGGGCTGGTGACACCGAATATATTGAGGAAGCTTTTGTGACTGATGTTGTTGAAGCCATGGATGGACTTCACTACAAATGGGGTCTTCACTGGAATGGGGGAGCTATGTTTATGTCTGGTCTTATGTAGCTTTTTGAAGCCCCAGTGTCAATCAGAAATTTTAACGTTTTCCCTGCTACTGTCCGTTGGACGAACGGAAGCAGGGATGCTCCGCTAAAAAATTGAGAGCATCAGTCTCATATTCCGACTCGTTGTCCGCCTCTAATTCTTCAGCAGCCTCTTCAGCGGCCTGAGTATATTGCTGTTCATACTCGGCCTCCTCCTGATCCTCTTGACGCAGATGGTTTACCCTCTGTCGCCTAAAGTCGGATACTCTCTGAGAACTTGCTGGTCTTTTCTGATTACCCTGCTGTTGGTTACCGCCGAAAGCCGGTGACGGTGTTTGGTTCGGCCCTGAGGCAGTTTGCCGTTGGAAGTTAGTCGGTTGTCGGACTCTCGATGACGAATCGACCTCCATTTTCTCGACCTGATCTTGCTTCCTGTCATTTGGACGGACTCCCTGTTCCCTAGAAAAGTAAGGGTTCTTTCCAGACTCCACCTGTCGCTGATTGGAGCGGCCTTGAAGCTGTCTGGAGGCCTTGTCCTCTAATGATCTAGCGTATTGAGCTGCAAACGCATGCCTTTCATGGTTTGACTCTATTTCCTGGGCCATGGCTAAAGCCGAGGGTAGGTCTCTTGGCTGAGCAGCGAAAAGCACGTCAGTGAGATTGCGTCGTAAACCTGACACGAACACTCGAAGTGTGTCGGCCCTGTGCTTTTCGTTCATGTAGCGTGCCTGGCCCGCTTCATGAGTCATTGTCGTCTTATTTGTTAGGAGTTTGAGCTTCTTCTCGACCTCCTCATAGAATTGAATAATGGACAGTGGACCCTGCCTAAGTGTTGCGAGCTCTTGCTCAAGCAAATGAAGTGGGCGTTTGTCAGAGTACGTGAAGTCAAGTCGGGCTATGATAGCGTCAAAGTTCAAAACAGTGTTGAACGAAGCTAGAACCGCATCGGCAGATCCTCTTATTCGGTTCCGAATTATAAGAACAGCCTGGTAATGTCTAGAGCTGCCCTCGTGAGGTTTGAAAAGGGCATAGGCGGCCACCGCCGCTTGCCTCCATGAGACATACTGTTCCTGCGACCCATTGAACTCTGGAAGTGACTTCACTGCATCCAGGCATTCATTGCATTCCCTGCCCTGCACAACTTGAATCGGCTCATAGCTAAAGCAGCTGATACAGCTACTGTAATAATTCGTTGAACGTCTTCTACATTCATGTCTCGACTCTGTCCCGCTAGCTTCCTCTTCAATATTTCGTTATTTAGACGATCTAGCAGCTCGTCGTTTTTCCACTCACTCATACACCCAAAGCTAATCAGATCTGAGTTGTGAGTCTAAACGAAATTAACGGTAGGGTAAGAGACAAAAACGAAATAGCGGCTGGTTGTACCAAACAAGAACAACAATAAAAATACAAGCTAAGCGAACGAACAGACCCCGCAGTCGGGTTGTCTGATTGCGCGTCCACTTTCAGTTGTGTGACACTCGAAACCAATGCAGCTCCACAGAGAAGCGCAGTGTGTGAATACGCTGACCCAGCTCTTTTGGCTGGACTGACTATCTTCACAAAATGAAATTAAAATTTATTTTATTTATATTACTTAATTTGCTCTTTTTTCTTTCTTTTAAACTTGGTTTTTAATTTGCAAAAGTTTGACCTGCACTATGATTGCAAACACTAAATTACTTTCCTACGTATTGTATTTAACGATTTTAACTCCCTATTCTGAGGCGATTATGAATAAGTTTTCCACTTACATGAACATTTTGAGCTTTTATCCTAATCTCGGAGCGTTGAAATCTTCACAACGTTGGGCGCCAGTTATATCAAAGTCTTCGGCTTGGTCCCTCGTTGGCTGCGGCAGGGTGGCTGCGGGCAGCTTAGCAAGAATAAGCGGCTTGTGTGTGGCAGGTATGCGCCAACACACAATTCTGCGACGGTAGTGTCGACAGACGCCGGGAACTCCCTCGAAGGTACCTCCACTTGACGGGGGCGTCAGGAGTGGATTCCAACCACGGCGAACAGTCCGTGATGGGCGAAGCACTGGTATCGATCTCCTTTCTTGCGCGGCAGGTATGCGCCCACGCTAGGAGAGTTCGATGTGGTTTTGATTGTGAGTCGTTGCCGGAATTTGCCGACAACGGGTGCACTAGAAGAAGGTTCGAGTCTGGTTGTTACTGGGACTATGCGGCATGGACTTGCCCACGTACCGAACCGAATAGTAAAACGATGGAATTGCTTTACAATGTTTATTAAGGACCGAAAGTGTCCGTAGAGTTTGAGTTGGATTTTAGAACTGAATACAAAGACAAAATGAACTTAAAATGTAAATGCTAAAGCCGCGGCAACCGTTACGTAAAGTTCGCCGACTCCACGTTTCTGCACAGTCGCCGGTCCCACGGTATGTTCCGCTGACTGTGCGCCTCGTGCAAGATCTCCGGTTGCACGGAGTCAAGGGACTCAGAACGCAAGCTATGCAGATCTTGGTGCCTAGCTGGCGGGTGTCGTTAACTATTGTTAACTTGTATGTCGACTATAGGTAACAAAATCTATAAAGTAGATTTTGTTATAGGAAGCGATAGGGAATTAGATAGAAATAAGAAACAAAAATATAAATTAAGCTTTGTGCCCGATATGGGTCTAATAGATGCTAAGGCAGTAGATTCTACTGCAAATGTAATAAATAAAGTAGAAGTAGGAACCTATAATTTAGACTGGATCACTCTGATCCTTGGCATAATTGCCACAATTATGATCGTAAATGCGCTCATTAAATTGTATAAGCTCCATAATAAATGTTTAAAAAAGAAATATGAGAGCAGAGCCAACGATCTAGATAAAATTTAAAAAAAAAAAAATGATGAAAACAAAATATTGTCAAAATACATTAAAATTAAAAGAATAAATGTGTTTAAAAATTTTTAAATAAAAAAAAAAAAAGAAGATAAATACAATACAAAATATATATACAGGATGAGTAATATAGAACAGATACTAGAAGAATGCTTAGGCATCATTGAAGATAGCGTTTGGAATGATATGGAAAGAATTTCTAGAACCCTGAAGAAAATAAAAAATTTTTATTACTGGCCACAAATGACAAAGGCAATAAGCAAATATGTTAAGACATGTTTAAAATGCCAACAAGCGAAAACGTTGAAACACACGAAAACGCCAATGACTTTAACAGAAACACCAGCAACAGCATTTGATATAGTTTTGATAGATACCATTGGTCCACTTCCAAGATCAGAAGATGGAAATGAGTATGCTGTCACTATCATTTGTGATTTAACTAAATATTTGGTAACGGTACCCATACCAAACAAAAGCGCAAAATCAGTTGCTAAGGCTATTTTCGAAAACTTTATTCTGAAGTACGGTCCAATGAAAACAATCATTACGGACATGGGAACAGAATATAAAAACCAAATCGTAAACGATCTCTGCAAGTATATGAAAATAAAAAATATTACTTCAGCAGCACATCATCATCAGACATTAGGAACAATAGAACGAAGTCACAGAACATTTAACGAGTATGTTCGCTCGTACATATCTGTTGACAAAACTGATTGGGATGTATGGATTCAATATTTTACTTATTGTTTCAACACAACACCATCAGTAGTTCACGAATATTGTCCATATGAACTAGTATTTGGAAGATTGCCAAGACAGTTCGCAGATTTTAATAAAATAGACAGAATAGATCCCATTTATAACATGGATGACTATTCTAAAGAAGTTAAAGTTAGATTAGAAATAGCTTATAAAAGAGCTAGACATATGTTAGAAAAGGCAAAAGCCGACAGGAAACTAAGATACGATAGGAATACAAATAACTTTGAGTTAAAAATAGGAGATAAAGTATTAGTTAAGAATGAGACAGGTCACAAATTGGAAAATAACTATTTAGGACCCTATACAGTAGGAGAAATAGGAGATAACGATAACATTACAATTGTAGGAAATAGAAATAAAAAACAGATAGTCCATAAAGATAGGTTAAAAATTTTTACTTCCTAATATATTTTGTAGGGTTGGCCACCCATAAGAACATTTTTTAAAATAATTTCTTTTATTAAATAAATAACATTTAAAACAAGCACATTTATTCTTAAATTTTATAAGAACTTAAAAGAACAAAAAAAAAAAAAAAAATATTAAGCATATAAGAACACAAAACAAAATATAAATATATAACAAAACAATTAAAAAAAAAATATATATATATATATATATATAAAAATTGTTTAAGATTTATAAAAAAAAAAAAAACCAATAAAAAAAAAAAAAATTAAAAAAAAAAAAAAAAACGAACAAACAAAAAAAAACATATAATAATAACAAATAAAAAAAAAAAAAAAAAAAAATAAAAATAAAAATAGAAAATAACTCCATAATATTACGTTATTTTAAAAAAGGAGGGAGATGTGATATGCACAGATATCTACATAGACATATATTCATACATTGAATATACATTAATACATTGTAGCACTTTGTTGCAATGTTTACATAAACAACCCGGCCCAAGTGCATGTGTAATATGAACATCCACTTGGAGCCTAACATGCATAATTGCATAGTCAGCATTCTCACGCTGGCTATGCGCTGATCGCGTACTATGTGTGCACATGACACTCCGTCTCCTCCAACGTCGTCTCTTGGCGACAATTCGTATACATAAGATATACATAAGATATACATATAAGCGTCGAAGCGCTGCCGGCTACGCGGGCAGCGCAGCTCCATTGATTTAGCCTAAGAAAGCCTTTGTATGTAGGTTAAGAGAACACTCTCAATTTTGAATCCGAATAAAGCGGGACCATCCCTGCTTCGTAGAATACTTTAAAATAAAAGGGACGTTTGTCCCATTAATACCAAATTTCCCTGTGTTAAAATATGTGTGGGCCCATTGCTTTTAATCAACTTTATCTCGAGACGTTACAACGCAACTAAACTCGACGTGGGACATTACACTAGCCAGTGTCTAGCCAGTGTCTAGCCAGTGTCTAGCCAGTGCCTAGCCAGTGCCTAGCCAGTGCCTAGCCAGTGCCTAGCCAGTGCCTAGCCAGTGCCTAGCCAGTGTCTAGCTAGTGTCTAGCCAGTGCCTCGCCATTGCCTCGCCAGTGCCTAGCCAATGTCTAGCCAGTGTCTTGCCAGTGTATACCCTGTGTCTAGCAAGTGTCTAGCCTGTGCCTAGCCAGTGTCTAGCCTGTGCCTAGCCAGTGTCTTGCCTGTGCCTAGCCAGTGTCTAGCCTGTGCCTAGCCAGTGTCTAGCCCGTGCCCAGCCAGTGTCTAGCCAGTGCCTAGCCAGTGTCTAGCCAGTGCCTAGCCAGTGCCTAGCCAGTGTCAAGCCAGTGTCTAGCTTGTGCCCAGCCAGTGTCTAGCCCATGCACAGCCAGTGTCTAGCCTGTGCCTAGCCTGTGCCTAGCCTGTGCCTAGCCAGTATCTAGCTCGTGCCCAGCCAGTGTCTAGCCTATGCACAGCCAGTGTCTAGCCAGTGTCTAGCCAGTGTCTAGCCAGAGTCTAGCCAGTGTCTTGCCAGTGTCTAGCCAGTGCCTAGCTAGTGCCTAGCCAGTGTCTAGCTAGTGTCTAGCCAGTGCCTGGCAATTGTCTAGCCTGAGCCTAGCCAGTGTCTTGCCTGTGCCTAGCCAGTGTTTAGCCTGTGCCTAGCCAGCGTTTAGCCTGTACCTAGCTAGTAACTAGCCTGGGCCTAGCTAGTGTCTAGCCAGTGCCTAGCTAGTGTCTAGCCAGTGCCTAGCCAATGTCTATCCAGTGCCTAGCTAGTGTCTAGCCAGTGCCTAGCCAATGTCTATCCAGTGCCTAGCCAGTGTCTAGCCAGTGCCTAGCCAATGTCTAGCCAGTGCCTGGCCAGTGCCTAGCCAGTGCCTAGCCAATGTCTAGCCAGTGCCTCGCCAGTGTCTAGCCTGTGTCTAGCAAGTGTCTAGCCTGTGCCTAGCCAGTGTCCAGCCTGTGTCTAGCAAGTGCCTAGCCAGCGTCTAGCCAGTGCCTAGCCAGTGTCTAGCCAGTGCCTAGCCAGTGTCTAGCCAGTGCCTAGCCAGTGTCTAGCCAGTGCCTAGCCAGTGTCTAGCCAGTGCCTAGCCAGTGTCTAGCCAGTGCCTAGCCAGTGTCTAGCCCATGCACAGCCAGTGTCTAGCCAGTGTCTAGCCAGTGTCTAGCCAGTGTCTAGCCAGTGTCTAGCCAGTGTCTAGCCAGTGCATAGCCAGTGCCTAGCCAGTGCCTAGCCAGTGCCTAGCCAGTGCCTAGCCAGTGCCTAGCCAGTGCCTAGCCAGTGCCTAGCCAGTGCCTAGCCAGTGTCTAGCTAGTGTCTAGCCAGTGTCTGGCGATTGTCTAGCCTGAGCCTAGCCAGTGTCTTGGCTGTGCCTAGCCAGTGTTTAGCCTGTGCCTAGCTAGTAACTAGCCTGGGCCTAGCTAGTGTCTAGCCAGTGCCTAGCTAGTGTCTAGCCAGTGCCAAGCCAGTGTCTAGCCAGTGCCAAGCCAGTGTCTAGCCAGTGCCTAGCCAGTGTCTAGCCAGTGCCAAGCCAGTGTCTAGCCAGTGCCTAGCCAGTGTCTAGCCAGTGCCTAGCCAATGTCTAGGCAGTGCCTCGCCAGTGCCTAGCCAGTGCCTAGCCAATGTCTAGCCAGTGCCTCGCCAGTGTCTAGACTGTGTCTAGCAAGTGTCTTGCCTGTGCCTAGCCAGTGTCTAGCCTGTGCCTAGCCAGTGTCTAGCCTGTGCCTAGCCAGTGTCTAGCCTGTGCCTAGCCAGTGTCTAGCCAGTGCCTAGCCAGTGCCTAGCCAGTGCCTAGCCAGTGCCTAGCCAGTGTCTAGCCAGTGTCTAGCTTGTGCCCAGCCAGTGTCTAGCCTATGCACAGCCAGTGTCTAGCCTGGGACTAGCCTTTGCATAGCCAGTGTCTAGCCTGTGTCTAGCCTGTGGCTAGTCAGAGTCTATCCCATGCCTAGCCAGTGTCTAGCCAGTGACTAGCCTATGCATAGCCAGTGTCTAGCCTGTGCCTTGCCTGTGATTGGCATGTGCATAGCCTGTGCCTAGCCAGGGTCTAGCCTGTGCCTAGCCAGGGTCTAGCCTGTGCCTAGCCAGTGTCTAGCCTGTGCCTAGCTAGTGTCTAGCCTGTGCCTAGCTAGTGTCTAGCCTGTGCCTAGCTAGTGTCTAGCCTGGGCCTAGCTAGTGTCTAGCCTGTGCCTAGCCAGTGTTTAGCCTGTGCCTAGCCAGTGTCTAGCCCGTGCCCAGCCAGTGTCTAGCCTGGGCCTAGCCAGTAACTAGCCTGTGCCTAGCCAGAGACTAGCCTATGCATAGCCAGTGTCTAGCCTGTGCATAGCAAGTGTCTATCCTGTGCACAGCCTGTGCCTAGCCAATGTCTAGCCAGTGCCTTGCCAGTGTCTAGCCTGTGTCTAGCAAGTGTCTAGCCTGTGCCTAGCCAGTGTCTAGCCCGTGCCCAGCCAGTGTCTAGCCAGTGCCTAGCCAGTGCTTAGCTAGTGCCTAGCCAGAATCTAGTTAGTGTCTAGCCAGTGCCTGGCAATTGTCTAGCCTGAGCCTAGCCAGTGTCTTGCCAGTGCCTAGCCAGTGTTTAGCCTGTGCCTAGCTAGTAACTAGCCAGTGCCTAGCTAGTGTCTAGCCAGTGCCAAGCCAATGACTAGCCAGTGCCTAGCCAGTGTCTAGCCAGTGCCTAGCCAATGTCTAGCCAGTGCCTCGCCAGTGCCTAGCCAGTGCCTAGCCAATGTCTAGCCAGTGCCTCGCCAGTGTCTAGCCTGTGTCTAGCAAGTGTCTAGCCTGTGCCTAACCAGTGTCTAGCCTGTGTCTAGCAAGTGTCTAGCAAGTGTCTAGCCAGTGCCTAGCCAGTGTCTAGCCAGTGCCTAGCCAGTGTCTAGCCAGTGCCTAGCCAGTGTCTAGCCAGTGCCTAGCCAGTGTCTAGCCTTTGCCTAGCCAGTGTCTAGCCTTTGCCTAGCCAGTGTCTAGCCAGTGCCTAGCCAGTGTCTACCCAGTGCCTAGCCAGTGTCTAGCCAGTGCCTAGCCAGTGTCTAGCCAGTGTCTAGCTTGTGCCCAGCCAGTGTCTAGCATATGCACAGCCAGTGTCTAGCCAGTGCCTAGCCAGTGTCTAGCCAGTGTCTAGCCAGTGCCTAGCCAGTGTCTTGCCTGTGCCTAGCCTGAGTTTAGCCTGTGCCTAGCTGGTAACTAGCCTTGGCCTAGCTTGTGTCTAGCCAGTGCCTAGCTAGTGTCTAGCCAGTGCCAAGCCAATGTCTAGCCAGTGCCTAGCCAGTGTCTAGCCAGTGCCTAGCCAATGTCTAGCCAGTGCCTCGCCAGTGCCTAGCCAGTGCCTAGCCAATGTCTAGCCAGTGCCTCGCCAGTGTCTAGCCTGTGTCTAGGAAGTGTCTAGCCTGTGCCTAGCCAGTGTCTAGCCTGTGCCTAGCCAGTGTCTAGCCTGTGCCTAGCCAGTGTCTAGCCAGTGCCTAGCCAGTGTCTAGCCAGTGCCTAGCCAGTGTCTAGCCAGTGCCTAGCCAGTGTCTAGCCAGTGTCTAGCTTGTGCCCAGCCTGTGTCTAGCCTATGCACAGCCAGTGTCTAGCCTGGGACTAGCCTTTGCATAGCCAGTATCTACCCTGTGTCTAGCCTGTGGCTAGTCAGAGTCTAGCCTATGCCTAGCCAGTGTCTAGCCAGTGCCTAGCCAGTGTCTAGCCAGTGCCTAGCCGGTGACTAGCCTTTGCATAGCCAGTGTCTAGCCTGTGTCTAGCCTGTGCCTTGCCTGTGATTGGCATGTGCATAGCCTGTGCCTAGCCAGTGTCTTGCCTGTGCCTAGCCAGTGTCTAGCCAGTGCCTAGCTAGTGTCTAGCCAGTGTCTAGCCTGTGCCTAGCCAGTGTTTAGCCTGTGCCTAGCCAGTGTGTTGCCAGTGCCTAGACAGTGTCTAGCCAGTGCCTAGACAGTGTCTAGCCAGTGCCTAGCCAGTGTCTAACCAGTGCCTAGACAGTGTCTAGCCAGTGCCTAGCCAGTGTCTAGCAAGTGTCTACCCACTGTCTAGCCACTGCATAGCCAGTGCCTAGCCAGTGTCTAGCCAGTGCCTATCCAGTGTCTAGCCTTTGCCTAGCCAGTGCCTAACCAGTGTCTAGCCTGTGCACAGCCAGTGTCTAGCCTGTGCCTAGCCAGTGTCTAGCCTCTGCCTAGCCTGTGACTAGCCTATGCATAGCCAGTGTCTAGCTCGTGTGTAGCCTTTGCCTAGTCAGAGTCTAGCCTGTACCCAGCCAGAGTCTAGCCTGTGCCTAGCCAGTGTCTAGCCAGTGCCTAGCCAGTGTTTAGCCTGTGCCTAGCCAGTGTGTTGCCAGTGCCTAGACAGTGTCTAGCCAGTGCCTAGACAGTGTCTAGCCAGTGCCTAGACAGTGTCTAGCCAGTGCCTAGCCAGTGTCAAACCAGTGCCTAGACAGTGTCTAGCCAGTGCCTAGCCAGTGTCTAGCAAGTGTCTACCCACTGTCTAGCCACTGCATAGCCAGTGCCTAGCCAGTGTCTAGCCAGTGCCTATCCAGTGTCTAGCCTTTGCCTAGCCAGTGCCTAACCAGTGTCTAGCCTGTGCACAGCCAGTGTCTAGCCTGTGCCTAGCCAGTGTCTAGCCTCTGCCTAGCCTGTGACTAGCCTATGCATAGCCAGTGTCTAGCTCGTGTGTAGCCTTTGCCTAGTCAGAGTCTAGCCTGTACCCAGCCAGAGTCTAGCCTGTGCCTAGCCAGTGTCTAGCCAGTGCCTAGCTAGTGTCTAGCCTGTGCCTAGCCAGTGTTTAGCCTGTGCCTAGCCAGGGCCTAGCCAGTGTCTAGCCAGTGTCTAGCTTGTGCCCAGCCTGTGTCTAGCCTATGCACAGCCAGTGTCTAGCCTGGGACTAGCCTTTG
The DNA here is from genome assembly GCA_018904595.1 of Zaprionus indianus. Classification (NCBI taxonomy): domain Eukaryota; kingdom Metazoa; phylum Arthropoda; class Insecta; order Diptera; family Drosophilidae; genus Zaprionus; species Zaprionus indianus. Next base: position 65,940 of record JAEIHA010000995.1, on the reverse strand, counting down.
CATAGCCAGTATCTAACCTGTGTCTAGCCTGTGGCTAGCCAGTGCCTATCCAGTGTCTAGCCTTTGCCTAGCCAGTGCCTAACCAGTGTCTAGCCTGTGCACAGCCAGTGTCTAGCCCGTGTCTACCCTATGCATAGCCAGTGTCTAGCCTTTGTCTAGCCTGTGCCTAGTCAGAGTCTAGCCTGTGCCTAGCCTGTGTCTAGCCTGTACCTAGCCTGTGCCTAGCCAGTGTCTAGCCTGTGCACAGCCAATGTCTAGCCAGTGTCTAGCCTGTGACTAGCCATTGCCTAGTCAGAGTCTAGCCTGTGCCTAGCCAGTTTCTAGCCTGTCCCTAGAAAGTGTTTAGCCTGTGCCTAGCCAGTGTCTAGCCTGTGCCTAGCCAATGTCTAGCCAGTGCCTAGCTGGTGTCTAGCCTGGGCCTAGCCAGTGTCTAGCCTGTGCCTAGCCAGTGTTTAGCCTGTGCCTAGCCAGTGTGTAGCCAGTGCCTAGCCAGTGTGTTGCCAGTGCCTAGACAGTGTCTAGCCAGTGCCTAGACAGTGTCTAGCCAGTGCCTAGCCAGTGTCTAACCAGTGCCTAGCCTGTGACTAGCCTATGCATAGCCAGTGTCTAGCTCGTGTGTAGCCTTTGCCTAGTCAGAGTCTTGCCTGTACCCAGCCAGAGTCTAGCCTGTGCCTAGCCAGTGTTTAGCTTGTGCCTAGCCAGTGTCTAGCCTGTGCCTAACCAGTGACTAGCCTATGCATAGCCAGTGTTTAGCCTGTGCCTAGCCAGTGTCTAGCCTGTGCCTAACCAGTGACTAGCCTATGCATAGCCAGTGTCTAGCCTGTGCCTAGCCAGTGACTAGCCTATGCAAAGCCAGTGTCTAGCTCGTGTGTAGCCTTTGCCTAGTCAGAGTCTAGCCAGTGCCCAGCCACTGTCTAGCCTGGGCCTAGCCAGTGTCTAGCCTGGGCCTAGCCAGTGTCTAGCCTGGGCCTAGCCAGTGTCTAGCCTGGGCCTAGCCAGTGTCTAGCCTGTGCCTAGCCAGTGTTAAGCCTGTGCCTAGCTAGTGTCTAGCCTGTGCACAGCTAGTGTCTAGCCTGTGCACAGTCAGTGTCTAGCCTGTGCCTAGCCAGTGTCTAGCCCGTGTCTAGCCTATGCATAGCCAGTGTATAGCCTTTGTCTAGCCTGTGCCTAGTCAGAGTCTAGCCTGTGCCTAGCCTGTGTCTAGCCTGTACCTAGCCTGTGCCCAGCCAGAGTCTAGCCTGGGCCTAGCCAGTGTCTAGCCTGGGCCTAGCCAGTGTCTAGCCTGGGCCTAGCCAGTGTCTAGCCTGGGCCTAGCCAGTGTCTAGCCTGTGCCTAGCCAGTGTTAAGCCTGTGCCTAGCTAGTGTCTAGCCTGTGCACAGCTAGTGTCTAGCCTGTGCACAGCCAGTGTCTAGCCTGTGCCTAGCCAGTGTCTAGCCCGTGCCTAGCCTATGCATAGCCAGTGTCTAGCCTGTGTCTAGCCTTTGCCTAGTCAGAGTCTCGCCTGTGCCTAGCCAGTTTCTAGACTGTCCCTAGAAAGTTTTTAGCCTGTGCCTAGCCAGTGTCTAGCCTGTGCCTAGCCAATGTCTAGCCTGTACCTAGCCAGTGACTAGCCTATGAATATCCAGTGTCTAGCCTGTGCCTAGCAAGTGTCTAGCCTGTGCCTAGACAGTGTCTTGCCTGTGCCTAGCCAGTGTCTAGCCTGTGCCTAGCTAGTGTCTAGCGTGGGCCTAGCCATTGTCTAGCCCGTGCCTAGAAAGTGTCTAGCCTGTGCCTTGCTAGTGTCTAACCTGGGCCTAGCCAGTGTCTAGCCTGTGCCTAGCCAGTGACTAGCCCATGCATAGCCAGTGTCTAGCCTGTGCCTAGCAAGTGTCTAGCCTGTGCACAGCCAGTGTCTAGCCTGTGCATAGCCAGTGTCTGGCCTGTGCCTAGCCAGCGTTTAGCCTGTGCCTAGCTAGTGTCTAGCCTGGGTCTAGCCAGTGCCTAGCCAGTGCCTAGTCAGTATCTAGCATGGGTCTAGCCACTGCCTAGCCAGTGTCAAGCCAGTGCCTAGCCAGTGCCTAGCCAGTGTCTAGCCAGTGTCTAGCCAGTGCCTAGCCAGTGTCTAGCCAGTGTCTAGCCAGTGTCTAGCCTGAGCCTAGCTAGTGTTCTGGCTGGGCCTAGCCAGTGTCTAGCCTCTGCCTAGCCAGTGTCTTGCCTGTGCCTAGCCAGTGTCTAGCTTGTGCGTAGCTAGTGTCTAGCCTGGGCCTAGCAAGTGTCTGGCCTGTGCCTAGCCAGTGTCTATCCTGTGCCTAGCCAGTGTCTAGCCAGTGTCTAGCCTGAGCCTAGCTAGTGTTCTGGCTGGGCCTAGCCAGTGTCTAGCCTCTGCCTAGCCAGTGTCTAGCCTCTGCCTAGCCAGTGTCTTGCCTGTGCCTAGCCAGTGTCTAGCCTGTGCCTAGCCAGTGTCTAGCCTGTGCATAGCCAGTATCTAGCCTCTGCCTAGCCTGTGACTAGCCTATGCATAGCCAGTGTCTAGCCTGTGTCTAGGCTGTGCCTAGTCAGAGTCTAGCCGGTGCCTAGCCTGTGTCTAGCCTGTGCCTAGCCTGTTTCAGCCTGTGCCTAGCCAGTGTCTAGCCTGTGCACAGCCAGTGTTTAGCCTCTGCCTAGCCTGTGACTAGCATCTGCTTAGCCAGTGTATAGCCTGTGTCTAGCCTTTGCCTAGTCAGAGTTAAGCGTGTGCCTAGCCAGTGTCTAGCCTGTGCCTAGAAAGTGTTTAGCCTGTTCCTAGCCAGTGTCTAGCCTGTGCCTAGCCAGTGACTAGCCTATGCATAGCCAGTGTCTAGCCTGTGCCTAGCAAGTGACTAGCCTATGCCACTGCATAGCCAGTGCCTAGCCAGTGTCTAGCCTGTGCCTAGCCAGTGTCTAGCCAGTGCCTAGCCAGTGTCTAGCCAGTGCACAGCCAGTGTCTAGCCTGTGCCTAGCCAGGGTCTAGCCTGTGCCTAGCCAGTGTCTAGCCTGGGCCTAGCCAGTGTCTAGCCTGTGCCTAGCCAGTGTCTAGCCTGTGCCTAGCTAGTGCCTAGCCTGTGCCTAGCCAGTGTCTAGCCAGTGCCTAGCCAGTGTCTAGCCAGTGCCTAGACAGTGTCTAGCCAGTGCCTAGACAGTGTCAAGCCAGTGCCTATCCCGTGTCTAGCCTTTGCCTATCCAGTGTCTAGCCTTTGCCTAGCCAGTGCCTAGCCAGTGCCTAGCCAGTGCCTAGCCAGTGTCTAGCCTGTGCCCAGCCAGTGTCTAGCCTGTGCGTAGCCAGTGTCTATCGTGTGCATAGCCAATGTCTAGCCTCTGCCTAGCCTGTGACTAGCCTTTGCATAGCCAGTGTCTAGCCTGTGTCTAGCCTGTGCCTAGCCAGTGTCTAGCCTGTGCCTAGCAAGTGTCTAGCCTGTGCACAGCCAGTGTCTAGCCTGTGCATAGCCAGTGTCTGGCCTGTGCCTAGCCAGCGTTTAGCCTGTGCCTAGCTAGTGTCTAGCCTGGGTCTAGCCAGTGCCTAGCCAGTGCCTAGTCAGTGTCTAGCCTGGGTCTAGCCAGTGCCTAGCCAGTGTCAAGCCAGTGCCTAGCCAGTGTCAAGCCAGTGCCTAGCCAGTGTCTAGCCAGTGTCTAGCCAGTGTCTAGCCAGTGCCTAGCCAGTGTCTAGCCAGTGTCTAGCCAGTGTCTAGCCTGAGCCTAGCTAGTGTTCTGGCTGGGCCTAGCCAGTGTCTAGCCTCTGCCTAGCCAGTGTCTTGCCTGTGCCTAGCCAGTGTCTAGCTTGTGCGTAGCTAGTGTCTAGCCTGGGCCTAGCAAGTATCTGGCCTGTGCCTAGCCAGTGCCTAGCCAGTGTCTAGCCAGTGTCTAGCCAGTGTCTAGCCAGTGTCTAGCCTGAGCCTAGCTAGTGTTCTGGCTGGGCCTAGCCAGTGTCTAGCCTCCGCCTAGCCAGTGTCTTGCCTGTGCCTAGCCAGTGTCTAGCTTGTGCGTAGCTAGTGTCTAGCCTGGGCCTAGCAAGTGTCTGGCCTGTGCCTAGCCAGTGTCTATCCTGTGCCTAGCTAGTGTCTAGCCTATTTCTAGCCAGTGTCTAGCCTGTGCCTAGCCAGTGTTTAGCCTGTGCCTAGCTAGTGTCTAGCCTGTGCACAGCCAGTGTCTAGCCTGTGCCTAGCCAGTGTCTAGCCTGTGCATAGCCAGTGTCTAGCCTCTGCCTAGCCTGTGACTAGCCTATGCATAGCCAGTGTCTAGCCTGTGTCTAGACTGTGCCTAGTCGGAGTCTAGCCGGTGCCTAGCCTGTGTCTAGCCTGTGCCTAGCCTGTGCCTAGCCAGTGTCTAGCCTGTGCACAGCCAGTGTTTAGCCTCTGCCTAGCCTGTGACTAGCCTATGCTTAGCCAGTGTATAGCCTGTGTCTAGCCTTTGCCTAGTCAGAGTTTAGCGTGTGCCTAGCCAGTGTCTAGCCTGTGCCTAGCTAGTGTTTAGCCTGTGCCTAGCCAGTGTCTAGCCTGTGCCTAGCCAGTGACTAGCCTATGCATAGCCAGTGTCTAGCCTGTGCCTAGCAAGTGACTAGCCTATGCCACTGCATAGCCAGTGCCTAGCCAGTGTCTAGCCTGTCCCTAGCCAGTGTCTAGCCTGTCCCTAGCCAGTGTCTAGCCAGTGCCTAGCCAGTGTCTAGCCTGTCCCTAGCCAGTGTCTAGCCAGTGCCTAGCCAGTGTCTAGCCAGTGCCTAGCCAGTGTCTAGCCAGTGCCTAGCCAGTGTCTAGCCAGTGCACAGCCAGTGTCTAGCCTGTGCCTAGCCAGGGTCTAGCCTGTGCCTAGCCAGTGTCTAGCCTGGGCCTAGCCAGTGTCTAGCCTGGGCCTAGCCAGTGTCTAGCCTGTGCCTAGCCAGTGTCTAGCCTGTGCCTAGCTAGTGCCTAGCCTGTGCCTAGCCTGTGCCTACCTAGTGCCTAGCCTGTGCCTAGCCAGTGTCTTGCCAGTGCCTAGACAGTGTCTAGCCAGTGCCTAGACAGTGCCTAGACAGTGTCTAGCCTTTGCCTAGCCAGTACCTAGCCTTTGCCTAGCCAGTGCCTAGCCAGTGCCTAGCCAGTGTCTAGCCTGTGCACAGCCAGTGCCTAGCCTGTACCTAGCCAGTGTCTAGCCTGTGCCTAGCCAGTGTCTAGCCTGTGCGTAGCCAGTGTCTATCGTGTGCATAGCCAATGTCTAGCCTCTGCCTAGCCTGCGACTAGCCTTTGCATAGCCAGTGTCTAGCCTGTGTCTAGCCTTTGCCTAGTCAGAGTCTAGCCTGTGCCTAGCCAGAGTCTAGCCTGTGCCTAGGCAGTGTTTAGCATGTGCCTAGCCAGTGTCTATCCTGTGTCTAGCCAGTGACTAGCCTATGCATGGCCAGTGACTAGCCTGTGCATAGCCATTGACTAGCCTATGCAGAGCTAGTGTCTAGCCTGTGCCTAACAAGTGTCTAGCATGTGCGTAGCAAGTGTCTAGCCTGTGCCTAGCCAGTGTCTAGCATGTGCCTAGCCAGTGTCTAGCCTGTCCACAGCCAGTGTCTAGCCTGTGCCTAGCCAGTGCCTAGCCTGTGCCTAGCCAGTGCCTAGCCTCTGCCTAGCCTGTGACTAGCCTCTGCACGGTCAGTGTCTAGCCTTTGTCTAACCTGTGCCTAGTCAGAGTCTAGCCTGTGCCTAGCCTGTGTCTAGCCTGTGCCTAGCCTGTGCGTAGCCAGTGTCTAGCCTGTGCACAGTCAGTGTTTAGCCTCTGCCTAGCCTGTGACTAGCCTATGCATAGCCAGTGTCTAGCCTGTGTCTAGCCTTTGCCTAGTCAGAGTCTAGCCTGTGCCTAGCCAGTGTCTAGCCTGTGCCTAGAAAGTTTTTAGCCTGTGCCACGCCAGTGTCTAGCTTGTGCGTAGCTTGTGTCTAGCCTGGGCCTAGCAAGTGTCTAGCCTGTGCCTAGCCAGTGTCTAGCCTGTGCCTATCTAGTGTCTAGCCTGGGTCTAGCCTGTGCCTAGCCAGTGTCTAGCCACTGTCTAGCCTGTGCCTAGCCAGTGTCTAGCCTGAGCATAGCCAGTGCCTAGCCTCTGCCTAGCCTGTGACTAGCCTCTGCATAGCCAGTGTCTAGCCTTTGTCTAGCCTGTGCCTAGTCAGAGTCTAGCCTGTGCCTAGTCAGAGTCCAGCCTGTGCCTAGCCTGTGTCTAGCCTGTGCCTAGCCTGTGTCTAGCCTGTGCCTAGCCTGTGCCTAGCCAGTGTCTAGGCTGTGCACAGTCAGTGTTTAGCCTCTGCCGAGCCTCTGACTAGCCTATGCATAGCCAGTGTCTAGCCTCTGTCTAGCCTTTGCCTAGTCAGAGTCTAGCCTGTGCCTAGCCAGTGTCTAGCCTGTGCCTAGAAAGTGTTTAGCCTGAGCCTAGCCAGTGTCTAGCCTGTGCCTAGCCAGTGACTAGCCTATGCATAGCCAGTGTCTAGCCTGTGCCTAGCAAGTGACTAGCCTATGCCACTGCATAGCCAGTGCCTAGCAAGTGTCTAGCCTGTGCCTAGTCAGTGTTTAGCCTGTGCCTAGCTAGTGTCTAGCCTGGGCCTAGCCAGTGTCTAGCCAGTGCCTAGCCAGTGTCTAGCCTGTCCCTAGCCAATGACTAGCCTATGCATAGCCAGTGTCTAGCCTGTGCCTAGCTAGTGTCTAGCCAGGGCCTAGCCAGTGTCTAGCCAGGGCCTAGCCAGTGTCTAGCCAGTGTCTAGCCTGGGCCTAGCCAGTGTCTAGCCTGTGCCTAGCCAGTGTCTAGCCTGTGTCTAGCCTGGGCCTAGCCAGTGTCTAGCCTGTGCCAAGCCAGTGTCTAGCCAGTGCCTAGCCAGTGTCTAGCCAGTACCTAGCCTTTGCCTAGCCAGTGCCTAGCCAGTGCCTAGCCAGTGTCTAGCCTGTGCACAGCCAGTGCCTAGCCTGTACCTAGCCAGTGTCTAGCCTGTGCCTAGCCAGTGTCTAGCCTGTGCGTAGCCAGTGTCTATCGTGTGCATAGCCAATGTCTAGCCTCTGCCTAGCCTGTGACTAGCCTTTGCATAGCCAGTGTCTAGCCTGTGTCTAGCCTTTGCCTAGTCAGAGTCTAGCCTGTGCCTAGCCAGAGTCTAGCCTGTGCCTAGGCAGTGTTTAGCCTGTGCCTAGCCAGTGTCTAGCCTGTGTCTAGCCAGTGACTAGCCTATGCATGGCCAGTGACTAGCCTGTGCATAGCCATTGACTAGCCTATGCAGAGCTAGTGTCTAGCCTGTGCCTAACAAGTGTCTAGCATGTGCGTAGCAAGTGTCTAGCCTGTGCCTAGCCAGTGTCTAGCATGTGCCTAGCCAGTGTCTAGCCTGTCCACAGCCAGTGTCTAGCCTGTGCCTAGCCAGTGCCTAGCATGTGCGTAGCAAGTGCCTAGCCTCTGCCTAGCCTGTGACTAGCCTCTGCACGGTCAGTGTCTAGCCTTTGTCTAACCTGTGCCTAGTCAGAGTCTAGCCTGTGCCTAGCCTGTGTCTAGCCTGTGCCTAGCCTGTGCGTAGCCAGTGTCTAGCCTGTGCACAGTCAGTGTTTAGCCTCTGCCGAGCCTCTGACTAGCCTATGCATAGCCAGTGTCTAGCCTCTGTCTAGCCTTTGCCTAGTCAGAGTCTAGCCTGTGCCTAGCCAGTGTCTAGCCTGTGCCTAGAAAGTGTTTAGCCTGTGCCTAGCCAGTGTCTAGCCTGTGTCTAGCCAGTGACTAGCCTATGCATGGCCAGTGACTAGCCTGTGCATAGCCATTGACTAGCCTATGCAGAGCTAGTGTCTAGCCTGTGCCTAACAAGTGTCTAGCATGTGCCTAGCAAGTGTCTAGCCTGTGCCTAGCCAGTGTCTAGCATGTGCCTAGCCAGTGTCTAGCCTGTCCACAGCCAGTGTCTAGCCTGTGCCTAGCCAGTGTCTAGCCTGTGTCTAGCCTGGGCCTAGCCAGTGTCTAGCCTGTGCCAAGCCAGTGTCTAGCCAGTGCCTAGCCAGTGTCTAGCCAGTGCCTAGCCAGTGTCTAGCCTTTGTCTAGCCAGTGTCTAGCCAGTGTCTAGCCAGTGTCTAGCCAGTGTCTAGCCAGTGTCTAGCCAGTGTCTAGCCAGTGTCTAGCCTGTGCCTAGCTAGTGTCTAGCCTGGGCCTAGCCAGTGTCTAGCCTGTGCCAAGCCAGTGTCTAGCCAGTGCCTAGCCAGTGTCTAGCCAGTGCCTAGCCAGTGTCTAGCCTTTGTCTAGCCAGTGTCTAGCCAGTGTCTAGCCAATGTCTAGCCAGTGTCTAGCCAGTGTCTAGCCTGTGTCTAGCCTGGGCCTAGCCAGTGTCTAGCCTGTGCCAAGCCAGTGTCTAGCCAGTGCCTAGCCAGTGTCTAGCCTGTGCCTAGCAAGTGACTAGCCTATGCCACTGCATAGCCAGTGCCTAGCAAGTGTCTAGCCTGTGCCTAGCCAGTGTTTAGCCTGGGCCTAGCCAGTGTCTAGCCAGTGCCTAGCCAGTGTCTAGCCTGTCCCTAGCCAATGACTAGCCTATGCATAGCCAGTGTCTTGCCTTTGCCTAGTCAGAGTCTAGCCTGTCCCTAGCCAATGACTAGCCTATGCATAGCCAGTGTTTAGCCTGTGCCTAGCTAGTGTCTAGCCAGTGCCTAGCCAGTGTCTAGCCAGGGCCTAGCCAGTGTCTAGCCAGTGCCTAGCCAGTGTCTAGCCAGTGTCTAGCCAGTGTCTAGCCAGTGTCTAGCCAGTGCCTAGCCAGTGCCTAGCCAGTGTCTAGCCAGTGTCTAGCCAGTGTCTAGCCAGTGCCTAGCCAGTGCCTAGCCAGTGCCTAGCCAGTGTCTAGTGACTAGCCAGTGTCTAGCTAGTGACTAGCCAGTGCCTGGCGATTGTCTAGCCTGAGCCTAGCCAGTGTCTTGCCTGCGCCTAGCCAGTGTTTAGCCTGTGCCTAGCTAGTAACTAGCCTGGGCCTAGCTAGTGTCTAACCAGTGCCTAGCTAGTGTCTAGCCAGTGCCAAGCCAATGTCTAGCCAGTGCCTAGCCAGTGTCTAGCCAGTGCCTAGCCAATGTCTGACCAGTGCCTCGCCAGTGCCTAGCCAGTGCCTAGCCAATGTCTAGCCAGTGCCTCGCCAGTGTCTAGCCTGTGCCTAGCCAGTGTCTAGCCTGTGCCTAGCCAGTGTCTAGCCTGTGCCTAGCCAGTGTCTAGCCTGTGCCTAGCCAGTGTCTAGCCTGTGCCTAGCCAGTGTCTAGCCTGTGCCTAGCCAGTGTCTAGCCAGTGCTAGCCAGTGTTGCAGTGCCTAGCCAGTGTCTAGCCTGTGCCTAGCCAGTGTCTAGCCAGTGCCTAGCCAGTGTCTAGCCAGTGTCTAGCTTGTGCCCAGCCAGTGTCTAGCCTATGCACAGCCAGTGTCTAGCCTGGGACTAGCCTTTGCATAGCCAGTGTCTAGCCTGTGGCTGGTCAGAGTCTATCCTATGCCTAGCCAGTGTCTAGCCAGTGCCTAGCCAGTGTCTAGCCAGTGCCTAGCCAGTGTCCAGCCAGTGCCTAGCCAGTTACTAGCCTGTGTCTAGCCTGTGCCTTGCCTGTGATTGGCATGTGCATAGCCTGTGCCTAGCCAGTGTCTAGCCTGGGCCTAGCCAGTGTCTAGCCTGGGCCTAGCCAGTGTCTAGCCTGGGCCTAGCCAGTGTCTAGCCTGGGCCTAGCCAGTGTCCAGCCTGTGCCTAGCCAGTGTCTAGCCTGTGCCTAGCCAGTGTCTACCCTGTGCCTAGCCAGTGTCTAGCCTGTGCCTAGACAGAGTTTAGCCTGTGCCTAGCCAGTGTCTAGCCTGTGCCTAGCCAGTGTCTAGCCTGTGCCTAGCTAGTGTCTAGCCTGGGCCGAGCCAGTGTCTAGCCTGTGCCTAGCCAGTGTTTAGCCTGTGCCTAGCCAGTGTCTAGCCCGTGCACAGCCAGTCTCTAGCCTGGGCCTAGCCAGTGTCTAGCCTGTGCCTAGCCAGTGACTAGCCTATGCATAGCCAGTGTCTAGCCTGTGCATAGCAAGTGTCTATCCTGTGCACAGCCTGTGTCTAGCCTGTGCCAAGCCAGTGTCTAGCCTGCGCCAAGCCAGTGTCTAGCCTGTGCCTAGCCAGTGTCTAGCCAGTGTCTAGCCAGTGCCTAGCTAGTGCCTAGCCAGTGTCTAGCTAGTGTCTAGCCAGTGCCTGGCAATTGTCTAGCCTGAGCCTAGCCAGTGTCTTGCCTGTGCCTAGCCAGTGTTTAGCCTGTACCTAGCTAGTAACTAGCCTGGGCCTAGCTAGTGTCTAGCCAGTGCCTAGCTAGTGTCTAGCCAGTGCCAAGCCAATGTCTATCCAGTGCCTAGCCAGTGTCTATCCAGTGCCTAGCCAGTGTCTAGCCAGTGCCTAGCCAATGTCTAGCCAGTGCCTGGCCAGTGCCTAGCCAGTGCCTCGCCAGTGTCTAGCCTGTGTCTAGCAAGTGTCTAGCCTGTGCCTAGCCAGTGTCCAGCCTGTGTCTAGCCAGTGTCTAGCCAGTGTCTAGCCAGTGCCTAGCCAGTGTCTAGCCTGTGCCTAGCCAGTGTCTAGCCTGTGCCTAGCCAGTGTCTAGCCAGTGCCTAGCCAGTGCCTAGCCAGTGTCTAGCCAGTGCCTAGCCAGTGTCTAGCCAGTGCCTAGCCAGTGCCTAGCCAGTGTCTAGCCAGTGCCTAGCCAGTGTCTAGCCAGTGCCTAGCCAGTGTCTAGCCAGTGCCTAGCCAGTGTCTAGCCAGTGCCTAGCCAGTGTCTAGCCAGTGCCTAGCCAGTGTCTAGCCAGTGCCTAGCCAGTGTCTAGCCAGTGCCTAGCCAGTGTCTAGCCAGTGTCTAGCCAGTGCCTAGCCAGTGCCTAGCCAGTGTCTAGCCAGTGCCTAGCCAGTGTCTAGCCAGTGCCTAGCCAGTGTCTAGCCAGTGCCTAGCCAGTGTCTAGCCAGTGCCTAGCCAGTGTCTAGCCAGTGTCTGGCCAGTGTCTAGCCTGTGCCCAGCCAGTGTCTAGCCAGTGCCTAGCCAGTGTCTAGCCAGTGTCTAGCCAGTGTCTAGCCAGTGTCTAGCCAGTGTCTAGCCAGTGTCTAGCCAGTGCCTAGCCAGTGCCTAGCCAGTGCCTAGCCAGTGTCTAGCTAGTGTCTAGCCAGTGTCTGGCGATTGTCTAGCCTGAGCCTAGCCCGTGTCTTGCCTGTGCCTAGCCAGTGTTTAGCCTGTGCCTAGCTAGTAACTAGCCTGGGCCTAGCTAGTGTCTAGCCAGTGCCTAGCTAGTGTCTAGCCAGTGCCAAGCCAGTGTCTAGCCAGTGCCTAGCCAGTGTCTAGCCAGTGCCTAGCCAATGTCTAGCCAGTGCCTCGCCAGTGCCTAGCCAGTGCCTAGCCAATGTCTAGCCAGTGCCTCGCCAGTGTCTAGCCTGTGTCTAGCAAGTGTCTAGCCTGTGCCTAGCCAGTGTCTAGCCTGTGCCTAGCCAGTGTCTAGCCTGTGCCTAGCCAGTGTCTAGCCTGTGCCTAGCCAGTGTCTAGCCAGTGCCTAGCCAGTGTCTAGCCAGTGCCTAGCCAGTGTCCAGCCAGTGCCTAGCCAGTGCCTAGCAGTGCCTAGCCAGTGCCTAGCCAGTGTCTAGCCAGTGTCTAGCCAGTGCCTAGCCAGTGTCTAGCCAGTGCCTAGCCAGTGTCTAGCCAGTGTCTAGCTTGTGCCCAGCCAGTGTCTAGCCTATGCACAGCCAGTGTCTAGCCTGGGACTAGCCTTTGCATAGCCAGTGTCTAGCCTGTGTCTAGCCTGTGGCTAGTCAGATTCTATCCCATGCCTAGCCAGTGTCTAGCCAGTGACTAGCCTATGCATAGCCAGTGTCTAGCCTGTGCCTTGCCTGTGATTGGCATGTGCATAGCCTGTGCCTAGCCAGGGTCTAGCCTGTGCCTAGCCAGTGTCTAGCCAATGTCTAGCCAGTGTCTAGCCTGTGCATAGACAGAGTTTAGCCTGTGCCTAGCCAGTGTCTAGCCTGTGCCTAGCCAGTGTCTAGCCTGTGCCTAGCTAGTGTCTAGCCTGTGCCTAGCTAGTGTCTAGCCTATGCATAGCCAGTGTCTAGCCTGTGCATAGCAAGTGTCTATCCTGTGCACAGCCTGTGCCTAGCCAATGTCTAGCCAGTGCCTTGCCAGTGTCTAGCCTGTGTCTTGCAAGTGTCTAGCCTGTGCCTAGCCAGTGTCTAGCCCGTGCCCAGCCAGTGTCTAGCCAGTGCCTAGCCAGTGTCTAGCCAGTACCTAGCCAGTGTCTAGCCAGTACCTAGCCAGTGTCTAGCCAGTGCCTAGCCAGTGTCTAGCCAGTGCCTAGCCAGTGTCTAGCCAGTGCCTAGCCAGTGTCTAGCCAGTGCCTAGCCAGTGTCTAGCCAGTGCCTAGCCAGTGTCTAGCCAGTGCCTAGCCAGTGTCTAGCCAGTGCCTAGCCAGTGTCTAGCCAGTGTCTAGCTTGTGCCCAGCCAGTGTCTAGCTTGTGCCCAGTCAGTGTCTAGCCCATGCACAGCCAGTGTCTAGCCTGTGCCCAGCCAGTGTCTAGCCTATGCACAGCCAGTGTCTAGCCAGTGTCTAGCCAGTGTCTTGCCAGTGTCTAGCCAGTGCCTAGCTAGTGCCTAGCCAGAGTCTAGTTAGTGTCTAGCCAGTGCCTGGCAATTGTCTAGCCTGAGCTTAGCCAGTGTCTTGCCTGTTCCTAGCCAGTGTCTAGCCAGTGCCTAGCCAGTGTCTAGCCAGTGCCTAGCCAGTGTCTAGCCAGTGCCTAGCCAGTGTCTAGCCAGTGCCTAGCCAGTGTCTAGCCAGTGCCTAGCCAGTGCCTAGCCAGTGCCTAGCCAGTGTCTAGCCAGTGCCTCGCCAGTGCCTAGCCAGTGCCTAGCCAGTGCCTGTGCCTAGCCAGTGCCTAGCCAGTGTCTAGCCAGTGCCTAGTGTCTAGCCAGTGCCTAGCCAGTGTCTAGCCTGTGCCTAAGCCAGTGTCTAGCCTGTGCTAGCCAGTGTCTAGCCAGTGTCTAGCCTGTGCCTAGCCAGTGTCTAGCTAGCCTGTGCCTAGCCAGTGTCTAGCCAGCCAGTGCCTAGCCAGTGTCTAGCCAGTGCCTAGCCAGTGTCTAGCCAGTGCCTAGCCAGTGTCTAGCCAGTGTCTAGGCCAGTGCCTAGCCAGTGTCTAGCCAGTGCCTAGCCAGTGTCTAGCCTGTGCCTAGCCAGTGTCTAGCCAGTGCCTAGCCAGTGTCTAGCCAGTGCCTAGCCAGTGTCTAGCCAGTGCCTAGCCAGTGTCTGGCCAGTGTCTAGCCAGTGTCTAGCCAGTGTCTAGCCTGTGCCTAGCCAGTGTCTAGCCAGTGCCTAGCCAGTGCCTTAGTGTCAGCCAGTGTCTAGCCAGTGCCTAGCCAGTGTCTTGCCTGTGCCTAGCCTGTGTTTAGCCTGTGCCTAGCTGGTGTCTAGCCTGGTGCCTAGCTTGTGTCTAGCCAGTGCCTAGCTAGTGTCTAGCCAGTGCCAAGCCAGTGTCTAGCCAGTGCCTAGCCAGTGTCTAGCCAGTGCCTAGCCAGTGTCTACCCAGTGCCTAGCCAGTGTCTAGCCAGTGCCTAGCCAGTGTCTACCCAGTGCCTAGCCAATGTCTAGCCAGTGCCTCGCCAGTGCCTAGCTAATGTCTAGCCAGTGCCTCGCCAGTGTCTAGCCTGTGCCTAGCCAGTGTCTAGCCTGTGCCTAGCCAGTGTCTAGTGCCTGCCAGTGTCTAGCCTTTGCCTAGCCAGTGTCTAGCCAGTGCCTAGCCAGTGTCCTAGCCAGTGTCTAGCCAGTGCCTAGCCAGTGTCAGCCTGTGCCTAGCCAGTGTCTAGCCAGTGCCCAGCCAGTGTCTAGCCAGTGCCTAGCCAGTGTCTAGCCAGTGCCTAGCCAGTGTCTAGCCAGTGTCTAGCCAGTGTCTAGCTTGTGCCCAGCCTGTGTCTAGCCTATGCACAGCCAGTGTCTAACCTGGGACTAGCCTTTGCATAGCCAGTATCTAGCCTGTGTCTAGCCTGTGGCTAGTCAGAGTCTAGCCTATGCCTAGCCAGTGTCTAGCCAGTGCCTAGCCAGTGTCTAGCCAGTGCCTAGCCAGTGACTAGCCTTTGCATAGCCAGTGTCTAGCCTGTGTCTAGCCTGTGCCTTGCCTGTGATTGGCATGTGCATAGCCTGTGCCTAGCCAGTGTCTTGCCTGTGCCTAGCCAGTGTCTAGCCAGTGCCTAGCTAGTGTCTAGCCTGGGCCTAGCCAGTGTCTAGCCTGTGCCTAGCCAGTGTTTAGCCTGTGCCTAGCCAGTGTGTTGCCAGTGCCTAGACAGTGTTGCCAGTGCCTAGACCAGTGTCTAGCCAGTGCCTAGACAGTGTCTAGCCAGTGCCTAGACAGTGTCTAGCCAGTGCCTAGACAGTGTCTAGCCAGTGCCTAGCCAGTGTCTAACCAGTGCCTAGACAGTGTCTAGCCAGTGCCTAGCCAGTGTCTAGCAAGTGTCTACCCACTGTCTAGCCACTGCATAGCCAGTGCCTAGCCAGTGTCTAGCCACTGCATAGCCAGTGCCTAGCCAGTGTCTAGCCAGTGCCTATCCAGTGTCTAGCCTTTGCCTAGCCAGTGCCTAACCAGTATCTAGCCTGTGCACAGCCAGTGTATAGCCTGTGCCTAGCCAGTGTCTAGCCTCTGCCTAGCCTGTGACTAGCCTATGCATAGCCAGTGTCTAGCTCGTGTGTAGCCTTTGCCTAGTCAGAGTCTAGCCTGTACCCAGCCAGAGTCTAGCCTGTGCCTAGCCAGTGTCTAGCCTGTGCCTAGCTAGTGTCTAGCCTGTGCCTAGCCAGTGTTTAGCCTGTGCCTAGCCAGTGCCTAGCCAGTGTCTAGCCAGCGTCTAGCTTGTGCCCAGCCTGTGTCTAGCATATGCACAGCCAGTGTCTAGCCTGGGACTAGCCTTTGCATAGCCAGTATCTAACCTGTGTCTAGCCTGTGGCTAGCCAGTGCCTATCCAGTGTCTAGCCTTTGCCTAGCCAGTGCCTAACCAGTGTCTAGCCTGTGCACAGCCAGTGTCTAGCCCGTGTCTAGCCTATGCATAGCCAGTGTCTAGCCTTTGTCTAGCCTGTGCCTAGTCAGAGTATAGCCTGTGCCTAGCCTGTGTCTAGCCTGTACCTAGCCTGTGCCTAGCCAGTGTCTAGCCTGTGCACAGCCAATGTCTAGCCAGTGTCTAGCCTGTGACTAGCCATTGCCTAGTCAGAGTCTAGCCTGTGCCTAGCCAGTTTCTAGCCTGTCCCTAGAAAGTGTTTAGCCTGTGCCTAGCCAGTGTCTAGCCTGTGCCTAGCCAATGTCTAGCCAGTGCCTAGCTAGTGTCTAGCCTGGGCCTAGCCAGTGTCTAGCCTGTGCCTAGCCAGTGTTTAGCCTGTGCCTAGCCAGTGTGTAGCCAGTGCCTAGACAGTGTCTAGCCAGTGCCTAGACAGTGTCTAGCCAGTGCCTAGCCAGTGTCTAACCAGTGCCTAGACAGTGTCTAGCCAGTGTCTAACCAGTGCCTAGCCAGTGTCTGGCCAGTGTCTAGCCAGTGCCTAGCCAGTGTCTAGCCAGTGGCTACCCACTGTCTAGCCACTGCATAGCCAGTGCCTAGCCAGTGTCTATCCAGTGCCTATCCAGTGTCTAGCCTTTGCCTAGCCAGTGTCTAACCAGTGTCTAGCCTGTGCACAGCCAGTGTCTAGCCTGTGTCTAGCCAGTATCTAGCCTCTGCCTAGCTTGTGACTAGCCTATGCATAGCCAGTGTCTAGCTCGTGTGTAGCCTTTGCCTAGTCAGAGTCTAGCCTGTGCCCAGCCAGAGTCTAGCCTGTGCCTAGACAGTGTTTAGCTTGTGCCTAGCCAGTGTCTAGCCTGTGCCTAACCAGTGACTAGCCTATGCATAGCCAGTGTTTAGCCTGTGCCTAGCCAGTGTCTAGCCAGTGCCTAGCCAGTGTCTAGCCAGTGCCTAGCCAGTGTCTAGCCTGTGCCTAGCCAGTGTCTAGCCTGTGCCTAGCCAGTGTCTAGCCAGTGCCTAGCCAGTGTCTAGCCAGTGCCTAGCCAGTGTCTAGCCAGTGCCTAGCCAGTGTCTAGCCAGTGCCTAGCCAGTGTCTAGCCAGTGCCTAGCCAGTGTCTAGCCAGTGCCTAGCCAGTGTCTAGCCAGTGCCTAGCCAGTGTCTAGCCAGTGCCTAGCCAGTGTCTAGCCAGTGCCTAGCCAGTGTCTAGCCAGTGCCTAGCCAGTGTCTAGCCAGTGCCTAGCCAGTGTCTAGCCAGTGTCTAGCTTGTGCCCAGCCAGTGTCTAGCCAGTGTCTAGCCTGCACAGCCAGTGTCTAGCCAGTGTCTAGCCAGTGTCTAGCCATTGTCTAGCCAGTGTCTAGCCAGTGTCTATCCAGTGCCTAGCCAGTGCCTAGCCAGTGCCTAGCCAGTGTCTAGCTAGTGTCTAGCCAGTGTCTGGCGATTGTCTAGCCTGAGCCTAGCCCGTGTCTTGCCTGTGCCTAGCCAGTGTTTAGCCTGTGCCTAGCTAGTAACTAGCCTGGGCCTAGCTAGTGTCTAGCCAGTGCCTAGCTAGTGTCTAGCCAGTGCCAAGCCAGTGTCTAGCCAGTGCCTAGCCAGTGTCTAGCCAGTGCCTAGCCAATGTCTAGGCAGTGCCTCGCCAGTGCCTAGCCAGTGCCTAGCCAATGTCTAGCCAGTGCCTCGCCAGTGTCTAGCCTGTGTCTAGCAAGTGTCTAGCCTGTGCCTAGCCAGTGTCTAGCCTGTGCCTAGCCAGTGTCTAGCCTGTGCCTAGCCAGTGTCTAGCCTGTGCCTAGCCAGTGTCTAGCCTGTGCCTAGCCAGTGTCTAGCCTGTGCCTAGCCAGTGTCTAGCCAGTGCCTAGCCAGTGCCTAGCCAGTGCCTAGCCAGTGCCTAGCCAGTGCCTAGCCAGTGCCTAGCCAGTGCCTAGCCAGTGCCTAGCCAGTGCCTAGCCAGTGTCTAGCCAGTGTCTAGCTTGTGCCCAGCCAGTGTCTAGCCTATGCACAGCCAGTGTCTAGCCTGGGACTAGCCTTTGCATAGCCAGTGTCTAGCCTGTGTCTAGCCTGTGGCTAGCCAGATTCTATCCCATGCCTAGCCAGTGTCTAGCCAGTGACTAGCCTATGCATAGCCAGTGTCTAGCCTGTGCCTTGCCTGTGATTGGCATGTGCATAGCCTGTGCCTAGCCAGGGTCTAGCCTGTGCCTAGCCAGGGTCTAGCCTGTGCCTAGCCAGTGTCTAGCCAATGTCTAGCCAGTGTCTAGCCTGTGCATAGACAGAGTTTAGCCAGTGCCTAGCCAGTGTCTAGCCTGTGCCTAGCCAGTGTCTAGCCTGTGCCTAGCTAGTGTCTAGCCTGTGCCTAGCTAGTGTCTAGCCTGGGCCTAGCCAGTGTCTAGCCTGTGCCTAGCCAGTGTTTAGCCTGTGCCTAGCCAGTGTCTAGCCCGTGCCCAGCCAGCGTCTAGCCTGGGCCTAGCCAGTAACTAGCCTGTGCCTAGCCAGAGACTAGCCTATGCATAGCCAGTGTCTAGCCTGTGCATAGCAAGTGTCTATCCTGTGCACAGCCTGTGCCTAGCCAATGTCTAGCCAGTGCCTTGCCAGTGTCTAGCCTGTGTCTTGCAAGTGTCTAGCCTGTGCCTAGCCAGTGTCTAGCCCGTGCCCAGCCAGTGTCTAGCCAGTGCCTAGCCAGTGTCTAGCCAGTACCTAGCCAGTGTCTAGCCAGTGCCTAGCCAGTGTCTAGCCAGTACCTAGCCAGTGTCTAGCCAGTGTCTAGCTTGTGCCCAGCCAGTGTCTAGCTTGTGCCCAGCCAGTGTCTAGCCCATGCACAGCCAGTGTCTAGCCTGTGCCCAGCCAGTGTCTAGCCTATGCACAGCCAGTGTCTAGCCAGTTTCTAGCCAAAGTCTAGCCAGTGTCTTGCCAGTGTCTAGCCAGTGCCTAGCTAGTGCCTAGCCAGAATCTAGTTAGTGTCTAGCCAGTGCCTGGCAATTGTCTAGCCTGAGCCTAGCCAGTGTCTTGCCTGTGCCTAGCCAGTGTTTAGCCTGTGCCTAGCTAGTAACTAGCCTGGGCCTAGCTAGTGTCTAGCCAGTGCCTAGCTAGTGTCTAGCCAGTGCCAAGCCAATGTCTAGCCAGTGCCTAGCCAGTGTCTAGCCAGTGCCTAGCCAATGTCTAGCCAGTGCCTCGCCAGTGCCTAGCCAGTGCCTAGCCAGTGCCTAGCCAATGTCTAGCCAGTGCCTCGCCAGTGTCTAGCCTGTGTCTAGCAAGTGTCTAGCCTGTGCCTAACCAGTGTCTAGCCTGTGTCTAGCAAGTGTCTAGCAAGTGTCTAGCCTGTGCCTAGCCAGTGTCTAGCCAGTGCCTAGCCAGTGTCTAGCCAGTGGCTAGCCAGTGTCTAGCCAGTGCCTAGCCAGTGTTTAGCCAGTGCCTAGCCAGTGTCTAGCCTTTGCCTAGCCAGTGTCTAGCCAGTGCCTAGCCAGTGTCTACCCAGTGCCTAGCCAGTGTCTAGCCAGTGCCTAGCCAGTGTCTAGCCAGTGCCTAGCCAGTGTCTAGCCAGAGTCTAGCTTGTGCCCAGCCAGTGTGTAGAATATGCACAGCCAGTGTCTAGCCAGTGCCTAGCCAGTGTCTAGCCAGTGCCTAGCCAGTGTCTAGCCAGTGTCTAGCCAGTGCCTAGCCAGTGTCTTGCCTGTGCCTAGCCTGAGTTTAGCCTGTGCCTAGCTGGTAACTAGCCTGGGCCTAGCTTGTGTCTAGCCAGTGCCTAGCTAGTGTCTAGCCAGTGCCAAGCCAATGTCTAGCCAGTGCCTAGCCAGTGTCTAGCCAGTGCCTAGCCAATGTCTAGCCAGTGCCTCGCCAGTGCCTAGCCAGTGCCTAGCCAGTGTCTAGCCTGTGTCTAGCAAGTGTCTAGCCTTTGCCTAGCCAGTGTCTAGCCTGTGCCTAGCCAGTGTCTAGCCTGTGCCTAGCCAGTGTCTAGCCAGTGCCTAGCCAGTGTCTAGCCAGTGCCTAGCCAGTGTCTAGCCAGTGTCTAGCTTGTGCCCAGCCTATGCATAGCCAGTGTCTAGCTCGTGTGTAGCCTTTGCCTAGTCAGAGTCTAGCCTGTACCCAGCCAGAGTCTAGCCTGTGCCTAGCCAGTGTCTAGCCTGTGCCTAGCTAGTGTCTAGCCTGTGCCTAGCCAGTGTTTAGCCTGTGCCTAGCCAGTGCCTAGCCAGTGTCTAGCCTGTGTCTAGCCTGTGCCTTGCCTGTGATTGGCATGTGCATAGCCTGTGCCTAGCCAGTGTCTTGCCTGTGCCTAGCCAGTGTCTAGCCAGTGCCTAGCTAGTGTCTAGCCTGGGCCTAGCCAGTGTCTAGCCTGTGCCTAGCCTGTGTTTAGCCTGTGCCTAGCCAGTGTGTTGCCAGTGCCTAGACAGTGTCTAGCCAGTGCCTAGACAGTGTCTAGCCAGTGCCTAGCCAGTGTCTAGCCAGTGCCTAGCCAGTGTCTAACCAGTGCCTAGACAGTGTCTAGCCAGTGCCTAGCCAGTGTCTAGCAAGTGTCTACCCACTGTCTAGCCACTGCATAGCCAGTGCCTAGCCAGTGTCTAGCCAGTGCCTATCCAGTGTCTAGCCTTTGCCTAGCCAGTGCCTAACCAGTATCTAGCCTGTGCACAGCCAGTGTATAGCCTGTGCCTAGCCAGTGTCTAGCCTCTGCCTAGCCTGTGACTAGCCTATGCATAGCCAGTGTCTAGCTCGTGTGTAGCCTTTGCCTAGTCAGAGTCTAGCCTGTGCCTAGCCAGTGTGTAGCCAGTGCCTAGACAGTGTCTAGCCAGTGCCTAGACAGTGTCTAGCCAGTGCCTATCCAGTGTCTAGCCTTTGCCTAGCCAGTGCCTAACCAGTATCTAGCCTGTGCACAGCCAGTGTATAGCCTGTGCCTAGCCAGTGTCTAGCCTCTGCCTAGCCAGTGTCTAGCCTGTGCACAGCCAGTGTCTAGCCCGTGTCTAGCCTATGCATAGCCAGTGTCTAGCCTTTGTCTAGCCTGTGCCTAGTCAGAGTCTAGCCTGTGCCTAGCCTGTGTCTAGCCTGTACCTAGCCTGTGCCTAGCCAGTGTCTAGCCTGTGCACAGCCAATGTCTAGCCAGTGTCTAGCCTGTGACTAGCCATTGCCTAGTCAGAGTCTAGCCTGTGCCTAGCCAGTTTCTAGCCTGTCTCTAGAAAGTGTTTAGCCTGTGCCTAGCCAGTGTCTAGCCTGTGCCTAGCCAATGTCTAGCCAGTGCCTAGCTAGTGTCTAGCCTGGGCCTAGCCAGTGTCTAGCCTGTGCCTAGCCAGTGTTTAGCCTGTGCCTAGCCAGTGTGTAGCCAGTGCCTAGACAGTGTCTAGCCAGTGCCTAGACAGTGTCTAGCCAGTGCCTAGCCAGTGTCTAACCAGTGCCTAGACAGTGTCTAGCCAGTGTCTAACCAGTGCCTAGACAGTGTCTAGCCAGTGCCTAGCCAGTGTCTAGCCAGTGGCTACCCACTGTCTAGCCACTGCATAGCCAGTGCCTAGCCAGTGTCTATCCAGTGCCTATCCAGTGTCTAGCCTTTGCCTAGCCAGTGTCTAACCAGTGTCTAGCCTGTGCACAGCCAGTGTCTAGCCTGTGCCTAGCCAGTATCTAGCCTCTGCCTAGCCTGTGACTAGCCTATGCATAGCCAGTGTCTAGCCAGGGCCTAGCCAGTGTCTAGCCAGTGTCTAGCCAGTGTCTAGCCAGTGTCTAGCCAGTGTCTAGCCAGTGTCTAGCCAGGGCCTAGCCAGTGTCTAGCCAGTGCCTAGCCAGTGTCTAGCCAGTGCCTAGCCAGTGTCTTGCCTGTGTCTAGCCAGTGTCTAGCCTGGGCCTAGCCAGTGTCTAGCCTGTGCCTAGCCAGTGTCTAGCCTGTGCCTAGCCAGTATCTAGCCTCTGCCTAGCCTGTGACTAGCCTATGCATAGCCAGTGTCTAGCCAGGGCCTAGCCAGTGTCTAGCCAGTGTCTAGCCAGTGTCTAGCCAGTGTCTAGCCAGGGCCTAGCCAGTGTCTAGCCAGTGCCTAGCCAGTGTCTAGCCAGTGCCTAGCCAGTGTCTAGCCAGTGCCTAGCCAGTGTCTATCCAGTGCCTATCCAGTGTCTAGCCTTTGCCTAGCCAGTGTCTAACCAGTGTCTTGCCTGTGCACAGCCAGTGTCTAGCCTGTGCCTAGCCAGTATCTAGCCTCTGCCTAGCCTGTGACTAGCCTATGCATAGCCAGTGTCTAGCCAGGGCCTAGCCAGTGTCTAGCCAGTGTCTAGCCAGTGTCTAGCCAGTGTCTAGCCAGGGCCTAGCCAGTGTCTAGCCAGTGCCTAGCCAGTGTCTAGCCAGTGCCTAGCCAGTGTCTAGCCTGTGTCTAGCCAGTGTGTAGCCTTTGCCTAGTCAGAGTCTAGCCTGTACCCAGCCAGAGTCTAGCCTGTGCCTAGACAGTGTTTAGCTTGTGCCTAGCCAGTGTCTAGCCTGTGCCTAACCAGTGACTAGCCTATGCATAGCCAGTGTTTAGCCTGTGCCTAGCCAGTGTCTAGCATGTGCCTAACCAGTGACTAGCCTATGCATAGCCAGTGTCTAGCTTGTTCCTAGCCAGTGACTAGCCTATGCAAAGCCAGTGTCTAGCTCGCGTGTAGCCTTTGCCTAGTCAGAGTCTAGCCTGTGCCCAGCCAGAGTCTAGCCTGGGCCTAGCCAGTGTCTAGCCTGGGCCTAGCCAGTGTCTAGCCTGTGCCTAGCCAGTGTCTAGCCTGTGCCTAGCCAGTGTTAAGCCTGTGCCTAGCTAGTGTCTAGCCTGTGCCTTGCTAGTGTCTAACCTGGGCCTAGCCAGTGTCTAGCCTGTGCCTAGCCAGTGACTAGCCCATGCATAGCCAGTGTCTAGCCTGTGCCTAGCAAGTGTCTAGCCTGTGCACAGCCAGTGTCTAGCCTGTGCATAGCCAGTGTCTGGCCTGTGCCTAGCCAGCGTTTAGCCTGTGCCTAGCTAGTGTCTAGCCTGGGTCTAGCCAGTGCCTAGCCAGTGCCTAGTCAGTGTCTAGCCTGGGTCTAGCCACTGCCTAGCCAGTGTCAAGCCAGTGCCTAGCCAGTGTCTAGCCAGTGTCTAGCAAGTGCCTAGCCAGTGTCTAGCCAGTGTCTAGCCAGTGTCTAGCCTGAGCCTAGCTAGTGTTCTGGCTGGGCCTAGCCAGTGTCTAGCCTCTGCCTAGCCAGTGTCTAGCCTGTGCATAGCCAGAGTCTAGCCTCTGCCTAGCCTGTGACTAGCCTATGCATAGCCAGTGTCTAGCCTGTGTCTAGACTGTGCCTAGTCAGAGTCTAGCCGGTGCCTAGCCTGTGTCTAGCCTGTGCCTAGCCTGTGCCTAGCCAGTGTCTAGCCTGTGCACAGCCAGTGTTTAGCCTCTGCCTAGCCTGTGACTAGCCTATGCTTAGCCAGTGTATAGCCTGTGTCTAGCCTTTGCCTACTCAGAGTTTAGCGTGTGCCTAGCCAGTGTCTAGCCTGTGCCTAGAAAGTGTTTAGCCTGTTCCTAGCCAGTGTCTAGCCTGTGCCTAGCCAGTGACTAGCCTATGCATAGCCAGTGTCTAGCCTGTGCCTAGCAAGTGACTAGCCTATGCCACTGCATAGCCAGTGCCTAGCCAGTGTCTAGCCTGTGCCTAGACAGAGTTTAGCCTGTGCCTAGCCAGTGTCTAGCCAGTGCACAGCCAGTGTCTAGCCTGTGCCTAGCCAGGGTCTAGCATGTGCCTAGCCAGTGTCTAGCCTGGGCCTAGCCAGTGTCTAGCCTGTGCCTAGCCAGTGTCTAGCCTGTGCCTAGCCAGTGTCTAGCCTGTGCCTAGCTAGTGCCTAGCCTGTGCCTAGCCAGTGTCTAGCCAGTGCCTAGCCAGTGTCTAGCCAGTGCGTAGACAGTGTCTAGCCAGTGCCTAGACAGTGTCAAGCCAGTGCCTATCCCGTGTCTAGCCTTTGCCTATCCAATGTCTAGCCTTTGCCTAGCCAGTGCCTAGCCAGTGCCTAGCCAGTGTCTAGCCTGTGCCCAGCCAGTGTCTAGCCTGTGCGTAGCCAGTGTCTATCGTGTGCATAGCCAATGTCTAGCCTCTGCCTAGCCTGTGACTAGCCTATGCTTAGCCAGTGTATAGCCTGTGTCTAGCCTTTGCCTAGTCAGAGTTTAGCGTGTGCCTAGCCAGTGTCTAGCCTGTGCCTAGAAAGTGTTTAGCCTGTGCCTAGCCAGTGTCTAGCCTGTGCCTAGCCAATGACTAGCCTATGCATAGCCAGTGTCTAGCCTGTGCCTAGCAAGTGACTAGCCTATCCCACTGCATAGCCAGTGCCTAGCCAGTGTCTAGCCTGTGCCTTGCCAGTGTCTAGCCAGTGCCTAGCCAGTGTCTAGCCAGTGCACAGCCAGTGTCTATCCTGTGCCTAGCCAGGGTCTAGCCTGTGCCTAGCCAGTGTCTAGCCTGGGCCTAGCCATTGTCTAGCCTGGGCCTAGCCAGTGTCTAGCCTGTGCCTAGCCAGTGTCTAGCCTGTGCCTAGCTAGTGCCTAGCCTGTGGCTAGCCAGTGTCTAGCCAGTGCCTAGCCAGTGTCTAGCCAGTGCCTAGACAGTGTCTAGCCAGTGCCTAGACAGTGTCTAGCCAGTGCCTAGACAGTGTCTAGCCAGTGCCTAGACAGTGTCTAGCCAGTGCCTAGACAGTGTCTAGCCAGTGCCTAGACAGTGTCTAGCCAGTGCCTAGACAGTGTCTAGCCAGTGCCTAGACAGTGTCTAGCCAGTGCCTAGACAGTGTCTAGACAGTGTCTAGCCAGTGCCTAGACAGTGTCTAGCCAGTGCCTAGACAGTGTCTAGCCTTTGCCTAGCCAGTACCTAGCCTTTGCCTAGCCAGTGCCTAGCCAGTGCCTAGCCAGTGTCTAGCCTGTGCACAGCCAGTGCCTAGCCTGTGCCTAGCCATTGTCTAGCCTGTGCCTAGCCAGTGTCTAGCCTGTGCCTAGCCAGTGTCTAGCCTGTGCGTAGCCAGTGTCTATCGTGTGAATAGCCAATGTCTAGCCTCTGCCTAGCCTGTGACTAGCCTTTGCATAGCCAGTGTCTAGCCTGTGTCTAGCCTTTGCCTAGTCAGAGTCTAGCCTGTGCCTAGCCAGTGTCTAGCCTGTGCCTAGGCAGTGTTTAGCCTGTGCCTAGCCAGTGTCTAGCCTGTGTCTAGCCAGTGACTAGCCTATGCATAGCCAGTGACTAGCCTGTGCATAGCCATTGACTAGCTTGTGCAGAGCTAGTGTCTAGCCTGTGCCTAACAAGTGTCTAGCATGTGCCTAGCAAGTGTCTAGCCTGTGCCTAGCCAGTGTCTAGCATGTGCCTAGCCAGTGTCTAGCCTGTCCACAGCCAGTGTCTAGCCTGTGCCTAGCCAGTGCCTAGCCTGTGCCTAGCCAGTGCCTAGCCTCTGCCTAGCCTGTGACTAGCCTCTGCACGGCCAGTGTCTAGCCTTTGTCTAGCCTGTGCCTAGTCAGAGTCTAGCCTGTGCCTAGCCTGTGTCTAGCCTGTGCCTAGCCTGTGCCTAGCCAGTGTCTAGCCTGTGCACAGTCAGTGTTTAGCCTCTGCCTAGCCTGTGACTAGCCTATGCATAGCCAGTGTCTAGCCCTTGTCTAGCCTTTGCCTAGTCAGAGTCTAGCCTGTGCCTAGCCAGTGTCTAGCCTGTGCCTAGAAAGTTTTTAGCCTGTGCCACGCCAGTGTCTAGCTTGTGCGTAGCTAGTGTCTAGCCTGGGCCTAGCAAGTGTCTAGCCTGTGCCTAGCCAGTGTCTAGCCTGTGCCTATCTAGTGTCTAGCCTGGGTCTAGCCTGTGCCTAGCCAGTGTCTAGCCACTGTCTAGCCTGTGCCTAGCCAGTGTCTAGCCTGAGCATAGCCAGTGCCTAGCCTCTGCCTAGCCTGTGACTAGCCTCTGCATAGCCAGTGTCTAGCCTTTGTCTAGCCTGTGCCTAGTCAGAGTCTAGCCTGTGCCTAGTCAGAGTCTAGCCTGTGCCTAGCCTGTGTCTAGCCTGTGCCTAGCCTGTGCCTAGCCAGTGTCTAGGCTGTGCACAGTCAGTGTTTAGCCTCTGCCGAGCCTCTGACTAGCCTATGCATAGCCAGTGTCTAGCCTCTGTCTAGCCTTTGCCTAGTCAGAGTCTAGCCTGTGCCTAGCCAGTGTCTAGCCTGTGCCTAGAAAGTGTTTAGCCTGAGCCTAGCCAGTGTCTAGCCTGTGCCTAGCCAGTGACTAGCCTATGCATAGCCAGTGTCTAGCCTGTACCTAGCAAGTGACTAGCCTATGCCACTGCATAGCCAGTGCCTAGCAAGTGTCTAGCCTGTGCCTAGCCAGTGTTTAGCCTGTGCCTAGCTAGTGTCTAGCCTGGGCCTAGCCAGTGTCTAGCCAGTGCCTAGCCAGTGTCTAGCCTGTCCCTAGCCAATGACTAGCCTATGCATAGCCAGTGTCTAGCCAGTGTCTAGCCAGTGTCTAGCCAGGGCCTAGCCAGTGTCTAGCCAGTGCCTAGCCAGTGTCTAGCCAGTGCCTAGCCAGTGTCTAGCCTGTGTCTAGCCAGTGTCTAGCCTGGGCCTAGCCAGTGTCTAGCCTGGGCCTAGCCAGTGTCTAGCCTGTGCCTAGCCAGTGTCTAGCCTGTGCCTAGCCAGTGTCTAGCTTGTGCGTAGCTAGTGTCTAGCCTGGGCCTAGCAAGTTTCTGGCCTGTGCCTAGCCAGCGTCTAGCCTGTGCCTAGCTAGTGTCTAGCCTGGGCTCAGCCAGTGTCTAGCCTGGGCTCAGCCAGTGTCTAGCCTGTGCCTAGCCAGTGTTTAGCCTGTGCCTAGCTTGTGTCTAGCCTGTGCACAGCCAGTGTCAAGCCTGTGCCTAGCCAGTGTCTAGCCAGTGTCTAGCCTGTGTCTAGCCTGGGCCTAGCCAGTGTCTAGCCTGTGCCTAGCCAGTGTCTAGCCTGTGTCTAGCCTGGGCCTAGCCAGTGTCTAGCCTGTGCCTAGCCAGTGTCTAGCCTGTGTCTAGCCTGGGCCTAGCCAGTCCCAAGCCAGTGTCTAGCCAGTGCCTAGCCAGTGTCTAGCCAGTTCCTAGCCTTTGTCTAGCCAGTGTCTAGCCAGTGTCTAGCCAGTGTCTAGCCAGTGTCTAGCCAGTGTCTAGCCTGTGCCTAGCTAGTGTCTAGCCTGGACCTAGCCAGTGTCTAGCCTGGACCTAGCCAGTGTCTAGCCTGTGTCTAGCCTGTGCCTAGCCAGCGTCTTGCCTGTGCCTAGCCAGTGTATAGCTTGTGCGTAGTTAGTGTCTAGCCTGGGCCTAGCAAGTGTCTAGCCTTTGCCTAGTCAGAGTCTAGCCTGTCCCTAGCCAATGACTAGCCTATGCATAGCCAGTGTTTAGCCTGTGCCTAGTTAGTGTCTAGCCAGGGCCTAGCCAGTGTCTAGCCAGGGCCTAGCCAGTGTCTAGCCAGGGCCTAGCCAGTGTCTAGCCAGTGTCTAGCCAGGGCCTAGCCAGTGTCTAGCCAGTGTCTAGCCAGGGCCTAGCCAGTGTCTAGCCAGTGTCTAACCAGGGCCTAGCCAGTGTCTAGCCAGTGCCTAGCCAGTGTCTAGCCAGTGCCTAGCCAGTGTCTAGCCAGTGCCTAGCCAGTGTCTAGCCAGTGCCTAGCCAGTGTCTAGCCTGTGTCTAGCCAGTGTCTAGCCTGGGCCTAGCCAGTGTCTAGCCTGTGCCTAGCCAGTGTCTTGCCTGTGCCTAGCCAGTGTCTAGCTTGTGCGTAGCTAGTGTCTAGCCTGGGCCTAGCAAGTTTCTGGCCTGTGCCTAGCCAGCGTCTAGCCTGTGCCTAGCTAGTGTCTAGCCTGGGCTCAGCCAGTGTCTAGCCTGTGCCTAGCCAGTGTTTAGCCTGTGCCTAGCTTGTGTCTAGCCTGTGCACAGCCAGTGTCAAGCCTGTGCCTAGCCAGTGTCAAGCCTGTGCCTAGCCAGTGTCTAGCCAGTGCCTAGCCAGTGTCTAGCCAGTGTCTAGCCTGTGTCTAGCCTGGGCCTAGCCAGTGTCTAGCCTGTGCCTAGTCAGTGTCTAGCCTGTGTCTAGCCTGGGCCTAGCCAGTTTCTAGCCTGTGCCAACCCAGTGTCTAGCCAGTGCCTAGCCAGTGTCTAGCCAGTGCCTAGCCAGTGTCTAGCCTTTGTCTAGCCAGTGTCTAGCCAGTGTCTAGCCAGTGTCTAGCCAGTGTCTAGCCAGTGTCTAGCCAGTGTCTAGCCAGTGTCTAGCCAGTGTCTAGCCAGTTTCTAGCCAGTGTCTAGCCAGTGTCTAGCCTGTGCCTAGCTAGTGTCTAGCCTTTGCCTAGTCAGAGTCTAGCCTGTGCCTAGCCAGTGTCTAGCCTGTGCCTAGAAAGTTTTTAGCCTGTGCCACGCCAGTGTCTAGCTTGTGCGTAGCTAGTGTCTAGCCTGGGCCTAGCAAGTGTCTAGCCTGTGCCTAGCCAGTGTCTAGCCTGTGCCTATCTAGTGTCTAGCCTGGGTCTAGCCTGTGCCTAGCCAGTGTCTAGCCACTGTCTAGCCTGTGCCCAGCCAGTGTCTAGCCTGGGCCTAGCAAGTGTCTAGCCTTTGCCTAGTCAGAGTCTAGCCTGTCCCTAGCCAATGACTAGCCTATGCATAGCCAGTGTTTAGCCTGTGCCTAGCTAGTGTCTAGCCAGGGCCTAGCCAGTGTCTAGCCAGGGCCTAGCCAGTGTCTAGCCAGGGCCTAGCCAGTGTCTAGCCAGTGTCTAGCCAGGGCCTAGCCAGTGTCTAGCCAGGGCCTAGCCAGTGTCTAGCCAGTGTCTAGCCAGGGCCTAGCCAGTGTCTAGCCAGTGTCTAGCCAGGGCCTAGCCAGTGTCTAGCCAGGGCCTAGCCAGTGTCTAGCCAGTGTCTAGCCAGTGCCTAGCCAGTGCCTAGCCAGTGCCTAGCCAGTGTCTAGCCAGTGCCTAGCCAGTGTCTAGCCTGTGTCTAGCCAGTGTCTAGCCTGGGCCTAGCCAGTGTCTAGCCTGTGCCTAGCCAGTGTCTTGCCTGTGCCTAGCCAGTGTCTAGCTTGTGCGTAGCTAGTGTCTAGCCTGGGCCTAGCAAGTTTCTGGCCTGTGCCTAGCCAGCGTCTAGCCTGTGCCTAGCTAGTGTCTAGCCTGGGCTCAGCCAGTGTCTAGCCTGTGCCTAGCCAGTGTTTAGCCTGTGCCTAGCTTGTGTCTAGCCTGTGCACAGCCAGTGTCAAGCCTGTGCCTAGCCAGTGTCTAGCCAGTGCCTAGCCAGTGTCTAGCCAGTGTCTAGCCAGTGTCTAGCCTGTGTCTAGCCTGGGCCTAGCCAGTGTCTAGCCTGTGCCTAGCCAGTGTCTAGCCTGTGTCTAGCCTGGGCCTAGCCAGTTTCTAGCCTGTGCCAAGCCAGTGTCTAGCCAGTGCCTAGCCAGTGTCTAGCCAGTGCCTAGCCAGTGTCTAGCCTTTGTCTAGCTAGTGTCTAGCCAGTGTCTAGCCAGTGTCTAGCCAGTGTCTAGCCAGTGTCTAGCCAGTGTCTAGCCAGTGTCTAGCCAGTGTCTAGCCAGTGTCTAGCCAGTATCTAGCCTGTGCCTAGCTAGTGTCTAGCCTGGGCCTAGTCAGAGTCTAGCCTGTGCCTAGCCAGTGTCTAGCCTGTGCCTAGAAAGTTTTTAGCCTGTGCCACGCCAGTGTCTAGCTTGTGCGTAGCTAGTGTCTAGCCTGGGCCTAGCAAGTGTCTAGCCTGTGCCTAGCCAGTGTCTAGCCTGTGCCTATCTAGTGTCTAGCCTGGGCCTAGCCTGTGCCTAGCCAGTGTCTAGCCACTGTCTAGCCTGTGCCCAGCCAGTGTCTAGCCTGAGCATAGCCAGTGCCTAGCCTCTGCCTAGCCTGTGACTAGCCTCTGCATAGCCAGTGTCTAGCCTTTGTCTAGCCTGTGCCTAGTCAGAGTCTAGCCTGAGCATAGCCAGTGCCTAGCCTCTGCCTAGCCTGTGACTAGCCTCTGCATAGCCAGTGTCTAGCCTTTGTCTAGCCTGTCCCTAGCCAATGACTAGCCTATGCATAGCCAGTGTTTAGCCTGTGCCTAGCTAGTGTCTAGCCAGGGCCTAACCAGTGTCTAGCCAGGGCCTAGCCAGTGTCTTGCCAGTGTCTAGCCAGGGCCTAACCAGTGTCTAGCCAGTGCCTAGCCAGTGCCTAACCAGTGTCTAGCCAGTGCCTAGCCAGTGTCTAGCTTGTGCGTAGTTAGTGTCTAGCCTGGGCCTAGCAAGTGTCTGGCCTGTGCCTAGCCAGCGTCTAGCCTGTGCCTAGCTAGTGTCTAGCCTTTGCCTAGTCAGAGTCTAGCCAGTGCCTAGCCAGTGTCTAGCCTGTGCCTAGAAAGTTTTTAGCCTGTGCCACGCCAGTGTCTAGCTTGTGCGTAGCTAGTGTCTAGCCTGGGCCTAGCAAGTGTCTAGCCTGTGCCTAGCCAGTGTCTAGCCTGTGCCTATCTAGTGTCTAGCCTGGGTCTAGCCTGTGCCTAGCCAGTGTCTAGCCACTGTCTAGCCTGTGCCCAGCCAGTGTCTAGCCTGAGCATAGCCAGTGCCTAGCCTCTGCCTAGCCTGTGACTAGCCTCTGCATAGCCAGTGTCTAGCCTTTGTCTAGCCTGTGCCTAGTCAGAGTCTAGCCTGTGCATAGTCAGAGTCTAGCCTGTGCCTAGCCTGTGACTAGCCTGTGCCTAGCCTGTGCCTAGCCTGTGCCTAGCCAGTGTCTAGGCTGTGCACAGTCAGTGTTTAGCCTCTGCCGAGCCTCTGACTAGCCTATGCATAGCCAGTGTCTAGCCTCTGTCTAGCCTTTGCCTAGTCAGAGTCTAGCCTGTGCCTAGCCAGTGTCTAGCCTGTGCCTAGAAAGTGTTTAGCCTGAGCCTAGCCAGTGTCTAGCCTGTGCCTAGCCAGTGACTAGCCTATGCATAGCCAGTGTCTAGCCTGTAACTAGCAAGTGACTAGCCTATGCCACTGCATAGCCAGTGCCTAGCAAGTGTCTAGCCTGTTCCTAGCCAGTGTTTAGCCTGTGCCTAGCTAGTGTCTAGCCTGGGCCTAGCCAGTGTCTAGCCAGTGCCTAGCCAGTGTCTAGCCTGTCCCTAGCCAATGACTAGCCTATGCATAGCCAGTGTCTAGCCTTTGCCTAGTCAGAGTCTAGCCTGTCCCTAGCCAATGACTAGCCTATGCATAGCCAGGGCTTAGCCTGTGCCTAGCTAGTGTCTAGCCAGGGCCTTGCCAGTGTCTAGCCAGGGCCTAGCCAGTGTCTAGCCAGTGTCTAGCCAGTGTCTAGCCAGTGTCTAGGCAGGGCCTAACCAGTGTCTAGCCAGTGTCTAGCCAGTGCCTAGCCAGTGTCTAGCCAGTGCCTAGCCAGTGTCTAGCCTGTGTCTAGCCAGTGTCTAGCCTGGGCCTAGCCAGTGTCTAGCCTGTGCCTAGCCAGTGTCTTGCCTGTGCCTAGCCAGTGTCTAGCTTGTGCGTAGCTAGTGTCTAGCCTGGGCCTAGCAAGTTTCTGGCCTGTGCCTAGCCAGCGTCTAGCCTGTGCCTAGCTAGTGTCTAGCCTGGGCTCAGCCAGTGTCTAGCCTGTGCCTAGCCAGTGTTTAGCCTGTGCCTAGCTTGTGTCTAGCCTGTGCACAGCCAGTGTCAAGCCTGTGCCTAGCCAGTGTCTAGCCAGTGTCTAGCCTGTGTCTAGCCTGGGCCTAGCCAGTGTCTAGCCTGTGCCTAGCCAGAGTCTAGCCTGTGTCTGGCCTGGGCCTAGCCAGTGTCTAGCCTGTGCCAAGCCAGTGTCTAGCCAGTGCCTAGCCAGTGTCTAGCCAGTGCCTAGCCAGTGTCTAGCCTTTGTCTAGCCAGTGTCTAGTCAGTGTCTAGTCAGTGTCTAGCCAGTGTCTAGCCAGTGTCTAGCCAGTGTCTAGCCAGTGTCTAGCCAGTGTCTAGCCAGTGTCTAGCCAGTGTCTAGCCAGTGTCTAGCCAGTGTCTAGCCAGTGTCTAGCCAGTGTCTAGCCAGTGTCTAGCCAGTGTCTAGCCAGTGTCTAGCCAGTGTCTAGCCAGTGTCTAGCCAGTGTCTAGCCAGTGTCTAGCCTGTGCCTAGCTAGTGTCTAGCCTGGACCTAGCCAGTGTCTAGCCTGTGCCTAGCCAGCGTCTTGCCTGTGCCTAGCCAGTGTATGGCTTGTGCGTAGTTAGTATCTAGCCTGGGCCTAGCAAGTGTCTGGCCTAAGCCTAGCCAGCGTCTAGCCTTTGCCTAGCTAGTGTCTAGCCTGGGCCTAGCCAGTGTCTAGCCTGTGCCCAGCCAGTGTTTAGCCTGTTCCTAGCTAGAGTCTAGCCTGTGCACAGCCAGTGTCTAGTCTGTGCCTAGCCAGTGTCTAGCTTGAGCATAGCCAGTGTCTAGCCTCTGCCTAGCCTGTGACTAGCCTATGCATAGCCAGTGTCTAGCCTGTGCATAGCCAGTGTCTAGCCTCTGCCTAGCCTGGGACTAGCCTATGCTTAGCCAGTGTCTAGCCTGTGTCTAGCCTGTGCCTAGCCAGAGTCTACACTGTGCCTAGCCAGTGTCTAGCCTGTGCCTAGAAAGTGTTTAGCCTGTGCCTAGCCAGTGTCTAGCCTGTGCCTAGCCAGTGACTAGCCTATGCATAGCCAGTGTCTAGCCTGTGCCTAGCAAGTGACTAGCCTATGCCACTGCATAGCCAGTGCCTAGCCAGTGTCTAGCCTGTGCCTAGCCAGTGTCTCGCCAGTGCCTAGCCAGTGTCTAGCCAGTGCCTAGCCAGTGTCTAGCCAGTGTCTAGCCTGTGTCTAGCCTGGGCCTAGCCAGTGTCTAGCCTGTGCCTAGTCAGTGTCTAGCCTGTGTCTAGCCTGGGCCTAGCCAGTTTCTAGCCTGTGCCAACCCAGTGTCTAGCCAGTGCCTAGCCAGTGTCTAGCCAGTGCCTAGCCAGTGTCTAGCCTTTGTCTAGCCAGTGTCTAGCCAGTGTCTAGCCAGTGTCTAGCCAGTGTCTAGCCAGTGTCTAGCCAGTGTCTAGCCAGTGTCTAGCCAGTTTCTAGCCAGTGTCTAGCCAGTGTCTAGCCAGGCCTGTGCCTAGCTAGTGTCTAGCCTTTGCCTAGTCAGAGTCTAGCCTGTGCCTAGCCAGTGTCTAGCCTGTGCCTAGAAAGTTTTTAGCCTGTGCCACGCCAGTGTCTAGCTTGTGCGTAGCTAGTGTCTAGCCTGGGCCTAGCAAGTGTCTAGCCTGTGCCTAGCCAGTGTCTAGCCTGTGCCTATCTAGTGTCTAGCCTGGGTCTAGCCTGTGCCTAGCCAGTGTCTAGCCACTGTCTAGCCTGTGCCCAGCCAGTGTCTAGCCTGGGCCTAGCAAGTGTCTAGCCTTTGCCTAGTCAGAGTCTAGCCTGTCCCTAGCCAATGACTAGCCTATGCATAGCCAGTGTTTAGCCTGTGCCTAGCTAGTGTCTAGCCAGGGCCTAGCCAGTGTCTAGCCAGGGCCTAGCCAGTGTCTAGCCAGGGCCTAGCCAGTGTCTAGCCAGTGTCTAGCCAGGGCCTAGCCAGTGTCTAGCCAGTGTCTAGCCAGGGCCTAGCCAGTGTCTAGCCAGTGTCTAGCCAGGGCCTAGCCAGTGTCTAGCCAGTGCCTAGCCAGTGCCTAGCCAGTGCCTAGCCAGTGTCTAGCCAGTGCCTAGCCAGTGTCTAGCCTGTGTCTAGCCAGTGTCTAGCCTGGGCCTAGCCAGTGTCTAGCCTGTGCCTAGCCAGTGTCTTGCCTGTGCCTAGCCAGTGTCTAGCTTGTGCGTAGCTAGTGTCTAGCCTGGGCCTAGCAAGTTTCTGGCCTGTGCCTAGCCAGCGTCTAGCCTGTGCCTAGCTAGTGTCTAGCCTGGGCTCAGCCAGTGTCTAGCCTGTGCCTAGCCAGTGTTTAGCCTGTGCCTAGCTTGTGTCTAGCCTGTGCACAGCCAGTGTCAAGCCTGTGCCTAGCCAGTGTCAAGCCTGTGCCTAGCCAGTGTCTAGCCAGTGCCTAGCCAGTGTCTAGCCAGTGTCTAGCCTGTGTCTAGCCTGGGCCTAGCCAGTGTCTAGCCTGTGCCTAGCCAGTGTCTAGCCTGTGTCTAGCCTGGGCCTAGCCAGTTTCTAGCCTGTGCCAAGCCAGTGTCTAGCCAGTGCCTAGCCAGTGTCTAGCCAGGGCCTAGCCAGTGTCTAGCCAGTGTCTAGCCAGTGTCTAGCCTTTGTCTAGCTAGTGTCTAGCCAGTGTCTAGCCAGTGTCTAGCCAGTGTCTAGCCAGTGTCTAGCCAGTGTCTAGCCAGTGTCTAGCCAGTGTCTAGCCAGTGTCTAGCCAGTATCTAGCCTGTGCCTAGCCAGTGTCTAGCCACTGTCTAGCCTGTGCCCAGCCAGTGTCTAGCCTGGGCCTAGCAAGTGTCTAGCCTTTGCCTAGTCAGAGTCTAGCCTGTCCCTAGCCAATGACTAGCATATGCATAGCCAGTGTTTAGCCTGTGCCTAGCTAGTGTCTAGCCAGGGCCTAGCCAGTGTCTAGCCAGGGCCTAGCCAGTGTCTAGCCAGGGCCTAGCCAGTGTCTAGCCAGTGTCTAGCCAGTGTCTAGCCTTTGTCTAGCTAGTGTCTAGCCAGTGTCTAGCCAGTGTCTAGCCAGTGTCTAGCCAGTGTCTAGCCAGTGTCTAGCCAGTGTCTAGCCAGTGTCTAGCCAGTATCTAGCCTGTGCCTAGCTAGTGTCTAGCCTGGGCCTAGTCAGAGTCTAGCCTGTGCCTAGCCAGTGTCTAGCCTGTGCCTAGAAAGTTTTTAGCCTGTGCCACGCCAGTGTCTAGCTTGTGCGTAGCTAGTGTCTAGCCTGGGCCTAGCAAGTGTCTAGCCTGTGCCTAGCCAGTGTCTAGCCTGTGCCTATCTAGTGTCTAGCCTGGGTCTAGCCTGTGCCTAGCCAGTGTCTAGCCACTGTCTAGCCTGTGCCCAGCCAGTGTCTAGCCTGAGCATAGCCAGTGCCTAGCCTCTGCCTAGCCTGTGACTAGCCTCTGCATAGCCAGTGTCTAGCCTTTGTCTAGCCTGTGCCTAGTCAGAGTCTAGCCTGAGCATAGCCAGTGCCTAGCCTCTGCCTAGCCTGTGACTAGCCTCTGCATAGCCAGTGTCTAGCCTTTGTCTAGCCTGTCCCTAGCCAATGACTAGCCTATGCATAGCCAGTGTTTAGCCTGTGCCTAGCTAGTGTCTAGCCAGGGCCTAGCCAGTGTCTAGCCAGGGCCTAGCCAGTGTCTTGCCAGTGTCTAGCCAGGGCCTAACCAGTGTCTAGCCAGTGCCTAGCCAGTGCCTAGCCAGTGTCTAGCCAGTGCCTAGCCAGTGTCTAGCTTGTGCGTAGCTAGTGTCTAGCCTGGGCCTAGCAAGTGTCTAGCCTGTGCCTAGCCAGTGTCTAGCCTGTGCCTATCTAGTGTCTAGCCTGGGTCTAGCCTGTGCCTAGCCAGTGTCTAGCCACTGTCTAGCCTGTGCCCAGCCAGTGTCTAGCCTGAGCATAGCCAGTGCCTAGCCTCTGCCTAGCCTGTGACTAGCCTCTGCATAGCCAGTGTCTAGCCTTTGTCTAGCCTGTGCCTAGTCAGAGTCTAGCCTGTGCATAGTCAGAGTCTAGCCTGTGCCTAGCCTGCGACTAGCCTGTGCCTAGCCTGTGCCTAGCCTGTGCCTAGCCAGTGTCTAGGCTGTGCACAGTCAGTGTTTAGCCTCTGCCGAGCCTCTGACTAGAGGTCTGTCAGAGTCTAGCCTGAGCATAGCCAGTGCCTAGCCTCTGCCTAGCCTGTGACTAGCCTCTGCATAGCCAGTGTCTAGCCTTTGTCTAGCCTGTCCCTAGCCAATGACTAGCCTATGCATAGCCAGTGTTTAGCCTGTGCCTAGCTAGTGTCTAGCCAGGGCCTAGCCAGTGTCTAGCCAGGGCCTAGCCAGTGTCTTGCCAGTGTCTAGCCAGGGCCTAACCAGTGTCTAGCCAGTGCCTAGCCAGTGCCTAGCCAGTGTCTAGCCAGTGCCTAGCCAGTGTCTAGCTTGTGCGTAGTTAGTGTCTAGCCTGGGCCTAGCAAGTGTCTGGCCTGTGCCTAGCCAGCGTCTAGCCTGTGCCTAGCTAGTGTCTAGCCTTTGCCTAGTCAGAGTCTAGCCAGTGCCTAGCCAGTGTCTAGCCTGTGCCTAGAAAGTTTTTAGCCTGTGCCACGCCAGTGTCTAGCTTGTGCGTAGCTAGTGTCTAGCCTGGGCCTAGTCAGAGTCTAGCCTGTGCCTAGCCAGTGTCTAGCCTGTGCCTAGAAAGTGTTTAGCCTGAGCCTAGCCAGTGTCTAGCCTGTGCCTAGCCAGTGACTAGCCTATGCATAGCCAGTGTCTAGCCTGTAACTAGCAAGTGACTAGCCTATGCCACTGCATAGCCAGTGCCTAGCAAGTGTCTAGCCTGTGCCTAGCCAGTGTTTAGCCTGTGCCTAGCTAGTGTCTAGCCTGGGCCTAGCCAGTGTCTAGCCAGTGCCTAGCCAGTGTCTAGCCTGTCCCTAGCCAATGACTAGCCTATGCATAGCCAGTGTCTAGCCTTTGCCTAGTCAGAGTCTAGCCTGTCCCTAGCCAATGACTAGCCTATGCATAGCCAGGGTTTAGCCTGTGCCTAGCTAGTGTCTAGCCAGGGCCTTGCCAGTGTCTAGCCAGGGCCTAGCCAGTGTCTAGCCAGTGTCTAGGCAGGGCCTAACCAGTGTCTAGCCAGTGTCTAGCCAGTGCCTAGCCAGTGTCTAGCCAGTGCCTAGCCAGTGTCTAGCCTGTGTCTAGCCAGTGTCTAGCCTGTGCCTAGCCAGTGTCTAGCCTGTGCCCTGAGCCAGTGTCTTGCCTGTGCCTAGCCAGTGTCTAGCTTGTGCGTAGCTAGTGTCTAGCCTGGGCCTAGCAAGTTTCTGGCCTGTGCCTAGCCAGCGTCTAGCCTGTGCCTAGCTAGTGTCTAGCCTGGGCTCAGCCAGTGTCTAGCCTGTGCCTAGCCAGTGTTTAGCCTGTGCCTAGCTTGTGTCTAGCCTGTGCACAGCCAGTGTCAAGCCTGTGCCTAGCCAGTGTCTAGCCAGTGTCTAGCCTGTGTCTAGCCTGGGCCTAGCCAGTGTCTAGCCTGTGCCTAGCCAGAGTCTAGCCTGTGTCTGGCCTGGGCCTAGCCAGTGTCTAGCCTGTGCCAAGCCAGTGTCTAGCCTTTGTCTAGCCAGTGTCTAGTCAGTGTCTAGCCAGTGTCTAGCCAGTGTCTAGCCAGTGTCTAGCCAGTGTCTAGCCAGTGTCTAGCCAGTGTCTAGCCAGTGTCTAGCCAGTGTCTAGCCAGTGTCTAGCCAGTGTCTAGCCAGTGTCTAGCCAGTGTCTAGCCAGTGTCTAGCCAGTGTCTAGCCTGTGCCTAGCTAGTGTCTAGCCTGGACCTAGCCAGTGTCTAGCCTGTGCCTAGCCAGCGTCTTGCCTGTGCCTAGCCAGTGTATGGCTTGTGCGTAGTTAGTATCTAGCCTGGGCCTAGCAAGTGTCTGGCCTGTGCCTAGCCAGCGTCTAGCCTTTGCCTAGCTAGTGTCTAGCCTGGGCCTAGCCAGTGTCTAGCCTGTGCCCAGCCAGTGTTTAGCCTGTTCCTAGCTAGAGTCTAGCCTGTGCACAGCCAGTGTCTAGTCTGTGCCTAGCCAGTGTCTAGCTTGAGCATAGCCAGTGTCTAGCCTCTGCCTAGCCTGTGACTAGCCTATGCATAGCCAGTGTCTAGCCTGTGCATAGCCAGTGTCTAGCCTCTGCCTAGCCTGGGACTAGCCTATGCTTAGCCAGTGTCTAGCCTGTGCCTAGCCAGAGTCTACACTGTGCCTAGCCAGTGTCTAGCCTGTGCCTAGAAAGTGTTTAGCCTGTGCCTAGCCAGTGTCTAGCCTGTGCCTAGCCAGTGACTAGCCTATGCATAGCCAGTGTCTAGCCTGTGCCTAGCAAGTGACTAGCCTATGCCACTGCATAGCCAGTGCCTAGCCAGTGTCTAGCCTGTGCCTAGCCAGTGTCTCGCCAGTGCCTAGCCAGTGTCTAGCCAGTGCCTAGCCAGTGTCAAGCCTGTGCCTAGCCAGTGTCTAGCCAGTGCCTAGCCAGTGTCTAGCCAGTGTCTAGCCTGTGTCTAGCCTGGGCCTAGCCAGTGTCTAGCCTGTGCCTACCCAGTGTCTAGCCAGTGCCTAGCCAGTGTCTAGCCAGTGCCTAGCCAGTGTCTAGCCAGTGCCTAGCCAGTGTCTAGCCTTTGTCTAGCCAGTGTCTAGCCAGTGTCTAGCCAGTGTCTAGCC
Source organism: Zaprionus indianus (assembly GCA_018904595.1). NCBI lineage: Eukaryota > Metazoa > Arthropoda > Insecta > Diptera > Drosophilidae > Zaprionus > Zaprionus indianus. Next base: position 28,925 of record JAEIHA010000995.1, on the reverse strand, counting down.
AGTGTCTAGCCAGTGTCTAGCCAGTGTCTAGCCAGTGTCTAGCCAGTGTCTAGCCAGTGTCTAGCCAGTTTCTAGCCAGTGTCTAGCCAGTGTCTAGCCTGTGCCTAGCTAGTGTCTAGCCTTTGCCTAGTCAGAGTCTAGCCTGTGCCTAGCCAGTGTCTAGCCTGTGCCTAGAAAGTTTTTAGCCTGTGCCACGCCAGTGTCTAGCTTGTGCGTAGCTAGTGTCTAGCCTGGGCCTAGCAAGTGTCTAGCCTGTGCCTAGCCAGTGTCTAGCCTGTGCCTATCTAGTGTCTAGCCTGGGTCTAGCCTGTGCCTAGCCAGTGTCTAGCCACTGTCTAGCCTGTGCCCAGCCAGTGTCTAGCCTGGGCCTAGCAAGTGTCTAGCCTTTGCCTAGTCAGAGTCTAGCCTGTCCCTAGCCAATGACTAGCCTATGCATAGCCAGTGTTTAGCCTGTGCCTAGCTAGTGTCTAGCCAGGGCCTAGCCAGTGTCTAGCCAGGGCCTAGCCAGTGTCTAGCCAGGGCCTAGCCAGTGTCTAGCCAGTGTCTAGCCAGGGCCTAGCCAGTGTCTAGCCAGTGTCTAGCCAGGGCCTAGCCAGTGCCTAGCCAGTGTCTAGCCAGTGCCTAGCCAGTGTCTAGCCTGTGTCTAGCCAGTGTCTAGCCTGGGCCTAGCCAGTGTCTAGCCTGTGCCTAGCCAGTGTCTTGCCTGTGCCTAGCCAGTGTCTAGCTTGTGCGTAGCTAGTGTCTAGCCTGGGCCTAGCAAGTTTCTGGCCTGTGCCTAGCCAGCGTCTAGCCTGTGCCTAGCTAGTGTCTAGCCTGGGCTCAGCCAGTGTCTAGCCTGTGCCTAGCCAGTGTTTAGCCTGTGCCTAGCTTGTGTCTAGCCTGTGCACAGCCAGTGTCAAGCCTGTGCCTAGCCAGTGTCAAGCCTGTGCCTAGCCAGTGTCTAGCCAGTGCCTAGCCAGTGTCTAGCCAGTGTCTAGCCTGTGTCTAGCCTGGGCCTAGCCAGTGTCTAGCCTGTGCCTAGCCAGTGTCTAGCCTGTGTCTAGCCTGGGCCTAGCCAGTTTCTAGCCTGTGCCAAGCCAGTGTCTAGCCAGTGCCTAGCCAGTGTCTAGCCAGTGCCTAGCCAGTGTCTAGCCAGTGCCTAGCCAGTGTCTAGCCTTTGTCTAGCTAGTGTCTAGCCAGTGTCTAGCCAGTGTCTAGCCAGTGTCTAGCCAGTGTCTAGCCAGTGTCTAGCCAGTGTCTAGCCAGTGTCTAGCCAGTGTCTAGCCAGTATCTAGCCTGTGCCTAGCTAGTGTCTAGCCTGGGCCTAGTCAGAGTCTAGCCTGTGCCTAGCCAGTGTCTAGCCTGTGCCTAGAAAGTTTTTAGCCTGTGCCACGCCAGTGTCTAGCTTGTGCGTAGCTAGTGTCTAGCCTGGGCCTAGCAAGTGTCTAGCCTGTGCCTAGCCAGTGTCTAGCCTGTGCCTATCTAGTGTCTAGCCTGGGTCTAGCCTGTGCCTAGCCAGTGTCTAGCCACTGTCTAGCCTGTGCCTAGCAGCCAGTGTCTAGCCTGAGCATAGCCAGTGCCTAGCCTCTGCCTAGCCTGTGACTAGCCTCTGCATAGCCAGTGTCTAGCCTTTGTCTAGCCTGTGCCTAGTCAGAGTCTAGCCTGAGCATAGCCAGTGCCTAGCCTCTGCCTAGCCTGTGACTAGCCTCTGCATAGCCAGTGTCTAGCCTTTGTCTAGCCTGTCCCTAGCCAATGACTAGCCTATGCATAGCCAGTGTTTAGCCTGTGCCTAGCTAGTGTCTAGCCAGGGCCTAGCCAGTGTCTAGCCAGGGCCTAGCCAGTGTCTTGCCAGTGTCTAGCCAGGGCCTAACCAGTGTCTAGCCAGTGCCTAGCCAGTGCCTAGCCAGTGTCTAGCCAGTGCCTAGCCAGTGTCTAGCTTGTGCGTAGTTAGTGTCTAGCCTGGGCCTAGCAAGTGTCTGGCCTGTGCCTAGCCAGCGTCTAGCCTGTGCCTAGCTAGTGTCTAGCCTTTGCCTAGTCAGAGTCTAGCCAGTGCCTAGCCAGTGTCTAGCCTGTGCCTAGAAAGTTTTTAGCCTGTGCCACGCCAGTGTCTAGCTTGTGCGTAGCTAGTGTCTAGCCTGGGCCTAGCAAGTGTCTAGCCTGTGCCTAGCCAGTGTCTAGCCTGTGCCTATCTAGTGTCTAGCCTGGGTCTAGCCTGTGCCTAGCCAGTGTCTAGCCACTGTCTAGCCTGTGCCCAGCCAGTGTCTAGCCTGAGCATAGCCAGTGCCTAGCCTCTGCCTAGCCTGTGACTAGCCTCTGCATAGCCAGTGTCTAGCCTTTGTCTAGCCTGTGCCTAGTCAGAGTCTAGCCTGTGCATAGTCAGAGTCTAGCCTGTGCCTAGCCTGTGACTAGCCTGTGCCTAGCCTGTGCCTAGCCTGTGCCTAGCCAGTGTCTAGGCTGTGCACAGTCAGTGTTTAGCCTCTGCCGAGCCTCTGACTAGGCTATGCATAGCCAGTGTCTAGCCTCTGTCTAGCCTTTGCCTAGTCAGAGTCTAGCCTGTGCCTAGCCAGTGTCTAGCCTGTGCCTAGAAAGTGTTTAGCCTGAGCCTAGCCAGTGTCTAGCCTGTGCCTAGCCAGTGACTAGCCTATGCATAGCCAGTGTCTAGCCTGTAACTAGCAAGTGACTAGCCTATGCCACTGCATAGCCAGTGCCTAGCAAGTGTCTAGCCTGTGCCTAGCCAGTGTTTAGCCTGTGCCTAGCTAGTGTCTAGCCTGGGCCTAGCCAGTGTCTAGCCAGTGCCTAGCCAGTGTCTAGCCTGTCCCTAGCCAATGACTAGCCTATGCATAGCCAGTGTCTAGCCTTTGCCTAGTCAGAGTCTAGCCTGTCCCTAGCCAATGACTAGCCTATGCATAGCCAGGGTTTAGCCTGTGCCTAGCTAGTGTCTAGCCAGGGCCTTGCCAGTGTCTAGCCAGGGCCTAGCCAGTGTCTAGCCAGTGTCTAGGCAGGGCCTAACCAGTGTCTAGCCAGTGTCTAGCCAGTGCCTAGCCAGTGTCTAGCCAGTGCCTAGCCAGTGTCTAGCCTGTGTCTAGCCAGTGTCTAGCCTGGGCCTAGCCAGTGTCTAGCCTGTGCCTAGCCAGTGTCTTGCCTGTGCCTAGCCAGTGTCTAGCTTGTGCGTAGCTAGTGTCTAGCCTGGGCCTAGCAAGTTTCTGGCCTGTGCCTAGCCAGCGTCTAGCCTGTGCCTAGCTAGTGTCTAGCCTGGGCTCAGCCAGTGTCTAGCCTGTGCCTAGCCAGTGTTTAGCCTGTGCCTAGCTTGTGTCTAGCCTGTGCACAGCCAGTGTCAAGCCTGTGCCTAGCCAGTGTCTAGCCAGTGTCTAGCCTGTGTCTAGCCTGGGCCTAGCCAGTGTCTAGCCTGTGCCTAGCCAGAGTCTAGCCTGTGTCTGGCCTGGGCCTAGCCAGTGTCTAGCCTGTGCCAAGCCAGTGTCTAGCCAGTGCCTAGCCAGTGTCTAGCCAGTGCCTAGCCAGTGTCTAGCCTTTGTCTAGCCAGTGTCTAGTCAGTGTCTAGCCAGTGTCTAGCCAGTGTCTAGCCAGTGTCTAGCCAGTGTCTAGCCAGTGTCTAGCCAGTGTCTAGCCAGTGTCTAGCCAGTGTCTAGCCAGTGTCTAGCCAGTGTCTAGCCAGTGTCTAGCCAGTGTCTAGCCTGTGCCTAGCTAGTGTCTAGCCTGGACCTAGCCAGTGTCTAGCCTGTGCCTAGCCAGCGTCTTGCCTGTGCCTAGCCAGTGTATGGCTTGTGCGTAGTTAGTATCTAGCCTGGGCCTAGCAAGTGTCTGGCCTGTGCCTAGCCAGCGTCTAGCCTTTGCCTAGCTAGTGTCTAGCCTGGGCCTAGCCAGTGTCTAGCCTGTGCCCAGCCAGTGTTTAGCCTGTTCCTAGCTAGAGTCTAGCCTGTGCACAGCCAGTGTCTAGTCTGTGCCTAGCCAGTGTCTAGCTTGAGCATAGCCAGTGTCTAGCCTCTGCCTAGCCTGTGACTAGCCTATGCATAGCCAGTGTCTAGCCTGTGCATAGCCAGTGTCTAGCCTCTGCCTAGCCTGGGACTAGCCTATGCATAGCCAGTGTCTAGCCTGTGTCTAGCCTGTGTCTAGCCTGGGCCTAGCCAGTGTCTAGCCAGTGCCTAGCCAGTGTCTAGCCTGTGTCTAGGTAGTGCCTAGCCTGGGCCTAGCCAGTGTCTAGCCTGTGCCTAGCCAGTGTTTAGCCAGTGCCTAGCTAGTGTCTAGCCTGTGCACAGCCAGTGTCTAGCCTGTGCATAGCCAGTGTCTAGCCGGTGCATAGCCAGTGTCTAGCCTCTGCCCAGCCTGTGACTAGCCTATGCTTAGCCAGTGTCTAGCCTGTGTCTAGCCTGTGCCTAGCCAGAGTCTACACTGTGCCTAGCCAGTGTCTAGCCTGTGCCTAGAAAGTGTTTAGCCTGTGCCTAGCCAGTGTCTAGCCTGTGCCTAGCCAGTGACTAGCCTATGCATAGCCAGTGTCTAGCCTGTGCCTAGCAAGTGACTAGCCTATGCCACTGCATAGCCAGTGCCTAGCCAGTGTCTAGCCTGTGCCTAGCCAGTGTCTCGCCAGTGCCTAGCCAGTGTCTAGCCAGTGCACAGCCAGTGTCTAGCCTGTGCCTAGCCAGTGACTAGCCTATGCATAGCCAGTGTCTAGCCTGTGCCTAGCAAGTGACTAGCCTATGCCACTGCATAGCCAGTGCCTAGCAAGTGTCTAGCCTGTGCCTAGCCAGTGTTTAGCCTGTGCCTAGCTAGTGTCTAGCCTGGGCCTAGCCAGTGTCTAGCCAGTGCCTAGCCAGTGTCTAGCCTGTCCCTAGCCAATGACTAGCCTATGCATAGCCAGTGTCTAGCCTGTGCCTAGCTAGTGTCTAGCCAGGGCCTAGCCAGTGTCTAGCCAGGGCCTAGCCAGTGTCTAGCCAGTGTCTAGCCAGTGTCTAGCCAGTGTCTAGCCAGGGCCTAGCCAGTGTCTAGCCAGTGCCTAGCCAGTGTCTAGCCAGGGCCTAGCCAGTGTCTAGCCTGTGCCTAGCTAGTGTCTAGCCAGGGCCTAGCCAGTGTCTAGCCAGGGCCTAGCCAGTGTCTAGCCAGTGTCTAGCCAGTGTCTAGCCAGTGTCTAGCCAGTGTCTAGCCAGTGTCTAGCCAGTGTCTAGCCAGTGTCTAGCCAGTGTCTAGCCAGTGTCTAGCCAGTGCCTAGCCAGTGTCTAGCCTGGGCCTAGCCAGTGTCTAGCCTGTGCCTAGCCAGTGTCTTGCCTGTGCCTAGCCAGTGTCTAGCTTGTGCGTAGCTAGTGTCTAGCCTAGGCCTAGCAAGTTTCTGGCCTGTACCTAGCCAGCGTCTAGCCTGTGCCTAGCTAGTGTCTAGCCTGGGCTCAGCCAGTTTCTGGCCTGTACCTAGCCAGCGTCTAGCCTGTGCCTAGCTAGTGTCTAGCCTGTGCACAGCCAGTGTCAAGCCTGTGCCTAGCCAGTGTCTAGCCAGTGTCTAGCCTGTGTCTAGCCTGGGCCTAGCCAGTGTCTAGCCTGTGCCTAGCCAGTGTCTAGCCTGTGTCTAGCCAGTGTCTAGCCTGGGCCTAGCCAGTGTCTAGCCTGTGCCTAGCCAGTGTCTAGCCTGTGTCTAGCCTGGGCCTAGCCAGTGTCTAGCCTGTGCCAAGTCAGTGTCTAGCCTGTGCCAAGTCAGTGTCTAGCCAGTGCCTAGCCAGTGTCTAGCCCGTGCCTAGCCAGTGTCTAGCCTTTGTCTAGCCAGTGTCTAGCCAGTGTCTAGCCAGTGTCTAGCCAGTGTCTAGCCAGTGTCTAGCCAGTGTCTAGCCAGTGTCTAGCCAGTGTCTAGCCAGTGTCTAGCCAGTGTCTAGCCTGTGCCTAGCTAGTGTCTAGCCTGGACCTAGCCAGTGTCTAGCCTGGACCTAGCCAGTGTCTAGCCTGTGTCTAGCCTGTGCCTAGCCAGCGTCTTGCCTGTGCCTAGCCAGTGTATAGCTTGTGCGTAGTTAGTGTCTAGCCTGGGCCTAGCAAGTGTCTAGCCTTTGCCTAGTCAGAGTCTAGCCTGTCCCTAGCCAATGACTAGCCTATGCATAGCCAGTGTTTAGCCTGTGCCTAGCTAGTGTCTAGCCAGGGCCTAGCCAGTGTCTAGCCAGGGCCTAGCCAGTGTCTAGCCAGGGCCTAGCTGGCCAGTGTCCAGTGTCTAGCCTGTGTCTAGCCAGTGTCTAGCCAGTGTCTAGCCAGTGTCTAGCCAGGGCCTAGCCAGTGTCTAGCCAGTGCCTAGCCAGTGTCTAGCCAGTGTCTAGCCAGTGCCTAGCCAGTGCCTAGCCAGTGCCTAGCCAGTGTCTAGCCTGTGTCTAGCCAGTGTCTAGCCTGGGCCTAGCCAGTGTCTAGCCTGTGCCTAGCCAGTGTCTTGCCTGTGCCTAGCCAGTGTCTAGCTTGTGCGTAGCTAGTGTCTAGCCTGTGCCTAGCAAGTTTCTGGCCTGTGCCTAGCCAGCGTCTAGCCTGTGCCTAGCTAGTGTCTAGCCTGGGCTCAGCCAGTGTCTAGCCTGTGCCTAGCCAGTGTTTAGCCTGTGCCTAGCTTGTGTCTAGCCTGTGCACAGCCAGTGTCAAGCCTGTGCCTAGCCAGTGTCTAGCCAGTGTCTAGCCTGTGTCTAGCCTGGGCCTAGCCAGTGTCTAGCCTGTGCCTAGCCAGTGTCTAGCCTGTGTCTAGCCTGGGCCTAGCCAGTTTCTAGCCTGTGCCAAGCCAGTGTCTAGCCAGTGCCTAGCCAGTGTCTAGCCAGTGCCTAGCCAGTGTCTAGCCTTTGTCTAGCCAGTGTCTAGCCAGTGTCTAGCCAGTGTCTAGCCAGTGTCTAGCCAGTGTCTAGCCAGTGTCTAGCCAGTGTCTAGCCAGTGTCTAGCCAGTGTCTAGCCAGTGTCTAGCCTGTGCCTAGCTAGTTTCTAGCCTGGACCTAGCCAGTGTCTAGCCTGTGCCTAGCCAGCGTCTTGCCTGTGCCTAGCCAGTGTATAGCTTGTGCGTAGTTAGTGTCTAGCCTGGGCCTAGCAAGTGTCTGGCCTGTGCCTAGCCAGCGTCTAGCCTGTGCCTAGCTAGTGTCTAGCCTTTGCCTAGTCAGAGTCTAGCCTGTGCCTAGCCAGTGTCTAGCCTGTGCCTAGAAAGTTTTTAGCCTGTGCCACGCCAGTGTCTAGCTTGTGCGTAGCTAGTGTCTAGCCTGTGCCTAGCAAGTGTCTAGCCTGTGGCTAGCCAGTGTCTAGCCTGTGCCTATCTAGTGTCTAGCCTGGGTCTAGCCTGTGCCTAGCCAGTGTCTAGCCACTGTCTAGCCTGTGCCCAGCCAGTGTCTAGCCTGAGCATAGCCAGTGCCTAGCCTCTGCCTAGCCTCTGCCTAGCCTGTGACTAGCCTCTGCATAGCCAGTGTCTAGCCTTTGTCTAGCCTGTGCCTAGTCAGAGTCTAGCCTGTGCCTAGTCAGAGTCTAGCCTGTGCCTAGCCTGTGTCTAGCCTGTGCCTAGCCTGTGCCTAGCCTGTGCCTAGCCAGTGTCTAGGCTGTGCACAGTCAGTGTTTAGCCTCTGCCGAGCCTCTGACTAGCATATGCATAGCCAGTGTCTAGCCTCTGTCTAGCCTTTGCCTAGTCAGAGTCTAGCCTGTGCCTAGCCAGTGTCTAGCCTGTGCCTAGAAAGTGTTTAGCCTGAGCCTAGCCAGTGTCTAGCCTGTGCCTAGCCAGTGACTAGCCTATGCATAGCCAGTGTCTAGCCTGTGCCTAGCAAGTGACTAGCCTATGCCACTGCAGAGCCAGTGCCTAGCAAGTGTCTAGCCTGTGCCTAGCCAGTGTTTAGCCTGTGCCTAGCTAGTGTCTAGCCTGGTCCTAGCCAGTGTCTAGCCAGTGCCTAGCCAGTGTCTAGCCTGTCCCTAGCCAATGACTAGCCTATGCATAGCCAGTGTCTAGCCTTTGCCTAGTCAGAGTCTAGCCTGTCCCTAGCCAATGACTAGCCTATGCATAGCCAGTGTTTAGCCTGTGCCTAGCTAGTGTCTAGCCAGGGCCTAGCCAGAGTCTAGCCAGGGCCTAGCCAGTGTCTAGCCAGTGTCTAGCCAGGGCCTAGCCAGTGTCTAGCCAGTGCCTAGCCAGTGCCTAGCCAGTGCCTAGCCAGTGTCTAGCCAGTGCCTAGCCAGTGTCTAGCCTGTGTCTAGCCAGTGTCTAGCCTGTGCCTAGCCAGTGTCTAGCCTGTGCCTAGCCAGTGTCTAGCCTGTGCGTAGCCAGTGTCTAGCCTGGGCCTAGCCAGTGTCTGCCTGTGCCTGTGCCTAGCCTGGCCAGTGTCTAGCCTGTGCCTAGCTAGTGTCTAGCCTGTGCCTCAGCCAGTGTCTAGCCTGTGCCTAGCCAGTGTTTAGCCTGTGCCTAGCTTGTGTCTAGCCTGTGCACAGCCAGTGTCTAGCCTGTGCCTAGCCAGTGTCTAGCCTGTGCCTAGCCAGTGTCTAGCCTGTGCCTAGCCAGTGTCTAGCCTGGGCCTAGCCAGTGTCTAGCCTGTGCCTAGCCAGTGTCTAGCCTGTGTCTGGCCTGTGTCTAGCCTGTGCCTAGCCAGTGTCTAGCCTGTGCCTAGCCAGTGTCTAGCCAGTGCCTAGCCAGTGTCTAGCCAGTGCCTAGCCAGTGTCTAGCCTGTGTCTAGCCAGTGTCTAGCCAGTGTCTAGCCAGTGTCTAGCCAGTGTCTAGCCAGTGTCTAGCCAGTGTCTAGCCAGTGTCTAGCCAGTGTCTAGCCAGTGTCTAGCCAGTGTCTAGCCAGTGTCTAGCCAGTGTCTAGCCAGTGTCTAGCCAGTGTCTAGCCAGTGTCTAGCCTGTGTCTAGCCAGTGTCTAGCCTGTGCCTAGCCAGTGTCTAGCCTGGACCTAGCCAGTGTCTAGCCTGTGCCTAGCCAGTGTATAGCTTGTGCGTAGTTAGTGTCTAGCCTGGGCCTAGCAAGTGTCTGGCCTGTGCCTAGCCAGCGTCTAGCCTTTGCCTAGCTAGTGTCTAGCCTGGGCCTAGCCAGTGTCTAGCCTGTGCCCAGCCAGTGTTTAGCCTGTTCCTAGCTAGTGTCTAGCCTGTGCCTAGCCAGTGTCTAGCCTGTGCCTGTGCCTAGCCAGTGTCTAGCCTGTGCCTAGCCAGTGTCTAGCCTCTGCCTAGCCTAGCCTGTGCAGTGTCTAGCCTGTGCCTAGCCAGTGTCTAGCCTGTGCCTAGCCAGTGTCTAGCCTGTGCCTAGCCTGTGCAGAGTGTCTAGCCTGTGCCTAGCCTGTGCCTAGCCTGTGACTGGCCTGTGCCTAGCCAGTGTCTAGCCAGTGCCTAGCTGTGCCTAGCCTGTGCCTAGCCTGTGTCTAGCCTGTGCCTAGCCAGTGTTTAGCCAGTGCCTAGCTAGTGTCTAGCCTGTGCACAGCCAGTGTCTAGCCTGTGCCTAGCCAGTGTCTAGCCTGTGCCTAGCCAGTGTCTAGCCTGTGCCTAGCCAGTGACTAGCCTATGCTTAGCCAGTGTCTAGCCTGTGTCTAGCCTGTGCCTAGCCAGTGTCTAGCCTGTGCCTAGCCAGTGTCTAGCCTGTGCCTAGCCAGTGTCTAGCCTGTGCCTAGCCAGTGTCTGTGCCTAGCCAGTGTCTAGCCTGTGCCTAGCCAGTGTCTGACAAGGCCTAGCCTGCATAGCCAGTGTCTAGCCTGTGCCTAGCAAGTGACTAGCCTATGCCTAGCCAGTGTGCTAGCCTGTGCCTAGCCAGTGTCTAGCCTGTGCCTAGCCAGTGCCTAGCCAGTGTCTAGCCTGTGCCTAGCCAGTGTCTAGCCAGTGCACTAGCCAGTGTCTAGCCTGTGCCTAGCCAGTGTCTAGCCTGTGCCTAGCCAGTGTCTAGCCAGTGCACAGCCAGTGTCTAGCCAGTGCACAGCCAGTGTCTAGCCTGTGCCTAGCCAGTGTCTAGCCTGTGCCTAGCCAGTGTCTAGCCTGTGCCTAGCCAGTGTCTAGCCTGTGCCTAGCCAGTGTCTAGCCTTCTGTGCCTAGCCAGTGTCTAGCCTGTGCCTAGCCAGTGTCTAGCCTGTGCCTAGCCAGTGTCTAGCCTGTGCCTAGCCAGTGTCTAGCCTGTGCCTAGCCAGTGTCTAGCCTGTGCCTAGCCTGTGTCTAGCCTGTGCCTAGCCTGTGCCTAGCCAGTGTCTAGCCTGTGCCTAGCCAGTGTCTAGCCTGTGCCTAGCCAGTGTCTAGCCTGTGCCTAGCCAGTGTCTAGCCTGTGCCTAGCCAGTGTCTAGCCTGTGCCTAGCCAGTGTCTAGCCTGTGCCTAGCCAGTGTCTAGCCTGTGCCTAGTGTCTAGCCTGTGCCTAGCCAGTGTCTAGCCTGTGCCTAGCCAGTGTCTAGCCTGTGCCTAGCAAGTGTCTAGCCTGTGCACAGCCAGTGTCTAGCCTGTGCCTAGCCAGTGTCTAGCCTGTGCCTAGCCAGTGTTTAGCCTGTGCCTAGTCTGTGCATAACCAGTGTCTAGCCTGTGCCTAGCAGGTGCCTAGCTAGTGTCTAGCCTGTGCCTAGCCAGTGTCTTGCCTGTGCCTAGGCAGTGTCTTAGCCTGTGCCTAGCCAGTGTCCCTGGCCTGTGCTAGCCTGTGCCAGCTAGCCAGTGTCTAGCCTGTGCCTAGCCAGTGTCTAGCCTGTGCCTAGCCAGTGTCTAGCCTGTGCCTAGCCAGTGACTAGCCTGTGCATAGCCAGTGTCTAGCCTGTGCCTAGCCAAGTGTCTAGCCTGTGCCTAGCCAGTGTCTAGCCTGTGCCTAGCCAGTGTCTAGCCTGTGCCTAGCCAGTGTTTAGCCTGTGCCTAGCCGGTCTGTGCATAACCAGTGTCTAGCCTGTGCCTAGCAGTGTCTAGCCTGTGTCTAGCCTGTGTCTTGCCTGTGCCTTGGCATGTGTCTAGCCTGTGCCTAGCCAGTGTCTAGCCTGTGCCTAGCCAGTGTCTAGCCTGTGCCTAGCCAGTGTCTAGCTTGTGCGTAGCTAGTGTCTAGCCTGGGCCTTGCCAGTGTTTAGCCTGTGCCTAGCTAGTGTATAGCCTGTGCCTTGCCTGTGATTGGTATGTGCATAGCCTGTGCCTAGCCAGTGTCTAGCTTGTGCGTAGCTAGTGTCTAGCCTGGGCCTTGGAAGTGTCTGGCCTGTGCCTAGCCAGTGTCTAGCTTGTGCCTAGCCAGTGTCTAGCTTGTGCCTAGCTAGTGTCTAGCCTGGGCCTAGCCAGTGTCTAGCCTGGGCCTAGCCAATGTCTAGCCTTTGCCTAGCCAGTGTTAAGCCTGTGCCTAGCTAGTGTCTAGCCTGTGCCTAGCCAGTGTCTAGCCTGTGCATAGCCAGTGTCTAGCCTCTGTCTAGCCTGTGACTAGCCTATGTATAGGCAGTGTCTAGCCTTTGTCTAACCTGTGCCTAGTCAGAGTCTAGCCCGTGCCTAGCCTGTGCCTAGCCTGTGCCTAGCCTGTGCCTAGCCTGTGCCTAGCCAGTGTCTAGCCTGTGCACAGTCAGTGTTTAGCCTCTGCCAAGCCTATGTCTAGCCTATGCATAGCCAGTGTCTAGCCTGTGTCTAGCCTTTGCCTAGTCAGAGTCTATCCTGTGCCCAGCCAGTGTCTAGCCTGTGCCTAGAAACTGTTTACCCTGTGCCTAGTCAGAGTCTAGCCTTTGCCAAGCCAGTGTCTAGCCTGTGCCTAGAAAGTGTTTAGCCTGTGCCTAGCCAGTGTCTAGTCTGGGCCTTGCAAGTGTCTGGCCTGTGCCTAGCCAGTGTCTAGCCTGTGCCTAGCCAGTGTCTAGCCTGGGCCTAGCCAGTGTCTAGCCTGTGCCTAGCCAGTACTAAGCCTGTGCCTAGCTAGTGTCTAGCCTGTGCCTAGCCAGTGTCTAGCCTGTGCATAGCCAGTGTCTAGCCTCTGTCTAGCCTGTGACTAGCCTATGCATAGCCAGTGTCTAGCCTTTGAGCCTTGTCTAGCCTGTGCCTAGTCAGAGTCTAGCCTGTGCCTAGCCTGTGTCTAGCCTGTGCCTAGCCTGTGTCTAGCCTGTGCCTAGCCTGTGCCTAGCCAGTGTCTAGCCTGTGCCTACAGTCAGTGTTTAGCCTCTGCCTAGCCTGTGACTAGCCTATGCATAGCCAGTGTCTAGCCTGTGTCTAGCCTGTGTCTAGCCTTTGCCTAGTCAGAGTCTAGCCTGTGCCTAGCCAGTGTCTAGCCTGTGCCTAGAAAGTGTTTACCCTGTGCCTAGTCAGAGTCTAGCCTGTGCCTAGCCAGTGTCTAGCCTGTGCCTAGAAAGTGTTTAGCCTGTGCCTAGCCAGTGTCTAGCCTGTGCCTAGCCAGTGTCTAGCCTGTGCCTAGCTAGTGTCTAGCCTGGGCCTAGCCAGTGTCTAGCCTGTGCTTAGCCAGTGTTTAGCCTGTGCCTAGCTAGTGTCTAGATTGGGCCCAGCCAGTGTGTAGCCTGTTCCTAGCCAGTGACTAGCCAGTGACTAGCCTATGCATAGCCAGTGACTAGCCTAAGCATAGCCAGTGTCTAGCCTGTGCCTAGCAAGTGTCTAGCCTGTGGCTAGCCAGTGACTAGCCTGTGCATAGCCAGTGCCTAGCCTGTGCCTAGCAAGTGCCTATCCTGTGCCTAGCCAGTGTCTAGCCTGTGCCTAGCAAGTCTCTAGCCTGTGCCTAGACAGTGTCTCGCCTGTGCCTAGCTTGTGCCTAGCCTGTGCCTAGTCTGTGCTTAACCAGTGTTTAGCCTGTGCCTAGCTAGTGTCTAGCCTGTGCCTTGCCTGTGATTGGCATGTGCATAGTCTGTGCCTAACCAGTGTCTTGCCTGTGCCTAGCCAGTGTCTAGCTTGTGCGTAGCTAGTGTTTAGCCTGGGCCTTGCAAGTGTCTGGCCTGTGCCTAGCCAATGTCTAGCCTGTGCCTAGCTAGTGTCTAGCCTGGGCCTAGCTAGTGTCTAGCCTGGGCCTAGCCAATGTCTAGCCCTTGCCTAGCCAGTGTTAAGCCTGTGCCTAGCTAGTTTCTAGCCTGTGCCTAGCCAGTGTCTAGCCTGTGCATAGCCAGTGTCTAGCCTCTGCCTAGCCTGTGACTAGCCTATGCATAGGCAGTGTCTAGCCTGTGCCTAGCAGGTGTCTAGCCTGTGTCTAGCCTGTGCCTTGCCTGTGATTGGCCTGTGCCTGTGCCTAGTAGTGCTTAGCCTGTGCCTAGCCAGTGTCTTAGCCTGTGCCTAGTCAGTGTTTAGCCTGTGCCTAGCTCAGTGTCTAGCCTGTGCCTAGCCAGTGTCTAGCCTGTGCCTTGCCTGTGTCTTGCCTGTGCCAGTGTCTAGCCTGTGCCTAGCCAGTGTCTAGCCTGTGCCTAGCCAGTGTGTGCCTAGCCAGTGTCTAGCCTGTGCCTAGCAGCAGTGTCTGGCCTGTGCCTAGCCAGTGTCTAGCCTGTGCCTAGCCAGTGTCTAGCCTGTGCCTAGCCAGTGTCTAGCCTGTGCCTAGCCAGTGTCTAGCCTGTGCCTAGCCAGTGTCTAGCCTGTGCCTAGCCAGTGTCTAGCCTGTGCCTAGCCAGTGTCTAGCCTGTGCCTAGCCAGTGTCTAGCCTGTGCCTAGCCAGTGTCTAGCCTGTGCCTAGCCAGTGTCTAGCCTGTGCCTAGCCAGTGTCTAGCCTGTGTCTGGCCTGTGCCTAGCCAGTGTCTAGCCTGTGCCTAGCCAGTGTCCTAGCCAGTGCCTAGCCAGTGTCTAGCCAGTGTCTAGCCTGTGTCTAGCCAGTGTCTAGCCAGTGTGTGCCTAGCCAGTGTCTAGCCTGTGCCTAGCCAGTGTCTAGCCAGTGCCTGGCCAGTGTCTAGCCAGTGTCTAGCCAGTGTCTAGCCTGTGCCTAGCCAGTGTCTAGCCTGTGCCTAGCCAGTGTCTAGCCTGTGCCTAGCCAGTGTCTTGCCTGTGCCTAGCCAGTGTCTAGCCTGTGCCTAGCCAGTGTCTAGCCTGTGCCTAGCCAGTGTCTGGCCTGTGCCTAGCCAGTGTCTAGCCTGTGCCTTTGCCTAGCCAGTGTCTAGCCTGTGCCTAGCCAGTGTCTAGCCTGTGCCCAGCCAGTGTCTAGCCTGTGCCTAGCCAGTGTCTAGCCTGTGCCTAGCCAGTGTCTAGCCTGTGCCTAGCCAGTGTCTAGCCTGTGCCTAGCCAGTGTCTAGCCTGTGCCTAGCCTGTGTCTAGCCTGTGCCTAGCCAGTGTCTAGCATAGCCAGTGTCTAGCCTGTGCCTAGCCAGTGTCTAGCCTGTGCCTAGCCTGTGGACTAGCCTATGCTAGCCTAGCCAGTGTCTAGCCTGTGCCTAGCCAGTGTCTAGCCTGTGCCTAGCCAGTGTCTAGCCAGTGCCTAGCCAGTGTCTAGCCTGTGTCTAGCCAGTGTCTAGCCTGTGCCTAGCCAGTGTCTAGCCTGTGCCTAGCCAGTGTTTAGCCTGTGCCTAGCCTAGTGTCTAGCCTGTGTCTAGCCTGTGCACAGCCAGTGTCTAGCCTGTGTCTAGCTAGCCAGTGTCTAGCCTGTGCCTAGCCAGTGTCTAGCCTGTGCCTAGCCTGTGTCTAGCCTGTGCCTAGCCAGTGTCTAGCCTGTGTCTAGCCTGTGCCTAGCCAGTGTCTAGCCTGTGCCTAGCCAGTGTCTAGCCTGTGCCTAGCCAGTGTTTAGCCTGTGCCTAGCCAGTGTCTAGCCTGTGCCTAGCCAGTGTCTAGCCTGTGCCTAGCCAGTGTCTAGCCAGTGTCTAGCCTGTGCCTAGCCTGTGTCTAGCCTGTGCCTAGCCAGTGTCTAGCCTGTGCCTAGCCAGTGTGTTTAGCCTGTGTCTAGCCTGTGCCTTGCCTGTGATTGGCATGTGCATAGCCTGTGCCTAGCCAGTGTCTTGCCTGTGCCTAGCCAGTGTCTAGCCTGTGCCTAGCCAGTGTCTAGCCTGGGCCTTGCCAGTGTTTAGCCTGTGCCTAGCTAGTGTCTAGCCTGTGCCTTGCCTGTGATTGGTATAGCCTGTGCCTAGCCTGTGCCTAGCCAGTGTCTTGCCTGTGCCTAGCCAGTGTCTAGCCTGTGCCTAGCCAGTGTCTAGCCTGTGCCTTGTGAAGTGTCTAGCCTGTGCCTAGCCAGTGTCTAGCCTGTGCCTAGCCAGTGTCTAGCCTGTGCTAGCCTGTGCCTAGTCAGTGTCTAGCCTGTGCCTAGCCAGTGTCTAGCCTGGCCAATGTCTAGCCTTTGCCTAGCCAGTGTTAAGCCTGTGCCTAGCTAGTGTCTAGCCTGTGCCTAGCCAGTGTCTAGCCTGTGCATAGCCAGTGTCTAGCCTCTGTCTAGCCTGTGACTAGCCTATGTATAGGCAGTGTCTAGCCTTTGTCTAACCTGTGCCTAGTGAGCTAGTGTAGCCAGTCTAGCCTGTGCCTGTGCCTAGCCTGTGTCTAGCCTGTGCCTAGCCTGTGCCTAGCCAGTGTCTAGCCTGTGCACAGTCAGTGTTTAGCCTCTGCCTAGCCTATGTCTAGCCTATGCATAGCCAGTGTCTAGCCTGTGTCTAGCCTTTGCCTAGTCAGAGTCTATCCTGTGCCCAGCCAGTGTCTAGCCTGTGCCTAGAAACTGTTTACCCTGTGCCTAGTCAGAGTCTAGCCTTTGCCAAGCCAGTGTCTAGCCTGTGCCTAGAAAGTGTTTAGCCTGTGCCTAGCCAGTGTCTAGTCTGGGCCTTGCAAGTGTCTGGCCTGTGCCTAGCCAGTGTCTAGCCTGTGCCTAGCCAGTGTCTAGCCTGGGCCTAGCCAGTGTCTAGCCTGTGCCTAGCCAGTACTAAGCCTGTGCCTAGCTAGTGTCTAGCCTGTGCCTAGCCAGTGTCTAGCCTGTGCATAGCCAGTGTCTAGCCTCTGTCTAGCCTGTGACTAGCCTATGCATAGCCAGTGTCTAGCCTTTGTCTAGCCTGTGCCTAGTCAGAGTCTAGCCTGTGCCTAGCCTGTGTCTAGCCTGTGCCTAGCCTGTGTCTAGCCTGTGCCTAGCCTGTGCCTAGCCAGTGTCTAGCCTGTGCACAGTCAGTGTTTAGCCTCTGCCTAGCCTGTGACTAGCCTATGCATAGCCAGTGTCTAGCCTGTGTCTAGCCTTTGCCTAGTCAGAGTCTAGCCTGTGCCTAGCCAGTGTCTAGCCTGTGCCTAGAAAGTGTTTACCCTGTGCCTAGTCAGAGTCTAGCCTGTGCCTAGCCAGTGTCTAGCCTGTGCCTAGAAAGTGTTTAGCCTGTGCCTAGCCAGTGTCTAGCCTGTGCCTAGCCAGTGTCCAGCCTGTGCCTAGCTAGTGTCTAGCCTGGGCCTAGCCAGTGTCTAGCCTGTGCTTAGCCAGTGTTTAGCCTGTGCCTAGCTAGTGTCTTGATTGGGCCCAGCCAGTGTGTAGCCTGTTCCTAGCCAGTGACTAGCCTATGCATAGCCAGTGACTAGCCTAAGCATAGCCAGTGTCTAGCCTGTGCCTAGCAAGTGTCTAGCCTGTGGCTAGCCAGTGACTAGCCTGTGCATAGCCAGTGCCTAGCCTGTGCCTAGCAAGTGCCTATCCTGTGCCTAGCCAGTGTCTAGCCTGTGCCTAGCAAGTCTCTAGCCTGTGCCTAGACAGTGTCTCGCCTGTGCCTAGCTTGTGCCTAGCCTGTGCCTAGTCTGTGCTTAACCAGTGTTTAGCCTGTGCCTAGCTAGTGTCTAGCCTGTGCCTTGCCTGTGATTGGCATGTGCATAGCCTGTGCCTAGCCAGTGTCTTGCCTGTGCCTAGCCAGTGTCTAGCTTGTGCGTAGCTAGTGTCTAGCCTGGGCCTTGCAAGTGTCTGGCCTGTGCCTAGCCAGTGTCTAGCCTGTGCCTAGCTAGTGTCTAGCCTGGGCCTAGCCAGTGTCTAGCCTGGGCCTAGCCAATGTCTAGCCCTTGCCTAGCCAGTGTTAAGCCTGTGCCTAGCTAGTGTCTAGCCTGTGCCTAGCCAGTGTCTAGCCTGTGCATAGCCAGTGTCTAGCCTCTGCCTAGCCTGTGACTAGCCTATGCATAGGCAGTGTCTAGCCTGTGCCTAGCAGGTGTCTAGCCTGTGTCTAGCCTGTGCCTTGCCTGTGATTGGCATGTGCATAGCCTGTGCCTAGCCAGTGTCTTACCTGTGCCTAGTCAGTGTTTAGCCTGTGCCTAGCTAGTGTCTAGCCTGTGCCTAGCCAGTGTCTAGCTTGTGCGTAGCTAGTGTCTAGCCTGGGCCTTGCCAGTGTTTAGCCTGTGCCTAGCAAGTGTCTAGCCTGTGCCTTGCCTGTGATTGGCATGTGCATAGCCTGTGCCTAGCCAGTGTCTAGCTTGTGCCTAGCAGCCAGTGTCTAGCCTGTGCCTAGCCAGTGTCTAGCCTGTGCCTAGCCAGTGTCTAGCCTGTGCCTAGCCAGTGTCTAGCCTGTGCCTAGCCAGTGTCTAGCCTGTAGCCTGTGCCTAGCCAGTGTCTAGCCTGTGCCTAGCCAGTGTCTAGCCTGTGCCTAGCCAGTGTCTAGCCTGTGCCTAGCCAGTGTCTAGCCTGTGCCTAGCCAGTGTCTAGCCTGTGCCTAGCCAGTGTCTAGCCTGTGCCTAGCCAGTGTCTAGCCTTTGTCTAGCCAGTGTCTAGCCAGTGTCTAGCCAGTGTCTAGCCTGTGTCTAGCCAGTGTCCTAGCCTGTGTCTAGCCAGTGTCTAGCCTGTGCCCAGTCCAGTGTCTAGCCTGTGCCTAGCCTGTGTCTAGCCTAGTGTCCAGCCAGTGTCTAGCCTGTGCCTAGCCTGTGCCTAGCCAGTGTCTAGCCTGTGCCTAGCCAGTGTATAGCCTGTGCCTAGTTAGTGTCTAGCCTGTGCCTAGCCAGTGTCTAGCCTGTGCCTAGCCAGTGTCTAGCCTTTGCCTAGCCAGTGTCTAGCCTGTGGCCTAGCCAGTGTCTAGCCTGTGCCTAGCCAGTGTTTAGCCTGTGCCTAGCCAGTGTCTAGCCTGTGCCTAGCCAGTGTCTAGCCTGTGCCTAGCCAGTGTCTAGCCAGTGTCTAGCCAGTGCCTAGCCAGTGTCTAGCCTGTGCCTAGCCAGTGTCTAGCCTATGCCTAGCCAGTGTCTAGCCTGTGCCTAGCCAGTGTCTAGCCTGTGCCTAGCCTGTGACTAGCCTATGCCTAGCCAGTGTCTAGCCTGTGCCTAGCCTGTGTCTAGCCTGTGCCTAGCCAGTGTCTAGCCTGTGCCTAGCCAGTGTCTAGCCTGTGCCTAGGTAGTGCCTAGCCTGTGCCTAGCCAGTGTCTAGCCTGTGCCTAGCCAGTGTCTAGCCAGTGCCTAGCCAGTGTCTAGCCTGTGCACAGCCAGTGTCTAGCCTGTGCCTAGCCAGTGCCTAGCCAGTGCCTAGCCAGTGCCTAGCCAGTGTCTAGCCTCTGCCTAGCCTGTGACTAGCCTAGTGCTCTAGCCAGTGTCTAGCCTGTGTCTAGCCTGTGCCTAGCCAGAGTGTCTAGCCTGTGCCTAGCCAGTGTCTAGCCTGTGCCTAGAAAGTGTTTAGCCTGTGCCTAGCCAGTGTCTAGCCTGTGCCTAGCCAGTGACTAGCCTATGCATAGCCAGTGTCTAGCCTGTGCCTAGCCAGTGTCTAGCCTGTGCCTAGCCAGTGTCTAGCCTATGCCACTGTCTAGCCAGTGCCTAGCCAGTGTCTAGCCTGTGCCTAGCCAGTGTCTAGCCTGTGCCTAGCCAGTGTCTAGCCTGTGCACAGCCAGTGTCTAGCCTGTGCCTAGCCAGTGTCTAGCCTGTGCCCAGCCAGTGTCTAGCCTGTGCACAGCCAGTGTCTGTGCCTGTGCCAGTGCCTGTGCCAGTGTCTAGCCTGTGCCTAGCCAGTGTCTAGCCTGTGCCTAGCCAGTGTCTAGCCTGTGCCTAGCCAGTGTCTAGCCTGTGCCTAGCCAGTGTCTAGCCTGTGCCTAGCCAGTGTCTAGCCAGTGCCTAGCCAGTGTCTAGCCAGTGCCTAGCCAGTGTCTAGCCTGTGCCTAGCCAGTGTCTAGCCTGTGCCCTGTGCCAGTGTCTAGCCTGTGCCTAGCCAGTGTCTAGCCTGTGCCTAGCCAGTGTCTAGCCTGTGCCTAGCCAGTGTCTAGCCTGTGCCTAGCCAGTGTCTAGCCTGTGCCTAGCCAGTGTCTAGCCTGTGCCTAGCCAGTGTCTAGCCTGTGCCTAGCCAGTGTCTAGCCTGTGCCTAGCCAGTGTCTAGCCAGTGCCTAGCCAGTGCCTAGCCTGTGCCAGTGTCTAGCCAGTGCCTAGCCAGTGTCTAGCCAGTGCCTAGCCAGTGTCTAGCCTGTGCCTAGCCAGTGTCTAGCCTGTGCCTAGCCAGTGTCTAGCCTGTGCCTAGCCAGTGTCTAGCCTGTGCCTAGCTAGTGTCTAGCCTGGGCCTAGCCAGTGTCTGGCCTGTGCCTAGCCAGTGTCTAGCCTGTGCCTAGCTAGTGTCTAGCCTGGGCTCAGCCAGTGTCTAGCCTGTGCCTAGCCAGTGTTTAGCCTGTGCCTAGCCAGTGTCTAGCCTGTGCACTAGCCAGTGTCTAGCCTGTGCCTAGCCAGTGTCTAGCCAGTGTCTAGCCTGTGTCTAGCCTGTGCCTAGCCAGTGTCTAGCCTGTGCCTAGCCAGTGTCTAGCCTGTGTCTGGCCTGGGCCTAGCCAGTGTCTAGCCTGTGCCTAGCCAGTGTCTAGCCTGTGCCTAGCCAGTGTCTAGCCTGTGCCTAGCCAGTGTCTAGCCTGTGTCTAGCCAGTGTCTAGTGCCTAGCCAGTGTCTAGCCAGTGTCTAGCCAGTGTCTAGCCAGTGTCTAGCCAGTGTCTAGCCAGTGTCTAGCCTGTGCCTAGCCAGTGTCTAGCCTGTGCCTAGCCAGTGTCTAGCCTGTGCCTAGCCAGTGTCTAGCCTGTGCCTAGCCAGTGCCTGGCCTGTGCCTAGCCAGTGTCTAGCCTGTGCCTAGCCAGTGTATAGCTTGTGCCTAGTTAGTGTCTAGCCTGGGCCTAGCCAGTGTCTGGCCTGTGCCTAGCCAGTGTCTAGCCTGTGCCTAGCTAGTGTCTAGCCTGTGCCTAGCCAGTGTCTAGCCTGTGCCTAGCCAGTGTTTAGCCTGTGCCTAGCCTAGCGTGTCTAGCCTGTGCACAGCCAGTGTCTAGCCTGTGCCTAGCCAGTGTCTAGCCTGTGCATAGCCAGTGTCTAGCCTGTGCCTAGCCTGTGACTAGTCTAGCCTGTGCCTAGCCAGTGTCTAGCCTGTGCCTAGCCAGTGTCTAGCCTGTGCACAGCCAGTGTCTAGCCTGTGCCTAGCCAGTGTCTAGCCTGTGCCTAGCCAGTGTCTAGCCTGTGTCTAGGTAGTGCCTAGCCTGGGCCTAGCCAGTGTCTAGCCTGTGCCTAGCCAGTGTTTAGCCAGTGCCTAGCTAGTGTCTAGCCTGTGCACAGCCAGTGTCTAGCCTGTGCCTAGCCAGTGTCTAGCCTGTGCATAGCCAGTGTCTAGCCTCTGCCCAGCCTGTGACTAGCCTATGCTTAGCCAGTGTCTAGCCTGTGTCTAGCCTGTGCCTAGCCAGAGTCTAGCCTGTGCCTAGCCAGTGTCTAGCCTGTGCCTAGAAAGTGTTTAGCCTGTGCCTAGCCAGTGTCTAGCCTGTGCCTAGCCAGTGACTAGCCTGTGCATAGCCAGTGTCTAGCCTGTGCCTAGCAAGTGACTAGCCTATGCCACTGCATAGCCAGTGCCTAGCCAGTGTCTAGCCTGTGCCTAGCCAGTGTCTAGCCAGTGCCTAGCCAGTGTCTAGCCAGTGCACAGCCAGTGTCTAGCCTGTGCCTAGCCAGTGTCTAGCCAGTGCACAGCCAGTGTCTAGCCTGGGCCTAGCCAGTGTCTAGCCTGGGCCTAGCCAGTGTCTAGCCTGTGCCTAGCCAGTGTCTAGCCTGTGCCTAGCCAGTGTCTAGCCTGTGCCTAGCCAGTGTCTAGCCTGTGCCTAGCCAGTGTCTAGCCTGTGCCTAGCCAGTGTCTAGCCTGTGCCTAGCCAGTGTCTAGCCAGTGCCTAGCTGTGCCTAGTCAGTGTCTAGCCTGTGCCTAGCCAGTGTCTAGCCTGTGCCTAGCCAGTGTCTAGCCTGTGCCTAGCCAGTGTCTAGCCTGTGCCTAGCCAGTGTCTAGCCTGTGCCTAGCCAGTGTTTAGGCCTAGCCAGTGCCTAGCCAGTGTCTAGCCTGTGCCTAGCCAGTGTCTAGCCTGTGCCTAGCCAGTGTCTAGCCTGTGCCTAGCCAGTGTCTAGTCTAGCCTGTGCCTAGCCAGTGTCTAGCCTGTGCCTAGCCAGTGTCTAGCCTGTGCCTAGCCAAGTGTCTAGCCTGTGCCTAGCCAGTGTCTAGCCTGTGCCTAGCCAGTGTCTAGCCCTGTGCCTAGCCTGTGCCTAGCCAGTGTTTAGCCTGTGCCTAGCCAGTGTCTAGCCTGTGTCTAGCCTGTGCCTAGCCAGTGTCTAGCCTG
Organism: Zaprionus indianus; assembly: GCA_018904595.1. Classification (NCBI taxonomy): domain Eukaryota; kingdom Metazoa; phylum Arthropoda; class Insecta; order Diptera; family Drosophilidae; genus Zaprionus; species Zaprionus indianus. The sequence continues at coordinate 7,649 of JAEIHA010000995.1, read as the reverse complement.
TGCCTAGCCAGTGTCTAGCCTGTGTCTAGCCTGTGCCTTGCCTGTGACTGGCATGTGCATAGCCTGTGCCTAGCCAGTGTCCTGGCCTGTGCCTAGCCAGTGTCTAGCCTGTGCCTAGCCAGTGTCTAGCCTGTGCCTAGCCAGTGTCTAGCCTGTGCCTAGCCAGTGTCTAGCCTGTGCCTAGCCAGTGTCTAGCCTGTGCATAGCCAGTGTCTAGCCTGTGCCTAGCCAGTGTCTAGCCTGTGCCTAGCCAGTGTCTAGCCTGTGTTGCCTGTGCCTAGCCTGTGCCTAGCCAGTGTCTAGCCAGTGTCTAGCCTGTGCCTAGCCTGTGCCTAGCCTGTGTCTAGCCTGTGCCTTGCCTGTGATTGGCATGTGCATAGCCTGTGCCTAGCCAGTGTCTTGCCTGTGCCTAGCCAGTGTCTAGCTTGTGCGTAGCTAGTGTCTAGCCTGGGCCTTGCCAGTGTTTAGCCTGTGCCTAGCTAGTGTCTAGCCTGTGCCTTGCCTGTGATTGGCATGTGCATAGCCTGTGCCTAGCCAGTGTCTTGCCTGTGCCTAGCCAGTCTAGCTTGTGCGTAGCTAGTGTCTAGCCTGGGCCTTGGAAGTGTCTGGCCTGTGCCTAGCCAGTGTCTAGCTTGTGCCTAGCCAGTGTCTAGCTTGTGCCTAGCTAGTATCTAGCCTGGGCCTAGCCAGTGTCTAGCCTGGGCCTAGCCAATGTCTAGCCTTTGCCTAGCCAGTGTTAAGCCTGTGCCTAGCTAGTGTCTAGCCTGTGCCTAGCCAGTGTCTAGCCTGTGCATAGCCAGTGTCTAGCCTCTGCCTAGCCTGTGACTAGCCTATGTATAGGCAGTGTCTAGCCTTTGTCTTACCTGTGCCTAGTCAGAGTCTAGCCCGTGCCTAGCCTGTGTCTAGCCTGTGCCTAGCCTGTGCCTAGCCAGTGTCTAGCCTGTGCACAGTCAGTGTTTAGCCTCTGCCTAGCCTATGTCTAGCCTATGCATAGCCAGTGTCTAGCCTGTGTCTAGCCTTTGCCTAGTCAGAGTCTATCCTGTGCCCAGCCAGTGTCTAGCCTGTGCCTAGAAACTGTTTACCCTGTGCCTAGTCAGAGTCTAGCCTTTGCCAAGCCAGTGTCTAGCCTGTGCCTAGAAAGTGTTTAGCCTGTGCCTAGCCAGTGTCTAGTCTGGGCCTTGCAAGTGTCTGGCCTGTGCCTAGCCAGTGTCTAGCCTGTGCCTAGCCAGTGTCTAGCCTGGGCCTAGCCAGTGTCTAGCCTGTGCCTAGCCAGTACTAAGCCTGTGCCTAGCTAGTGTCTAGCCTGTGCCTAGCCAGTGTCTAGCCTGTGCATAGCCAGTGTCTAGCCTCTGTCTAGCCTGTGACTAGCCTATGCATAGCCAGTGTCTAGCCTTTGTCTAGCCTGTGCCTAGTCAGAGTCTAGCCTGTGCCTAGCCTGTGTCTAGCCTGTGCCTGCCTGGGCCTGTGTCTAGCCTGTGCCTAGCCTGTGCCTAGCCAGTGTCTAGCCTGTGCACAGTCAGTGTTTAGCCTCTGCCTAGCCTGTGACTAGCCTATGCATAGCCAGTGTCTAGCCTGTGTCTAGCCTTTGCCTAGTCAGAGTCTAGCCTGTGCCTAGCCAGTGTCTAGCCTGTGCCTAGAAAGTGTTTACCCTGTGCCTAGTCAGAGTCTAGCCTGTGCCTAGCCAGTGTCTAGCCTGTGCCTAGAAAGTGTTTAGCCTGTGCCTAGCCAGTGTCTAGCCTGTGCCTAGCCAGTGTCTAGCCTGTGCCTAGCCAGTGTCTAGCCTGTGCCTAGCCAGTGTCTAGCCTGTGCCTAGCCAGTGTCTAGCCTGTGCTTAGCCAGTGTTTAGCCTGTGCCTAGCTAGTGTCTAGATTGGGCCCAGCCAGTGTGTAGCCTGTTCCTAGCCAGTGACTAGCCAGTGACTAGCCTATGCATAGCCAGTGACTAGCCTAAGCATAGCCAGTGTCTAGCCTGTGCCTAGCCAGTGTCTAGCCTGTGCTAGCCTGTGCTGCCAGTGACTAGCCTGTGCATAGCCAGTGCCTAGCCTGTGCCTAGCAAGTGCCTATCCTGTGCCTAGCCAGTGTCTAGCCTGTGCCTAGCAAGTCTCTAGCCTGTGCCTAGACAGTGTCTCGCCTGTGCCTAGCTTGTGCCTAGCCTGTGCCTAGTCTGTGCTTAACCAGTGTTTAGCCTGTGCCTAGCTAGTGTCTAGCCTGTGCCTTGCCTGTGATTGGCATGTGCATAGCCTGTGCCTAGCCAGTGTCTTGCCTGTGCCTAGCCAGTGTCTAGCTTGTGCGTAGCTAGTGTCTAGCCTGGGCCTTGCAAGTGTCTGGCCTGTGCCTAGCCAGTGTCTAGCCTGTGCCTAGCTAGTGTCTAGCCTGGGCCTAGCCAGTGTCTAGCCTGGGCCTAGCCAATGTCTAGCCCTTGCCTAGCCAGTGTTAAGCCTGTGCCTAGCCTGTGCCTAGCTAGTGTCTAGCCTGTGCCTAGCCAGTGTCTAGCCTGTGCATAGCCAGTGTCTAGCCTCTGCCTAGCCTGTGACTAGCCTATGCATAGGCAGTGTCTAGCCTGTGCCTAGCAGGTGTCTAGCCTGTGTCTAGCCTGTGCCTTGCCTGTGATTGGCATGTGCATAGCCTGTGCCTAGCCAGTGTCTTACCTGTGCCTAGTCAGTGTTTAGCCTGTGCCTAGCTAGTGTCTAGCCTGTGCCTAGCCAGTGTCTTGCCTGTGCCTAGCCAGTGTCTAGCCTGTGCCTAGCCAGTGTCTAGCCTATGCCTAGCCAGTGTCTGGCCTGTGCCTGTGCCAGCTGTGCATAGCCTGTGCCTAGCCAGTGTCTAGCCTGTGCTCAGCCAGTGTCTAGCCTGTGCCTAGCCAGTGTTTAGCCTGTGCCTAGCTTGTGTCTAGCCTGTGCACAGCCAGTGTCTAGCCTGTGCCTAGCCAGTGTCTAGCCTGTGTCTAGCCTGTGTCTAGCCTGTGCCTAGCCAGTGTCTAGCCTGTGCCTAGCCAGTGTCTAGCCTGTGCCTAGCCAGTGTCTAGCCTGTGCCTAGCCAGTGTCTAGCCTGTGCCTAGCCAGTGTCTAGCCTGTGCCTAGCCAGTGTCTCAGCCTGTGCCTAGCCAGTGTCTAGCCTGTGCCTAGCCAGTGTCTAGCCTGTGTCTGGCAGTGTCTAGCCTGTGCCTAGCCAGTGTCTAGCCAGTGTCTAGCCAGTGTCTAGCCAGTGTCTAGCCAGTGTCTAGCCTGTGCCTAGCTAGTGTCTAGCCTGTGCCTAGCCAGTGTCTAGCCTGTGCCTAGCCAGTGCCTAGCCTGTGCCTAGCCAGTGTCTAGCCTGTGCCTAGCCAGTGTATAGCTTGTGCGCTAGCCAGTGTCTAGCCTGTGCCTAGCCAGTGTCTGGCCTGTGCCTAGCCAGTGTCTAGCCTTTGCCTAGCCAGTGTCTAGCCTGTGCCTAGCCAGTGTCTAGCCTGTGCCTAGCCAGTGTTTAGCCTGTGCCTGTGTCTAGCCAGTGTCTAGCCTGTGCTAGCCTAGCCAGTGTCTAGCCTGTGCCTAGCCAGTGTCTAGCCTGTGCCTAGCCAGTGTCTAGCCTGTGCCTAGCCAGTGTCTAGCTAGCCTGTGCCTAGCCAGTGTCTAGCCTGTGCCTAGCCAGTGTCTAGCCTGTGCCTAGCCTGTGACTAGCCTATGCCTAGCCAGTGTCTAGCCTGTGTCTAGCCTGTGTCCAGGCCTGTGCCTAGCCAGTGTCTAGCCTGTGCCTAGCCAGTGTCTAGCCTGTGCCTAGGCAGTGTCCTAGCCTGTGCCTAGCCAGTGTCTAGCCTGTGCCTAGCCAGTGTCTAGCCTGTGCCTAGCCAGTGTCTAGCCTGTGCCTAGCCAGTGTCTAGCCTGTGCCTAGCCAGTGTCTAGCCTGTGCCTAGCCAGTGTCTAGCCTCTGCCTAGCCTGTGACTAGCCTATGCCTAGCCAGTGTCTAGCCTGTGTCTAGCCTGTGCCTAGCCAGAGTCTAGCCGTGCTAACTGTGCCTAGCCAGTGTCTAGCCTGTGCCTAGAAAGTGTTTAGCCTGTGCCTAGCCAGTGTCTAGCCTGTGCCTAGCCAGTGACTAGCCTATGCATAGCCAGTGTCTAGCCTGTGCCTAGCAAGTGACTAGCCTATGCCACTGCATAGCCAGTGCCTAGCCAGTGTCTAGCCTGTGCCTAGCCAGTGTCTAGCCAGTGCCTAGCCAGTGTCTAGCCAGTGCCTAGCCAGTGTCTAGCCTGTGCCTGGCCAGTGTCTAGCCTGTGCCTAGCCAGTGTCTAGCCTGTGCCTAGCCAGTGTCTAGCCTGTGCCTAGCCAGTGTCTAGCCTGTGCACTAGCCAGTGTCTAGCCTGTGCCTAGCCAGTGTCTAGCCTGTGCCTAGCCAGTGTCTAGCCTGTGCCTAGCCAGTGTCTAGCCTGTGCCTAGCCAGTGTCTAGCCTGTGCCTAGCCAGTGTCTAGCCTGTGCCTAGCCAGTGTCTAGCCTGTGCCTAGCCAGTGTCTAGCCAGTGCCTAGCCTGTGCCTAGCCAGTGTCTAGCCTGTGCCTAGCCAGTGTCTAGCCTGTGCCTAGCCAGTGTCTAGCCTGCCTGTGCCATAGCCAGTGTCTAGCCAGTGTCTAGCCTGTGCCTAGCCAGTGTCTAGCCTGTGCCTAGCCAGTGTCTAGCCTGTGCCTAGCCAGTGTCTAGCCTGTGCCTAGCCAGTGTCTAGCCTGTGCCTAGCCAGTGTCTAGCCTGTGCCTAGCCAGTGTCTAGCCTGTGCACTAGCCAGTGTCTAGCCTGTGCACGGCCAGTGTCTAGCCTGTGCCTAGCCAGTGTCTAGCCTGTGCCTAGCCAGTGACTAGCCTGTGCCTAGCCAGTGTCTAGCCTGTGCCTAGCCAGTGTCTAGCCTGTGCCTAGCAAGTGTCTAGCCTGTGTCTAGCCTGTGTCTAGCCTGTGTCTAGCCTGTGTCTAGCCTGTGCCTAGCCAGTGTTTAGCCTGTGCCTAGCCAGTGTCTAGCCTGTGCCTAGCCAGTGTCTAGCCTGTGTCTAGCCTGTGTCTAGCCTGTGTCTAGCCTGTGTATTTGCCTGTGCCTTGGCAGTGTCTAGCCTGTGTCTAGCCTGTGTCTAGCCTGTGCCTAGCCAGTGTTTAGCCTGTGCCTAGCCAGTGTCTAGCCTGTGCCCAGCCAGTGTTAGCCTGTGTCTAGCCTGTGCCTAGCCAGTGTCCTAGCCAGTGTTAGCCTGTGCCTAGCCAGTGTCTAGCCTTGTGCCTAGCCAGTGTCTAGCCTGTGCCTAGCCAGTGTCTCAGCCTATGCCTAGCCAGTGTCTAGCCTGTGCCTAGCCAGTGTCTAGCCTGTGCCTAGCAGCCAGTGTCTAGCCTGTGCCTAGCCAGTGTCTAGCCTGTGCCTAGCCAGTGTCTAGCCTGTGCCTAGCCAGTGTCTAGCCTGTGCCTAGCCAGTGTCTAGCCTTGTGCTGTGCCCAGTGTCTAGCCTGTGCCTAGCCAGGTGTCTAGCCTGTGTCTAGCCTGTGCCTTGCCTGTGCCTTGCCATGTGCATAGCCTGTGCCTAGCCAGTGTCTTAGCCTGTGCCTAGCCAGTGTTTAGCCTGTGCCTAGCTAGTGTCTAGCCTGTGCCTTGCCTGTGATTGGCATGTGCAGCCTGTGTCTAGCCTGTGCCTAGCCAGTGTCTAGCCTGTGCCTAGCCAGTGTCTAGCCTGTGCCTAGCCAGTGTCTAGCCTGTGCCTAGCCAGTGTCTAGCCTGTGCCTAGCCAGTGTCTAGCCTGTGCCTGTCTAGCCAGTGTCTAGCCAGTGTCTAGCCAGTGTCTAGCCAGTGTCTAGCCTGTGCCTAGCCAGTGTCTAGCCTGTGCCTAGCCAGTGTCTAGCCTGTGCCTAGCCAGTGTCTAGCCTGTGCCTAGCTAGTGTCTAGCCTGGGCCTAGCCAGTGTCTAGCCTGTGCCTAGCCAGTGTCTTGCCTGTGCCTAGCCAGTGTCTAGCTTGTGCGTAGTTAGTGTCTAGCCTGGGCATAGCAAGTGTCTGGCCTGTGCCTAGCCAGCGTCTAGCCTGTGCCTAGCTAGTGTCTAGCCTGTGCCTAGCCAGTGTCTAGCCTGTGCCTAGCCAGTGTTTAGCCAGTGCCTAGTCTGTGCATAACCAGTGTCTAGCCTGTGCCTAGCAGGTGTCTAGCCTGTGTCTAGCCTGTGCCTTGCCTCTGATTGGCATGTGCATAGCCTGTGCCTAGCCAGTGTCTTACCTGTGCCTAGTCAGTGTTTAGCCTGTGCCTAGCTAGTGTCTAGCCTGTGCCTTGCCTGTGATTGGCATGTGCATAGCCTGTGCCTAGCCAGTGTCTTGCCTGTGCCTAGCCAGTGTCTAGCTTGTGCGTAGCTAGTGTCTAGCCTGGGCCTTGCCAGTGTTTAGCCTGTGCCTAGCTAGTGTCCAGCCTGTGCCTTGCCTGTGATTGGTATGTGCATAGCCTGTGCCTAGCCAGTGTCTTGCCTGTGCCTAGCCAGTGTCTAGCTTGTGCGTAGCTAGTGTCTAGCCTGGGCCTTGGAAGTGTCTGGCCTGTGCCTAGCCAGTGTCTAGCTTGTGCCTAGCTAGTGTCTAGCCTGGGCCTAGCCAGTGTCTAGCCTGGGCCTAGCCAATGTCTAGCCTTTGCCTAGCCAGTGTTAAGCCTGTGCCTAGCTAGTGTCTAGCCTGTGCCTAGCCAGTGTCTAGCCTGTGCATAGCCAGTGTCTAGCCTCTGTCTAGCCTGTGACTAGCCTATGTATAGGCAGTGTCTAGCCTTTGTCTAACCTGTGCCTAGTCAGAGTCTAGCCCGTGCCTAGCCTGTGTCTAGCCTGTGCCTAGCCTGTGCCTAGCCAGTGTCTAGCCTGTGCACAGTCAGTGTTTAGCCTCTGCCTAGCCTATGTCTAGCCTATGCATAGCCAGTGTCTAGCCTGTGTCTAGCCTTTGCCTAGTCAGAGTCTATCCTGTGCCCAGCCAGTGTCTAGCCTGTGCCTAGAAACTGTTTACCCTGTGCCTAGTCAGAGTCTAGCCTTTGCCAAGCCAGTGTCTAGCCTGTGCCTAGAAAGTGTTTAGCCTGTGCCTAGCCAGTGTCTAGTCTGGGCCTTGCAAGTGTCTGGCCTGTGCCTAGCCAGTGTCTAGCCTGTGCCTAGCCAGTGTCTAGCCTGGGCCTAGCCAGTGTCTAGCCTGTGCCTAGCCAGTACTAAGCCTGTGCTTAGCTAGTGTCTAGCCAGTGCCTAGCCAGTGTCTAGCCTGTGCATAGCCAGTGTCTAGCCTCTGTCTAGCCTGTGACTAGCCTATGCATAGCCAGTGTCTAGCCTTTGTCTAGCCTGTGCCTAGTCAGAGTCTAGCCTGTGCCTAGCCTGTGTCTAGCCTGTGCCTAGCCTGTGCCTAGCCAGTGTCTAGCCTGTGCACAGTCAGTGTTTAGCCTCTGCCTAGCCTGTGACTAGCCTATGCATAGCCAGTGTCTAGCCTGTGTCTAGCCTTTGCATAGTCAGAGTCTAGCCTGTGCCTAGCCAGTGTCTAGCCTGTGCCTAGCCAGTGTTTAGCCTGTGGCCCTAGTCCATGCCTAGCCAGTGTCTAGCCTGTGCCTAGCAAGTGTCTAGCCATAGCCTGTGCCCTAGCCAGTGTTCAGCCTGTGCCTAGCCAGTGTCCTAGCCTGTGCCTAGCCAGTGTATAGCCTGTGCCTAGCCAGTGTCTAG